>JBAIZL010000004.1:215347421-215487421 GCA_036971475.1 Prosapia bicincta
CTGCTAAGAATGGAAAGCCAATGTTGTATATATCATTGGGCCGCTCATTCCAACAATGGGTCGGATATGAGGTCCTTTGTACGGCTTTATCTGAAATGTAAAGAAGGTTTCCACATTACCGGCTGTTCGTGTTCTAGAAACATGCAGAGACATACCGTGCGTTGCGTATACAGCATCGGCTATTCTTGTTTAATACGCTAATTCTACGTAAAACTCTTATAAAACAAAATTCTATATTTAAAGTTTTGAAATTTATATTTTTTATTTCTAGTTCTCATTTTAGTTCAAGTATGTTTAAGGTATTTTATGATATTTTTTAGTATTTTAAATTCAATGACGTTTATTTAAAATTTGAAAAAAGGTTTCGGATTTAGTAAAATTCAGAATGTTTAATTAGTTTTGTCATTAGTGTGTAGAGTTGTACCTTGCCCACGTGATACAGAAATGTAAGTGAAACCTATTATACCAGTCATTTGGTTTACATTATTTTAACGTATTTGATTTTGCATTATTTCTTTCGGTGAATCTTTCAGTCATTAAAGAAAATGTTATTTATAAGTGATTAATATTTGTTCTTCCCTTAATGTAGAGAACATTTTAACAATAAAACTCTTACAAAAGGCTTTAACTATAAATATATATGTATATATATATTGAACACTGTCTTGACCTTTAGTCCAATTAACGCCTTCAAAGAACAGAATAGGCAGAATTGTCTCACGCCATCAAGAAGCCATTTTATCTATTCATTATAAGGATTCAGTCAACGTGTTTTATAAACACTGTACTTGAGACTCCTCTAGATAAAAATAAATAAATCCATTTTGTTAGGCTTTTTGGTAAAAACGCTAAGCCGTGGTGATTACATGGAATACTATCGCGAGAATTAAAGTGGAGGTTTGATGTGGGTAGAAGGGCGTAATTTAATGGTTGGAGAGGAAAAAGTATTTATTTTAGGGATGCAGTGCATAATTTCCATGGCCTTTATGGTTTGAAAACAAATATTAAATAAATGATAAGCCAGTTGAATATGGAGTCATGAGTTTGTTTATTTAGTACAATGCTTAGGCAAATAATTTGTTACCCTATTCGTGATAAATACTTTCGCTTGTCATACTCACTATAGCTCCTCAAAACTACTATAGCTCCTCATAACACTACAGCTCCTCATATCTACTATAGCTCCTCATTGCTACTCTAGCTCCTCATAACTACTATAACTCCTCATAACTACTATAGCTCCTCATAACTACTATAGCTCCTCATAACTACTCTAGATCTTCATAACTACTATAACTCCTCATAACTACTATATCTCCTCATAACTACTATAGCTCCTTATAACACTACAGCTCCTCATATCTACTATAGCTCCTCATTGCTACTCTAGCTCCTCATAACTACTATAACTCCTCATAACTACTTTAGCTCCTTATAACACTATAGCTCCTCATAACTATTATAGCTCATCATAACTACTATAGCTTCTCATAACACTATAGCTCCTCATAACTACTATAGCTCCTTATAACACTATAGCTCCTCATAACTATTATAGCTCATCATAACTACTATAGCTTCTCATAACACTATAGCTCCTCATAACTACTATAGCTCCTTATAACACTACAGCTCCTCATAACTACTATAGCTCATCATAACTACTATAGCTTCTCATAACCACTATAGCTCCTCATAACTACTATAGCTCCTTATAACACTACAGCTCCTCATAACTACTATAGCTCATCATAACTACTATAGCTTCTCATAACCACTATAGCTCCTCATAACTACTATAGCTCCTTATAACACTACAGCTCCTCATAACCACTATAGCTCCTCATAACTACTATAACTTCTCATAACACTATAGCTCCTCATAACTACTATAGCTCCTCATAACTACTATAGCTCCTCATAACACTATAGCTCCTCATAACTACTATAACTTCTCATAACACTACAGCTCCTCATAGCTACTACAGCTCCTCAAAACTACTATAGCTCCTCATAACACTGTAGCTCCTCATAACTACTATAGCTCATCATAACTACTATAGCTTATCATAACCACTATAGCTCCTCATAACTAATATAACTTTTCATAACACTATAACTCCTCATAACTACTGAAGCTCCTCATAACCACTATAGCTCATCATAACTACTATAGCTTATCATAACCACTATAGCTCCTCATAACTAATATAACTTTTCATAACACTATAGCTCCTCATAACTAATATAACTTCTCATAACACTACAGCTCCTCATAGCTACTACAGCTCCTCAAAACTACTATAGCTCCTCATAACACTATAGTTCCTCATAACTGCTATAGCTCCTCATAACACTATAGCTCATCATAACTACTATAGCTTCTCAAGAGCACTATAACACTGTCTTATTAAGACTTATTTAGCAGTGCGGAAAGAAGAGCCAGCAGACCTCTATAGCCCACAGAAAATGTTTGGCGAAGTATAGGGGTTTGATGGTTTTCCTCCTCACATTACTAATCTGTAATCTAATGTAAGGATTTGTATTTCATAGCACCACCGGCATGATGAGTGCTACAAATTAGTTTCCTAATTAGTAGCACTAAATAAATAAACCTTTCACTCGATATTCAACCGGCGGTTTTAGCAACCGAAACTTTCTGGAGTGCTGGAATAAACATGAAAAATATAACAATGAACATTTTGGGAAGTTCCCCAATACCACGAAAATAACAAATAAAACAAGTTACTTAAAATTAAACCCTTATGTACATTTCGATGGCCTTGTCATCATCATCAGAGGGTCTTATTAAAAAATTACAATCTAACAAACAAGAAGTTACAAACTAGAGTGATGACTAGTAACTTCTTGTTTGCTAGAATGTAATTTTGTAATAAGACCCTCTGGTGATGATGATCGAAGCTTGTTTTATTTGCAAATTTTGATTATTTTAGTGGTATTGAGAAAGTTTCCAATATTTTCATTGTAATATATTGTGCCACTGTCCTCTTGATATTGTATGAAAAATATTATTCATTTATTAAAAGATCTTCGACAAGTAAATTATAGAGTTTTCAATTAGGCATTATTACCAATAAAATATAAAATCAAATAAAGTAAATGTTACAACATTAATACTGTGTGCTGGCGTGCGGGCGTGTATCTATATACAAATATTCCCCGGAAATCAAGTCATCCCTGGAATGAGGCATTTAAAACGCATTCTGTCCTCCTCATTTATAAAAAACAATAATAAACTTAATAAAAATTAGCTATTGAAGTTAGGTTAGGTAACGTAATTTCTATTCAATACACAATGCTCTTAAAGCTTATCTTCACCATTGCCTTTAATGTCTTGTAAAATTTGTTTACAAGATTCTATCAAGTCAAAGAAATCTTAGGTCAAATTTATAATTATACCGACTAATAATTGTTTTAGCGATGTGCTTCTGTGTCTCCTCCTCTTCGATGGATAATAAAACATCAAGGTAACGAACACACCAAAACGTATTTAATGCTTCACATGCGTGTGACGTAAAAACACCACTTGGTGAAATAAAGGTTGGGAAACAACAAGAAGGTGTTGAAAATAAAGAATAATATTCGGTTGAAAAATAATAAAAAATAGGAACTACTTTTAAAAAAGACAAAATATTCTAGTGGTTTGGAACTTTTTTGTGCACATTGTGTATTCAATACATTTAATTCTGAGGACTGTTTTAGTGTCCTCTAAAGAAGAAAATAATACAACAGCTTTTGATATTCATTTTATTTATATAAACCTAAATTTATATCAACAATCTACTTTAAAAATATTTCTTTATAAAGCAAAAATAACACAATATAATTAAAAAAACAGAAAGAGAGAGACGCGAAGACAAACAAAACGTCTTCTCCCCCAACAAACGAACACATATAACGTGCCTGATCCAGGCGATACATGCAGCAAGACACGTGTATGGCGCACTGGATCGATGGAGAGATGGACAATCGGGACCTCCAGGCATTGTTTCATGATTGGATACCTGGATTTTATTAGCGCGCCACATCCTCATGCCAGGCGTAATTGGCTGCTCAATCAATGCCTTCTCGATCCATTGAAATTACCCTGCGTTGTGTTTAATATAAATGTTCCTGCGGTAAGGCAGTGAGTAGGCTAATACACCATTCCGAAAACATTTTTTAATAAATGTTCAAAACGCTTGTTGATAGGAGTAACAAGTTTTGTAAATAGTTACATTATCAGGTTAGTTCATTTCTTATAGATATGTTATAATAATGTTCAAGTGGTAATAAATACCTTTATGGAATCATTTTATACTGTTCGTAACGTTAAATATTATAAACCCAGATAAAATACCAACATGGCTTAATTATTAATATAATAATACAATATTGGAGTGGAACTTGTACAAAGTGTGGGTGGTTAACCACTCCAATGGGGAGATGTTTTTAAAACTTTTTATAGCTAACACGAGTTTCTCCGATCGGATAATTTTATAACCAACTTAAAACCACTATAAGTAGAACTATATATTGAATCAAGATATTTTCCAAACAACACGAATTTACAATAAACTGACATCTGTTAATAAATATGTGCTACAGTATTCTTGAAAGACTTTAATGCCTAAAACTACGTTTTGTTGATGACTACGTGTTTATGAAATAAACTTCCGAATGAGCTATATCCATGAGAGAATCACTGTAATAGAGGATGGATTTCTTTAAAAATTATCAAAAACATTTAGTTGAAATTTCATTTCTTTTAAAAAAATGTCGTTTGTAAAAATTAATAGGTATCTTGTAGCTTGCATTTTAGAGGTTCTATTTATTTACTCCCCTCAAACTGATTTTCTATATAATTACCACCCTGTGAGTATACTTATACCGTAAGCGCCAAAATCAACAGTACTCAAACTGAATCACTGTAGCTGCCTTCTCGATCAACCCTGGCAACATAAGATTTTCAACCGTGGCAACATATGATTTTTGCCGCATATTCGTGTTTTATACGAGAGCTCAAGAAATTTTATTGTGTCCGAAGGCTGCCTTTTCGTTCACTATGGTTCCCGCAAGATACCGCAGCCACACCACCTTAGACAACATAGCTTTCCTTCAAGAAACTTTTAGCAACCCCTCATCTCCCTTAGAACAAACTTTCTTTACACAGCCCACTACGACGATCTTACACTACCTGACGCCTACGTCTGGGGAATGACGAAGGAGAAGATTTTCTGTGATGACCCAACAACCACCATCGTCCAACTACAGGAGAAAATAACCATGTGTATAACGAGCATGAAACAACCCCTCTTCGCGTACGAGAGTTTCCCCAATTTGAACGGAAGTCATATAGAACTCGTTTATACCTGCGTCTAACCTATCTACCTTATTTTTTCTTATATATGTATGTAAAAACATGTAAATAAAATAAAGTAAAATCTTACAACAGTTTCAGTATTGTTTATTTTGGCGCAAACGGTATTTAATTTTAACTGAGAACTTTTTATGTTTGGAATGTATTTATTTTAGAAGGACTATAATTCACTCATTAAGTAAATTTGTTCGTAATTTTAAGTGTGAGAATAGTGTAAAAGGGCTTTTAATTTGAATTTGTAAAATTGGGGGTATGAAATAGCTTCCCATTTTCAAGGTACCCAAACTCCTCCTCTGAAGATATTTATTACGTGCTTTGGCTGTAGAAATATAATTATGAAAGAAAATATTATGAATAAAATCACCTTTATAATAGACCCATTTTTATAACATGACGCACGGTTTAAGAAACACAAGGTTAAATTGAATTCCTTATCCCATATAATATTCAAGGAAGGCAATGAGGCCAGCCTACCTTCCAACCGCCATCACTACCTTCGATATGACGCTAGGTACTCAGTTCTACAGGGTTAGTGGACCGGAGGGCCGAATGAGCGCACAGGAATTCTATCTGCTACGGGAAACCGAGCCAGAGAATTCGACTTTAAGTCATTTAAAATGGTGATTTTCAGTTGAATATTTTCTTTCAAAGCTGCTAATTGTTTTCATGTTATCGGCTAGTAATACCAACATGTAAAACTTCATGACATCTTTTGTAAGACTTTATAGGCCTTACGGAATAATCTACGGGTCTCTCGGTATCAAGATGCCCCTTCCCTGTTCCCCACCCCGCGCTGCTCCGACACAGGTAGCGGAGGGGAAAGCGAGTGATTGCGTGCACCTGTCCAGAAATCTCAGCCTATTGTAGCAAAGTTCTGTTTTTATTTCCCCTCTGTTGATGTGTGGTCGCATTCAAGTTACAAATTTCTTCAAATAATATAAGAAAGACGTCTGAAAATTTTTTATTTTCTATATAAATACACATTTTTCTAGTTTATCATTGCATTATCTTAAAAAACTGTATTTATGTTTGGTCTCATTTTAGTGTAGGCTATATTATTACACTAAAGATAAAGGTCGTCTTTCCCTTTTTCAAAAGCTCCCGTTGGTATATTTTATTATTTTTTAATACCCTAATCCAAACATAACTGGCAACCTTACAGATATTTTAGCCTTGAGTTCCACTTTATATTATAATATAAAAATGAGTATTATAAAGAGACTTCGATTCTCTGAAATTCTGAGTGATTTCAACGTAAGGTTTGTGGTGTTTAATTTTTAAAATTATTTGTATTTTAATCACTAAATTTTATTGTTTATCCCTTGTTCTAAACATATTGGTTACGTGCGAGGTCGAAATAAACCATAATTAATAATTTACATAAAATTCATACAATAACTGTTTATATACACTCAGAAGTTTTGATAATTATAAAAAGACTTTTGATGTGTTATTGAATTATCGTTTATTTTAATTTGGAGGCAACATTTAGTTAGTTATTTATTTATTGTGTGTATTTTATTGTTTGATTAATCATTTAATTTAAATTATGATTTAATTGTGTTGAATATTTCAACAAAAGGCGTTGAAACAGGTTTGTTCACTTATAATAATATTGTTGGTTTCATTAATTTTAACTGAACACTTTTTATTGTTAAAGGGTTTTTCAAAAGTTTAGTAATATTTTTCAAATTTATATCGTCATTTATTTATGGTAGTTTATATTATATTAAACATACTTTTTGTGGCAATTATTGGTTTAAGAAGATATTCTCATATATGAATTTTAGGCCCCGAAAAAATAACAACTTGCTGTCGAAAATGGTGTTTAATTAAAGTAAATGACGAATGGCTTATATATACCAACCGTCATTTTTCTTAATTAGAAGGCAAGTATTTATTTGAACCTAATCGCGTGTCACTTGTAACCACCCCAGGGCACTAATAGCTCCACGTTGTGCCACTACCATCAAGGTCGTACAATAGATTTTATAAGCAGAAGTGTTATTGGTTTCCCTTTGTGCCAACTAATGGTGAAGGACAATAGCTAGAAGCATAACAGCTCCATCTGACTAATGCACGCTCCGCGAGCAGCGATATTGACGGAACAGCTTCCGCGTATAAATAGTAACCTAAACAAGTCGAGGTTGGTTCTGTGCCAGGGTAGTTTTAGCGATCAATTCTCGGGAAATTTAAACACTAGCTGAGAGAGAAAAAATGTTCATTCAGGGTGTTCGTAGAATAAATTGGTCGTAAGAGTTATTATAGGGTGTTTGAAAAGTTAAACATCCTTACATATGAATATAAAAACATGAAAAATAATTTTACATGTTTTACTTTTAATAATTAACATTAAAATTACAATACTTCTTTAAAATTAAAACAATCGTTGAGTTCTTAATAAAATTATACCTTAAATAATATTTATTGTATACTAATAATATAACAATTTAAATATATACATATATTCCTATATAATTTATGTAGTAATGATAATATTTATTTAATATTGTTAAATAGATTTTTAAGGGGAAATTTGTATTAACTTGGTATTAGATATTGTAAGGATTAAATAACTTATTTAAAAAACAATATTTTTAAAAAGTAAAATGAAGTTTATCCTTTATAATCCACTTACAGATTATGTGCGGGCAAGGGTACATGAACGTTAACAAATGTATGGAATTAAAGAGTTTATATATTAAACATACACCTACTAATGGATATTTTATTCCTATGGTAATTCTTTTCGTCCATAGTTTTCATTATAAATTTTCTAACCTCTAAGTGTATTATAAAGTTTCAAGAAAATGTAGATCTCTAGGTCGGCGTGATGACATACAGTTCCTGTGAGTGTCTCTTCTTTCCTCACTCTCTTCCTCCCTCCCTTTCTCACTACCATTTCCTTCCCCTTTTCTCTTTCGCTCCTTCTCTTTCTGGCTCTTTTCCTCTGCCCGCTTTCCTTTCTTCTTTCCCTCCTCCTCCTTTCAGTTACTTCAATTTCCCTCCTTTACCCACCCTCCCTCTCCCATATCTCTTTTAATCCATACAAATCTCATATGAAATAATACTGTTAGAACATTAACACCTTTTTCAATAAAAAGTATAACAGAATAAGGTGGAAAATACTTAAAGCTCTTTAAATTTATGATTATTCCAAATTTTAATTAATACTGTATATACATACATAACTTCAAATTTTACAAGAAAACGGGTTATTCTTTCCTTTGATTGCGTTAGTGTTAACATAATAACGCCAAACCTGTTTAACAAAATGTAGCATATTTCTAATGAAGAATCAACTAGAAACAACAAAATCAATAATTTACTACGACAAAAATAAAACCTTACTCCATGATCGTAGGAAATAAATAGATTTGCTTAATGCAATTACTGTAGACGTGAAGCCTTAAAAAATAAACAGTTAGTTATTAAGTGTGCTATTTGGGCTGAATATGAGCCACAGGGGATGTTTAACAGAGACTTGTGTGAGAGGACTTATAGGACGATGCAAACGAACTGAACGAGAGTTATGCGGTCAGTGCGGAGTAAAAAATAAACAGTTAGTTAAGAAGTGTGCTATTTGGGCTGAATACGAACCACAGGGGATGTTTAACAGAGACTTGTATGAGAGGACTTGTAGGACGATGCAAACGAACTGTTAGCATCGAGCTGTTGTAGGACGAGAGTTATGCCAGTGCGGTGTAAATTAGTGTGGAACAATGTGATGACGACCTGCACAAACGATACGCAGAACACCACACCAGATAATAAAGTGAAGAACTGTAATACGACATGCAACATCAGCACGGCATCAACTCAAAACGTCCGTTCAACAGGAAACATCTGTTCCTTTAAATTTTACAACCCGTTCAACAAGTAATGCATTTGTAAGGCGCAGACGTGTGGGTGTGTGATCTGTGCATTATTTAATGAACGGTCCATACGTTCGGGATAATTTACCGTGCATATTTTAGAGGGCATTTTTTATTAACTGTATGAAGCAACTGTGGCATAATGTTTATTTTTGAATAAATAAAACCTCTAAACCACAAATAACATTTATTTATACCCTAAGGTTAACATAAAAGGAAACGGTAAGAAAAGAAATTGGATTGTAAGGACTCTATTTATAAAATTATGAAAATAACATCTTTAACTTTTTTATTTATAATTTATTTACTTTTCAGTGGTCTAACACATCATATATTGCCGTGTCCAACATCCATTGTGTCATTTCATTTTTATCATAGATATACATCTACTTCATTGAGTTTTTTGTGCCCTTATGCTTTCATTTATCTCCTAAAGTTAGTTTGTATCTTCTTCTCCAACAGTATTATCATCTCCTTTAATCTGTTCTACACTCTTTATCCACCACTCAGGTCTCATGGCAACATCCTCTTATTGTTTCAAGATTTGGTGCTTGGTGTTGTTTCTAATGTCATCGTTCCATGGTTTATTAGGCTTGTATAGTGTTTATAATATTTTTATTAGTTTTTATAATATAAATAGATTTATATAACTTTTAACATAAAATAATATTATATAGAACATTAGTTTATAATAATAATGATAAAGACAATATCATTACATATATATTAATATATATATATATATATATATATATATATATATATATATATATATATATATATATATATTTTATTAAAATGAAATTTTATTTTCACGGTAATAGTATTAGGCTTATATAGTAATATCTTGATTGTGATTAATAAATTATAAAAAATCATGAAGTAATTATTGGAAAATGATATAATGGCAGTGTATAATATATAACCAAAAAAGGTTCTTTTTTCCAAAATGAATAAAATATTTCATTATTGAAAGATGTCACCAATAATTTAAACTCACGAATAGTGAGGGAAATACCAAGATGAAACCATGTAATTGAAATATTGTACAAGTTGTATTGATTTATAATAATTAAAAAATAAAACTGTATGACCCGTTTTTCAACCCTCATTGATAGGATAGGTTCTCAAAAACAATTTGACGCAAAGGTTAATGTCGTAAAGAGTTTAATTAAAACAAAACTTTAATGCGTTTGATATAATGCTAACAAAATAAACATATATTTCCAAAGCTCTAAAGAGTCGCCCTCTGCTGATACGGAAAAGTTGACAACAATTTACGCGTCACCCAGGAGTAATGTTTCACCGCAAAATATTTATTATGCGGTGTCACAACGGTACGAGCCCAGCTAGCTACAACATACGCTGATCGATACATCTGGCTGGCTCCGCTGTAACTATATGTTATATCGATTTATTTTCCAGGAAAGTAATTTGACAAGGGATCGACAGAAGCTTACCTGAACCCTACGTGCTTCCTGCGACAGCCTGGCGCGCTTCTGAATTTAATATGACTCCAGATAAAATAGGTTCAACTGTCAAAGAACTTTAGCTTTCGATTCAGTATTCCTTTCGTAATTGTCGGCTGTATAAGTTTGAAGTCAAAGGGATCGTCTTCGTAAAACCTCGCCGGCTCACTGGAGCAATTCTGAGTTTATTTAAATCAGAGAGTTTTATGTTTGTAAAGTCCTTTGTTATTTTACAAATCTCACAGTTATAAAAATAAAACTCTAGTTTCATTTTTTTTTTTAATATCTATATTTTCAGGTAATTTTCAAATTGTCTTTGGTCTTCAGTAGAAAAAAAACGATTACTCACACTCCAGTATTACCCGGTATAGGCCTATGCATAATAAAACTAGATTCCCGTTTACAATAAAGCCCTTAATGTCAGGCCTTTTTTAACCATTAGGTTGTCATCATTAGTGATTAAAATACACTAGTTATAGTTTATGACATCTTTTTACAATATTATATTTAATCAGATATTATTATAAATTATTGTATGAAACTACTGTGTTATATTCACTAATGATGACAACTTAGTCGCTGAAACGTGCCGACTAAAATAATTTTTGTTGTGAAAATTTACCTATATATAATATTTATATTTATGATAATAAATCTATACATATAAATATATATATATATGTAACCTTTTATATATATATATATATATATATATATATATATATATATATATATAGAGAGAGAGAGAGAGAGAGAGAGAGAGAGTGAGAGAGAGAGAGAAGGAGAGAGAGAAAGAGAGAGAGGCCTATATATATATATATATATATATATATATAATTAATATATATTTAAACATACTTATGTGTTGTGATTTTGTATTTTTTACAAATATATTATTAATTTTCCTTCCTAATTAAACATTAGTTGTAACTTCTTATACTTCCTAACCACAGATTATATTCGTGTTTTCCTTATTTTTTAATGACGTAATTGTCCGCAGCGACGTCCGGCTAGTTATTTCAGGTAATTAACCTAAATCGTTTGAAAATTTTATTGTTATAATTACAGGTAAATAGATGTTTTGTTTGCATGGCTGTAATTGAATTTTAATGACAGCCGTTGCTTCTGTTTCAGGAACGAATCTTTCACACGCCGAAGTCCCAGGTGAGTTGCATGGGGTACTTTAGAATTGTCAAGAACAAACCTGGCAAGTACATTGCTTAGATATTTTGTTACAACTATGAATCATGTTTTAAGGAAATGTTTATTAAAGTTGATTTTTAATTATTAATTTAATTATTTAATTAGATTATGATTAATCATTTTTAACAAACAGTTTAATTTAAATTTATGTTTAATACATTTTTTCTGCAGAATTCTTTAACTGATACATCACTCATTTTTCCGAATAAATCACTCATAGTAACGCGTTAAAATCACCAATGACTTTCACAATTCACTTGACATATGATTTCGTATAGTAGCTGTTCTACTTTCAGAGGTTATGTTTGTATCGTTTCCAAAAGGTATTTCGCATAGTTTGCATTAATAATATATTTCGGTTAATTAAACAAGCAGAAAGGAATATTTAACAATTATATTATTTTATAATAAATTTAAATTTAGAATTTTCAAATGTGAAACATTTGATTGTAAAATATATTATTTACTAATAATGTTTTCAACGTGGAGTTATGCTTATATTTTTAAACAATGATGTTTTAAGATACATTAATGTACGCAAGTTTTGTTTGCAAAATTATTGATTATTTAATTACTCTTTTTAGTTACATCGATTCAAATTAATATTTCCACTGGGTTATTGTGATTTACCAGAAGACCCAAACATTGATTTATTAGTTTCTTATAATAACATAGAAAATAAAGGGTGTTATTTAGAGTTATATATATATATATATGATGAATAGTTACTATCTGGAGTACATCCGTTCATTCTGCAGTCCATAAATTCGCAGTTCCGACGTTTCGCTAGAATCTCATCCAGCATTGACGAGGTGAACCCAACAACAGAACAGAACAACTGTTGTTGGGTTCACCTCGTCAATGCTGGATGAGATTCTAGCGAAAAGTCGGAACTGCGAATTTATGATGGACTGCAGAATGAACGGATGTACTCAGATAGTAACTATTCATCATATTTTTCCACCCGTTTATATATATATATATATATATATATATATATATATATATATATATATATATATATATATATATATATATATACAAATAGACCGGACTAATTATTTTAACCGGAGGCTTTAGAATAAATTTATTTAGTAGCTAAAGTAATTATCTGTAGAAGGATTAAGCAAAGAAAGACACAAATAGTTTGTAAGGTGCCGACAAGCAGGTACCATTCCATTATTTTTTGCTGGACTTCACGATATTATTTCACTTTATCAAGCGTATGCATAAGACTCTGAACTTCTGTTCCTTGTTTCCGTTCAGTCTGCAATACTAATCCGATCTGTTAATAGTTTGATACCAGACTTTTATTTATTCTTCAATAATGACGTAATGTAATGTGATGACGAAAATATAGGCTGCTAGACACGTTTTCCTCGACGGGTTTTCAAACGTGCACTAATCGTATTACCGTTCGTCGCCTGCTCGCTCTCCCACGCACTTGAAGATTCGCATTAGTCCTCTGCACACATTAGGTTGCTTATCTCCAACACTTGGTCTACAGATAGCACAGACACGGCTCGTGGGAACCCTAACTTTGGCTCGCCAAACTTGGTCATCATCAGGCCGTCACAGATCCTGCGCGTACGTATGCGTAGGAAGCAAAGACGTTTGGCAGAGCGTTTGCGCTGTTTCAGCAAATATAAACATTTTTAGAATTTAAATATTAGTTATTATAATGGACGTCAAATTTATTTCGACCCTATTGATGACATTTTAGTGAATCCAGTTTTTTATCTAAAATGTTGTTTTTTGTACAAATCGTGTTTGGTATTGGAGTTTTGACTTATTAAAGAAACTGAGAGTTAAATTTAATTCAAAGTAATATCAAATTGACTTTGGGCTATAAATATAATTCAAATTTCATTCCTTAAAAAAGAAAACTTTTCGTTCGAAATTGTGCCACAAAATATTTTTTCCTGTTGTTAATTAGAGAGAAATGTTTTATATTCCAAAATGTAAAATTCAATAACTTGTTTTATTCAACGGCAGTCAAAAGATCTGATTCAATTATGTTTTGTAACTAATTATTTTTAATTATAGTTAGATTTTTAAAATTATTTTTATGTTGTGTTTTAAAACTTATAGTTATATTTGGGTATATCTTAAATTTATTTTTAAATGGTAACTATTTAAAAATTTTAGGTAGGTTTTTATTTAAAGGTTTGTTTCTAGTTTATTAAAAAATTGTTTTAAAATTTAAAAAATAATTTATCTGAGCGCAAAAACTACTCGTCATAGTTTACACGTAAAACTCTAATTATATTTATAAATAATAATGACAACTTTATTATAGCGACAGATGCCTTAATTAGTACTCTAGGGAAATATTTCGACCAGCTCTACACGCCAACCTGTTATTACTACCCTAGCATTGACCCTAGGTGCTTATTTGCAATGACTAAATGCAGAGGGTGGCCAAAAAACACATCGAAATTCTGTAACATTGGACACGGGACCTTTAGTTTAATAGGTGGCCTAGCCCCTAGATTACTCATCCAACGCCAGAATATTGTTTTAAAATTAAAAACCTATTGGATTTATTTTTCTACTGATACACAGAGGCACTGTCATCTCACAACCATGAATTAAATTCAGAAGTTAAATAAATTCAATTTATTCTGCTACTTAAAACACACACACACACGAGCGCGCGCGCATTATTCACATAGAAAGTGACAAATAGACAGAGAGAGAGAGAGAGAGAGACTAACACACAGATAGATAAAACGTTAGATAGATAGATAGATATATATAAAGAAAGAGAGAGAGAGAGACATATAAAGACACAGTGAAACAGACACACAGATAGATAGATAAATAGATAGAAAGAGATAAATACACATACACACAGGCAGATAGATAGATAATGATAGAAATAAAGAGAAAGAAAGAGTTAGACAGAAACACATAGATAGATAGATAGGAAGAAAAGAGAGATATAAACAGACAGTGAAACAGACACACAGATAGATAGATAAATAGATAGAAAGAGATAAATACACACAGGCAGATAGATAGATAGTGATATATGTATATATATATATATATATATATATATATATATAGAGAGAGAGAGAGAGAGAGAGAGAGAGAGAGAGAGAGAGAGAGAGAGAGAGAGAGCTAGAAAAACACAAACATATAGTTAGTTAGAAAGTTAGATAGATAGATAGATAGACAGATAGATAGGAAGAAAAAGATAGAGATAAACACACAGTGAAACACATATACAGACAGAGATAGATAGATAAATAGAAAGACAGAGATAAATACACACAGAGTATATCCAGAAGTATGATGTTTTATTCACTTGACTCCCCCTTATCATTCATGTAATTATAGACACGCTTCTCTTGCTGTAAAAGTCTAACCTAACTCAGCACTGAGGAGAACGTCAGCGCCAGGGTTGAGTGTAGAGATAGGGCGAGTTAAATTTAATTTAATGAGTCCGTGACATCCGGATAAGCTAACATTATTTAGTCATTACGCCCCGGGCACATTCCCTGCTAATATGATGCAACACTTCGTCTGACGGTAACACATTTCCCTCACCATTAGTCCCGGCATAAAGCCACCAACTAAAACACTTCCGATTATAAAACATTTAACGTACAAAACTAGCAAAATGAGAATATTGAATTGTTATATTTATTATAACATATAATTAAAACCAACAGCAACTGCACAACCGGCGGTGATAAACAGATTTAACTTGTTTTTTAAATTTCCACAAAATTATTCCACCGTCCATAATCAGAAGAGAACCGCAATCAGATCCAGATTAATTAATCAAATGTTATTAAGTTTGGAGAATTATTTGCCGCGAGAGGGAAAACGGATCGAACGCTGACCGCAGCCCCATCCGTCGCGTCCATCACTCGACGTAATAGTTTGCTAAAATATGGGACAGAAAGGTGACCCTTGATTCCCATTTAAACGCGTTAGTGCTGTTTGATTTGGCAAGTTTAATGCGCTATCGTCCGATGTTATTCCTGTTTATTGTTAATTCGTGCTATACGAGGGTAGGTCAATTATTATCAGCAGTGTAGTTGTAAAGTTAATAATAGGTAGTCAAAATAGGAAACTTGTACGTACGTCATTTTTCTACATTGTAACCTTGCTTTTCAACGCACTTGTTCCTACGTTGTACAAGCTTCCTGATGCCCTCATATAAGAAGGTTTTCGGTTGAGCTACGAGCCAGGAATGTACCGCTTCTTTCAGTGTTTCGTTTGAGGTAAATCGGCGGCCTCCTAATTTCTCTTTGAGTGAACCGAAAAAGTGTTAGTCAGAAGGGGCAAGATGGGGACTGTATGGAGGATGAGCCAGTACTTTAAAATTGAGCTTTTCAGAAATATGGGGACGGGAATTGTGCAACAACACAACACCTTCTGACAGCAGTCCTCGGGGTTTGCTTCGAATTGCAGGCTTTAGCTTGGCAGTAAACATCTCACTGCTGCAGTAAACGTACACTGCTTTTTGTTGCGCCCATCTCCTCAACAGTAATGTTCCAGTACTGGACTTTGTGAGCCCCAGAAACCGTAAGCATCAGTTTCCCTCGGACGGTTGGGTCTTGAAATGTTTCTTGCACGGTAAATTTGGATGTTTCTATTCCATACTCTCTGTCTCGCAATGATGAACCCATGTTTCGTCACCAGTAATGATGTTGTCCCGTTACCATAGCGATCCAAACGTTTTTGCCAGATGTTCAAGCGTGTTTGTTTATGCAATTGTTTGAGTTGATTTTGGGACCCATCTTGCACAAACTTTATGAAACCTAAGCCTGTCGTGGATGGTTTCGTAGGCAGAACCGTCACTAATTTGCAGAGGATGTGCCATTTCGCTAATAGTTACTCTTCTGTCTGAAAGGACCATTTCACGTGAACGCTCAATGCTTTTCGCATTTGTGGCGGTAAACATGCGTCCTTATTCATTGTGCGACAATTTTTGAATTCTTCAATCCGTTCGTTGACATTCTGTTGTTGTAAAACACTACAGTAGTCTACGTTTTAAAATGTTGATAATGGAAATAACCCGAAACGCGTCACCGAATCATTAACACCATATTTTAATGTTCGAAAAAGCAGAAGAATGTTCTAAAATGTATTAGTGAAATACGTTCTAAAAGAAAAAGAATAAATTATATCACTTTTTAAATTTAAATAATAGTTGTATACAAAACATTCGTGCGTATGTTAACTTAATTAAAAATAAAAATAATTAAAATTAAACAGGAAACATACAAAATAACTTATGTATCACAAATATATCATATATATATATATATATATATATTTATTTATTGCAAATGACTATATTGCCAATTTAATGGATTGTCACAACCGCATATATCAAAAAGATTTCTCTCAGAATATCACTACACTCTAGTTTAATGATAGACCCTACAGTACATACAAGCTCTATTTTACTTGATTTTACTCGATTAAAATTCAAGTTATTTTAACATTTTATAGTGCACAATTTATGACTTTTAATCATCTGTAAAACTTGATATGTTTTACATTTCACAGAGTATTTTTTATCTTATTGCATCATCTCTCCCCTAATTGCGATTCAAGAGACATTTTTTCTAACATTCTGCAAAGAAGAGTATTTATAAACTCCTCCCTGGTTTTTACGTAATTTTTAATATGAAGGCGATTTAGACTCGAACACTATAAGAATACTGACACTGATAAGACTTCTCAGCCATATAACTAAGGGAATATATTTGTAGTTCACGGCCACGTTACGTTCAGTGACACTGTAACATCACTGATGGATATGTCTGGACCTTACAGAGGCTGGATTTTATTAATAAATGATATTAAATACATTTTATTAATTTCTCTTAGTTTCACGTTATATAAGGAATTATGTTTTTACTTTTTATAGTTTTTACCTGTACTAGTTTTCTTTCCAAGTGTTCAGGTCACTCATTAACAAGAGACTGCCTACTGGGATAGAACTATGCGTGTTAAATCTTAAAAAAACATAACCTTAAACACGATAACGTTTACTAAAATGTTCACACTTTGTGACAATGTTTGATTTATGCCATAAGTTAAACAAAACGGGTTTAAATTTGCCACGATTGTTGAAAGCAAAGTGTGATCATGAGGGAGGGGTTTTACAAAAGGGATTAGAAGTGTTTAATCAAATGAGAGACGAGGATTACATCCCCGTTAAGTAACAGCAACGGGTTTCTTCACAACTGAACTCTGTTTATGTGGCGCTGAATTATTTCCTAACAATTTATTAATTAAATTTCTTCGTCAGGGGTTGTATTGGCTCACGGCTTTTATTATAGTTGAAAGTTATGAAAATCCTATGGTAATACACTATTATGAAATTTAAATTACTAAATATTTTAAAGTTATTTAAGCAAGCAATAAGTATGTTGGTATTTTAACATATTTTGTCGATATAATGATTTCTATTTATGGAATGAATTCCACTTGTTACGTGTGTATGATCAGTTGTACATTTTATACTATAAATTTTATAATGAATACAATCAAAATTGTTCCACTTATTCAAATATTTGGTAATAAATAAAAGGAATTTGATTAAATATTATTCACTGTAAATGAATTATAATCATTTCAAAAACATACATAAATAACATACTTTAAATTCTTTAGTTTATAAACTATTTGATTTGATTAGGTTGGATAAAACAACATTTTAGTCAAATTGGAGTCGGTGCAAAAACGTTTAATATTTCTAAGAATATCATTTTTAGTAAATTATTGTATAATTCATAATGAATAATAATAATTATTTGGTATATTATTATAATATACCTATTATTTTTTGTTAGCCTATAATTAATTAAAATGTTAATATTACTTTTAGATAATAATATATTTCATATATGTAAACTATAGCCTATGTAATATTTTTTAATAACACTTTATATAAATTAATTTTATATAAAATTTATACTTAAACTTATAAAATAAAAACTTTGAGAATAGGAATTTATTAAAATTATTTCGTACGATATTATTTTCTCGCGTGATTGCGTGGAATGTACATTCAAGTTCTAAGGGTGCTAAAATATTGTAATTTTTTATAAAGGTATACTTTATACTTAAAATTTCTGCTTGACATCAAAAGAACGCAACATTTTCACCCCAAAGGCTTCATACGAGATACTCTCTTCTTTTTATGCATGGTTTTAACTTTTTTCGTCCAATTCCGTTCACTTTTTGAAACGGTTTTACAGCCCAGATATAAACTCAGGCTCAGGTGTGAGAAGGCTGGCTAGGTTGTAAAACCTAATGTCAAATGTTTAACACCGCCACTTTAAGTATTAAAGCTACTCCGTGCGCGAGGCTTTACGTCATTATAGCCTTTGTTCGGACGTATATTGGTTAAATATTTAGTGATTTTAATGGTTGGCCTTGAATAAAATACTTTAAAAACAACATTGTCTTATCTTTTATACATTTGTTCCTCAGAACGTAAAGTGTGTTGCAGTCAGGAGGGCAGTTTAGGGGTGAAAAATTAAAACTTTAAACATGGCACGATGTTTGTAATAAAAAGGAAATCATCCCTAAAATACATCAGTTTATCCCTGATCGCAATTAAACAACTCAAAATCGTGCGATTAAATTAGACAATACTTCAAAAATAATGTCAACAACCAAATTCCGTCAATGCAGTAACAAAAAAATATTTTTCGATGGGATTCAATCAAAATAATAAGATACCGTCAGTGGGATTTGCCAACAGCCTCTCATTTGTATCATAAAGGATTTAATAGAATCTAGATCATAACGGTAATGCAGTTATTAGAAAAGCTCTGTTATATATTAAAAGATTTATTGAATACAATTTTTATTCAAGGAATTTAACTGAAATATGTAAAGAATGTCAGACGCACTTAAGAAGTTTCCATTTCAAAACTAGGGATACAAATACGGGCCTGCAGCTAATTATCGTGATATCGAATTAACTGCAGTAAGATTGTTTGAAATATATAGCCCTACGCTAATAATATATTTATTAACTGATAGATATTTTGAAAAATAACATTTCAAGGTAAAGTGCACAATAAATAGAGTAACATAACCTACGTGTTGAAACAGCTGTTCTACCATCTATGATATAAAATCAGCTGTTTTATGAAATCATAGGTAAATCAATGTACATGCTGTTGTATATAGTTATATATGTGTTAGTAGTTGACGATTTTAGAGTAAAACCAAAAAAAAGTTTTTCTCCTTATAATTTTCGTATTCAAGCGCGCCGAAAGAAGTATGGTTTAGCTAATTATAAAATTAGTATTGCCTTAGTCATTAAAAATATATATATTTATTAACTTATTGCAAAGGAAAACATTTGTTCACTTTATGTATGCACCAAGTCATACGAATCTAATGTTTTGTCAACCCTTTTGTTAATTCGCAGAGATTAGTTGTGATTTAATAGTGAGTCTAAATGACAAGACACACTCCCAATCAAACACTGTATTTGAGTACATAATTAACAACTACTCTATGAACAGTAGCATACCACAGACTCACACCAACACAACACAACTGAGCAACAGTCTTGTCAGTAATTCGCAGCATTGAAAAATGCGCTGACCTAGCGCGAAACGCGTCTGCTGAATAAATCTGTAGTAGTGGTTTATTTGCCAAGATAAAACAAACAAGTGTAATTTCTATAAAAACCTCCAGATGTACATCACAGAAACACACAAAACTTTTTGCATTTTATTATTATTTTTTACTAAATTCGAAGTTTTTCCTATTATTGCAGTAAGTGTGACGTACAGGGTGAGATAATATTCGTCTCTAAAGGTGCGTATTTCTGTTCTCAAGGGGAAAACCTGACTGAATTTTAATTCATGTTCGAGCTTCCGAGCAAAAGAACGGGTTAAAGGTTTTCCCACGGACATGAACGAATACCGAAAGGTTAATCATACGAGGGTAAGTGGCTGACCGAATGAAAGCCACTTCAGCGTCAAAGATAGTCCGGTGGGAGGGGGTTCTTTTCACTCGTCGCAAACAAATCGCCGATAGGGGTGATTTGTGAAACCACCCTTCCTACGCTCACAAACACTGCAATGTCCTATTGAATTGGAGGTTTCAACCTTTTTTACTTTATTTAATTACCTTAAAAGGACATTGAAAAGTTGTATAAAAGATTGCATAATTTTATACGGAGTAGAGTATTATTTAAAATATCGAACGCATGTAAATTAAAAGCTAAAATGTGCTTATTTCCACAAAACAAATGGGCAGTGGTCAACTGTATTAATTGATTTATTAATCATGTATTTTAGACCAGTCATTAACTTTACTTGTATATCATTACTTAAGGACGCATATAACTAAACTTTACATTTACTCTTTTATGCCGGAGTTTAATATTTTTATTGCCTCTAAAGCAACAGCTTACCATTTCTCTTCAAACTGCCTGTATCTCTTTATTTTTTATAAACTGATTACCGAGCATTTCATGAGCTGGCGCATTAAATTGAAGTCTCTGACTGTTTTTGTCTTCTTTACTTCGTTTGTAATTATTACGATATATATATATATATATATATATATATATATATATTACTCCGAAAGAGGCTGCTAAAAAGTACAGGAAATATTTTAGCACTACCGGGGTTTGATCCCACATACATCAGGTTAAAATAAAAAATTTTACTGAGTAAACAACTCAGCCGCCTTATACAAACTTTTTAACAATTTGTTTTATCAATTTATAGCTATTATGTTACCTGCGTTTGTTTAGACATTTGTTTGCACTCAATTTCGATTTTTCAAAAAATAAAAAAAAATTATTCTAAATACAAGGTAACCATATTTTCTTTCTTCCTACCCGGGACATTCTAACCGTCCTCTTTATATTAAGGATTGATCTCCTTATAAAGGAGTGGTATTATTAGACATAGGTGTGGTCTTGGTAAAGAGTAGGGCACTTCAGACAAACTACCTTTGTCTCCCTCAACGTGTAACGCCTTTAACTCCTTGATACCTCTACTTCCGGTGTCATGTCCCTTCCTGCTGTTATTTACCCTATATAAATACAGGACGAATCCTTTAAATTTGCACAATCCTTTCCTATCCTGCACAGGAGATGGTAGTCATACTGAACGATCACCTTGAAGATACAGAAAGGATCCCGCATAGATTACATTTTACGATATTTTTTTCTTGATTATTTTACAACAAAATAAAAAATAAAATAAATGTGCGTCTTTCGGTAAAAAAATGTTCAATTAAAATCAAAATAAGGAGAGTTCATTGATTTGTTGTCTTACAAAGTCACACAGTCGTGTAGTAAGACAAAGTAAAATATCTGTTTGATCATTTTGGCGTCAAGATTTTGAAATTTAGCGTAGCTGTACAGTTACGTAGTGTGCGATTTTGTATATTTTTTGGTTTTGTTATAAAATCAAAATCACTTTGTATAAAACTATTAACTAAGACAAAAATTTATATTTAATAAACATTTACAATCGCTAGAACCAAACATAGTGCATCGTGATAGTAATTTTATATATAGGCCTCTCTCTCTCTCTCTCTCTCTCTATATATATATATATATATATATATATATATATATATATATATATAAAACAATAGCCATGTCTTGTTATATAGTACCTATATATGCCTATATAGTCTTGTTATATTCGCCTATGTATTGCCTATGACAGAATTTCCTCTCTGGAAATTCGAACTAGCGGTTCGGAATGTAGTTCAATGGAACTGTTCAGAGCTGTGGTCAACAAAGTTGCTGTGAGGATTTTCTAATAGAATAGGAGAGGGAATTGAAAGAAGGAGAGAAACGAGAACATATGCTCAATTACGGTTATCGATATCAATCTGCTAGCCTTTATTTAGGTCAATATAAAAAATAATCTGCCATTGCAGTAATTACGCCGCTGAACATAGAAATATGGGGTATTTCTAATGAACATGGAGAGCATGTGGCTTCTAGGAAGCTATATGTTAAAGTCTTTTTCATTAATCATGAAATTAATTTCTAAACCTACCTCACCGCAGCACAGTGCCAACGATGTAAAATTGTATTCCATGAATAACGCGTTCTGACGACAGACCGCAGACTACCAACTGTGTAGTCAATTTTGCCGAGTCTGCGTCCCTTCCGCCTCTAGTTACTTGTCAGTAAAGTTTACAACAATGGCGTCCGGTCGGTGTCGCCTAGTTTAGAGACTGCAAGGTGACCACAGCGGCTCATGAATAATATCAGCAGGGTTGGGCTGGACGCGAAATTGGATTGAATCAGTGCGGTTGGTCCTGCTATCCAAACTTCCAAGATTACGCTTAATTTAATTTTCTGTTTTTTTCAGTTTTTAAAATTTTATTTTTCTGCTATTGTGGCGGAATAATTTTAATGGTTGTTACATTATAAACAAACGAGCTAATGAAACCAAGGTAGTCAATAAAGCCTATGGTGAAATAGAAACTCAAATATTGACCTAATAATAGTTTAGAATTTCCCTCTGTAGCAATCACAATTACTTTTAAATAAGTCGTTAAATTCTCTGTATCAGGAAAATTTATTCCGTTTATTTTAATTCCAATTTTCAATTCCTTCTATTAGTCTACACTTTCCGTATACATTGTTCAAATTTTCAATCGTTAATACAATGCGTTTTATTCATCCATCCAAGTTCAAATATAATTCATTTATACTTGTATTGGATGACAATTGATGTTAATTCTTTTTTTCAAATATTATATAATGTATTTAATTTATTTAATTAATTTTTAATTTTATACGGGAGGAAATGTTTCACAAAGTGGCAAGGTATGCCCTATAGATATTTCGTCCAATTTGGCTTAAAACAAGTGATAGCATATGATTTCATAAATCAGCTGATTTTTTGTTCTAGGCTTTATATTGTTATATACTATAAGTTATTTATATTTGTTTGTAATTATTTAGGCCTAATAAGAAATGACTTAATAAGAATACAATTTTCGTTCGTTTAAATAATTACGAATTGACTTTAAACTTTTTTTGTTTATATTACTTGTTTAGTAAGTGAACGTAGTTTCAGGCCAAAACCATAGTTTATAGTTGAACGTTTCCTTAGCCTACTTAGCGACATATATACATATAAAGCCTTCAATTAAAAATAAATAATGAAATTTCATATGTTATCATATTCTGTAAAACATGTTTAATTTTAAAATTATTGTTTATATAATTATTTCTCATTTTACACCCTTATTTAATTGTTAATTATTTTGATTTTGTTACTAAATGTAGGCCTAAGATTTATACTATGTATACAATTAGGTTCGAGCCTTGGTTGAGTAAAAGAATTTTATGTGGTTTTTTTTAATCCCATTGTTGACTCAGTGTAAATTAGTACTTAGGGCAGTAACGAGCGGCTGAAGCCTAATACTAGTTCGGGTACTATATAGTTCGCTCACAGTGTACCTTGTCTTCTTAACCTTTTCATTGGCAGTGTAAAAGTAAGAAGGCCTATTACTTATTTAAAAATTATAGCCTATTATTCAATTTTCAGTTTTCTAGTTATATTATTCCGTACCATATTAACAGACAAAGAAATTATTGCGCCTAAGTTCGGCAAATATGCTCGTCCATATAATCCCGAGTGATTCATTAGCAACAATGTAAACACGAGTTACAGCGGACGGTATGAATTTGGATTCAGAGCCGTTATTATTGATACCGGCGCGGCGCGATGGACAGATTTGAATTGTGCGCAAATACCTCTACTATGTTAAAGTTCCTCTTAAATTTATTGCCCAGCGAGTTTAATTTATTCTGCACTTTGAGCTTAACTTAATGGCCCGTGGCGCCCTCTTTGAGGGCAGAACAAAAACCTGTATTAAAATTACAGTCCTTTGAAATAAAATGGATTCTTCTCGGCTTAGATAAACAGCCGGCTATATTTGGGTTTTTACCAGTGCGGATATACTGTTGACCTTTCCATCTGCAAAGGATAGTTGCGTCTTCATTCCTTCTTTGTTTTCATTGGATTTCCTTTGCTTTTCCCATTTTAAAGAAAACGACCCGTATTTTGTGTTTGTTCGATTCAGCAATGACGGCTTTTATTAGTTTTCTTGACTATTTACAGCTACTGCCTTATGGATATGTCTTATACTTAAGCCTTGTATAAGGTAGTGTGCGTGTGTGTGCGAGCGGACGTGCATGTGTGTGTGTGTTCGAGCGCGTGTATATCACATTTTGTCGTTTGTGTGTTTTTTTTTTAAATATTCAGTCAAGTGATTTTATATCAATGTTGTAATTAATTTTGATCAATTTAAAATCCCCACCCAAAAGGGTTAAACTACTATAGGTTGATAAACCGCATACTCTTCACCCAAAACACATAAAACCTTTACTTTAAATTAATTCTTAAACAAAAATAACCGTAACTGGTTAAAATGTAGGCTTTTCGAATATTATGGTTCATTGATATCATTAGGATCACTTAGGACACAGCTTGAGTAGATTCAATCGAGCCGTACACAGAGGGATGTAGGGTACGTTTCGCACTTCTTTAGGTTCTACCCTTGGTACGCATTTTCAAGGCTTGAGTTGAACTACGAGCGGATAAATCTCTCACAAAAAACTTTCGGCGATAACCGGTCTAGAAACCACGACCTTCAGCCTAGTATCCAAGACCGCTACTCAATAAACCGTTCTATCGGATCATAAAAATTTCAATCTTAAAAAATATTTTTGTTATTGGGCAACTAAAATTTACCTCTGTTAAAACATTTGGTAATAAAACGATAAAAGTATTTAAACTATAATACGACTCCCATCACTTAGTATGAACAAACCGTTTGCAACGTATTCCACATAGTAGCTTCCTAAATAACATCACGATACGTCGCCCTTATTTATTTTACTACAAGTACCTATATCTTTATCTTATAGATATCAGTTTCATTTCATTTCTGATACAAAATTTTATTCTTGCCCGGCTGACGTTCTTTGTTTCATATTGTTGGAACGATTTCTACTTCATAAAAATATTTAATATGCTTACTTAGTCTTGGACAATATTTATTCCTGATAGTAAACTTTCTAGATGTTACCATTATAATAAAATATTATACGTTTATAATAATAGTCTAACAAACCATTCCTTTCTCTCTCTTTCACACACACACAACACACACGCACGCACACACACACACACGCGCACAGACACACACACACACACGCACAAACACACACACACGCGCGCGCGCGCGCACGCACACACACATACACTAATGGTGCTAAATGTATCTATACTTCTAACGCAAAGATATCGCGACGCAAAGTTTCGTTGAAACCATTTATTCTTCCCTCACCTTTGTGAGACAGCCGTATTTACAAGGGATTTACGTTGCGTCGGCCACATTAACGTAAAATCCAATGGCGCAGAATTTCGGTCTTTCTCATCCCGACACAATAAAACGTTCCCTAAGTAACGGTTCCGGTTCCTGCGCCAGTCACTGCGTACAACTATCTGTTTTGCTTGAAATTAAATTCCGCAAGTATCACTAATAAAGCACCAAGCCATTCTCGCCGCACGAGACTATAAACTATCCAACAAACGCGCGTTTCGGCGCTGCAAACGTGTGAAACTGTCCTTTTTAACCGCCACTAGCTTAGAATGCAATAATTCCGTGCAATAAACAGTGGCTGGCTGTAAAATTATATATAGTTTAATAATATGCAAGCTAGAGTGCAGCTCTAATACAATATAAAACAAAGTATTTGTAACTTGAGGTTTTTTTATAAATTACTACTTTTGGCATCACTTGGCAAAATTGTCCTAATGAGACCATCACTTGGTAACACTAGTCGAAATGTAGTCATAACACTATATTTTGGCCAAGTACGACTAAATAAATTTAAAAATGCTGTTACTGTTCATCAGCAAATGCTTCATCTCGAAGTAAATGTATAAATTTAAAAAAAAAGGTTTTTTTCAATGAACGAGTTTATTTAATCATATATATTTAACAAGAAACAATAATTTCATGTAATGATCATATATATATATATATATATATATATATATATATATATATATATATATATATATATATTATCATATATGTTTATGTATTTCAAGCTTGCTCGGATTTAACGCACTTCACCGCGTGTACTTATGTTTTACTGGCTCCACGAAGTAATTTCCTTCGCAAAGCACGGTACACTGTCTGTGTCTATCTTCATTTAGTCAGGCGTAATCACATCAGTGGTTGCGGTTAAGGCTTTACTAAAATAAATAGGAAGCTGAATGAAGTATACGGTTCCATTCCTCCGGAGGGTTGTGGCAACTCGAGAAAACATTGACAAATGAATCATCTCAGGCTCAAGTCATCCCCCAGCTCTTTACAAGTGATTTATTATACGTAGCCCCGCGTTCAGATCACCGAAATGTTTTTATAAGTCTAGATTTAAACTGTATAAACAATGTATTTATGTTGAATTTTTTCTTCTATTTAAAGATTGTTTTTTTAAAGTATTGCGAAAGTGGGATTGGGCATATATAGAGAAGAGCTTAAAGTAACCCATTTTAGTGGATCATTTTTGCGTTAATTTTTATTAGTTTATATTTTGATGACGATATCAAAGTCCTAAAACTACTTTACAATTCTATATACCCCTATGTATATATACCCCTATATATACACATACACAAATATATACACACAGGAAAAGTCTCATTAAGGTTCTACTTAAATCGTAGGTAAGCCGAAAACCACATAAAGGTTTATAACGAGGCCTATTCAGTGTTCACAGTAATATGAGAAAAAATCTCACCAGATGTGAAGAGCGTTGCATGGCTTTGTAATATACTTTGTTTTTTTTTTTATTAACGCAATAAAGTACTCGAAATTGAGAGATTTCTCTTATGATCAAGAAGCAAAGTTTTTTTCGATTTTGAGAGATTTCTTTTACGAGTAAGAAGCAATGTTTTTTTAATGGGAATCGACTATTTATACTGTCAAATACTTATCGACCATATTTTTTATTTAGAAGAGTGTTTTCAGGGCATTGACTTTTTAAATGGTTCAGATAAAATTCTATGGAGGGAAATTAGTTGAAATCTCAAGCAGTTTTATTAATTACACCAGGAAATATCCCAAAAAACAAACGGTAAATTTTCCTAAGTACATTTTAATGATCACGTAACTTGCCACGCTAAAACCAGCACTTCGCTACCGCGGTCCCACAATTGCCAAGAAGCTATGACTGATATATGTTGAATCTAAGAACATCCTCTGTTTCAAATTGCCTCCCAAGATAGCACATATCGGCGCCACTGCGTTTTACGGCCGAGGTATTCAAATTGTACGAACGTCATTCTAGCTGTGATGTCTCCTTGCGAGAATAAAAACGTTTTTACAGAATTTTACATTACTCGCACAAGGGCTTTCGGTCTTTATCCTCTGTTAACGTAATATCTGCAAAGGGACGGTCCTAATTGAGTTTCTTTGAGGTAAACTGCAAAAGGTTTTAATAATTGTTAGACTTTTAGTTCTTTTAGCAATTATTTTGTTCAATTTGCAGGTACGAAGTACACAGTGATGCAAATTCTTGAAGTATGATTGTTCTACAAGACCATTGTCCCAGCTTAACGACTTGTCAGGAGCGCCTTTCTTAATTTTACGTTTAATTCTAATTTTTTAAATATTTGACAATTTTATTACTTCAACACGTCATTTACACCTAGGTAATGTTCAGCATTCATTTGTACTACGTATACCAAAAACATTTTATTCACTTTGCCAATATACTTGGAAAAAAAATATTTTTTATTATGAAAGAAATAGTTCCTGAAGACATGTGATATAAATTTTGACTAGCACAGCTTTATACAGAGTATGGAAAATATAACTCGATTAGAAAATATGTGTGTTAGATAGTAATTAGTAATTGATAGTTTCTAAAGCAGCCACTAGGTTACATTCTTAATGTCCACAATGTAATCATGTTGAAGAAAGAAATGTAGGCTAACCGTATGATAAGGACAAACTAAATGTTTTATGTTTATTATGCTTGAGCCAACACTTTGAGTCACGGGGGACGCAGTGATCAGTATAAAATGGCTGAGTTTAAAATTTTGTTTTTTTCGTACCTAAGGTCCAAGGGCATGTGTTTGAGTAAACTGTATCCATGATTGTGTAGCTGAACTGGTAGTACCTTTGTGCTATGTAGATGTGGTGAGCTATGTTTAGATAAATATTGGTCTCGTGACAGTGGAACATCATTTTAACAATACGAGACACTGTACTCGATTGGTCCATTTGACAAGTTCTCCATTCTTTACTCGGAATTAAGGTTTCTATTTGATAGTCCACATATATAGTTGTAACTTATGGGGTACAGAGATTTAGAGGCTGGATGTGACATATATGCGCCTAATTTGTCTAGTCAATCGGCTAATATGAAGAGGGTTACGGATTCATTTTAAATTCCTCCCTCCGTTCATTAGAAGATCCAGAATGTTTCGAAACTATACGAAACTATACGCCTATTGTGAAATTTGTCTGAGAATTATCTTATCCTCTAATTCAATTCTTTACAGTTCCTTACAATTCGAAATCATACAGGTGTTAAAATATACCAGCTTAAATGAATATCTACCGCCTTTATAAACATACGATATATTAAAGGGGGTGCGTTTGGTTATAACTACTCTCCTAACCTACTTTACTTTGAAATGGAATCTCTTCTATCCTTACACTTCGAATATCGGTAAATATAGGACAATTAAAATTTTCAATATTTATCACAAAAAAACTTGAACGTTTACACTACAGGTTGTAACATGGAAATAAATACTTTACATATTTTTAAATCTAAATACTAGTCATATATTTTTAATTTATAATTTCAAATTTTTTAAGTCGTTAAAAACTTTTAATTTTATATTTAAAGGAAAGATAGCGCTATATGACGTCATGATAGATCTACTTGTATTTACATAGTCACACAATTTCGGGTTCCGTAACACGGTATTAAAGGTAAAGCAAACATGGCTCGTTTAAAGGCCAAAGCTGAGAGGAAAGGAAAAACCTAATTAAGTAAGAGATTTATTTACATTACAAATTAGAATGTGCCTGAGCCCTGGACGTTACATAGAAGAGTTTATTTGTTGCCTTTAGTGAAACTCTTTCAGGACACCCCGTCCAGTCAAAGTTCAAAGTTTAACTGGCAGTTAAAATTTGTACTTAGACGTTATAAATTACATCAAAGCGTGATAATTGTAGGGCATTTGAATTCCGAGCCAACGTTTGGACTTTGAATTAATGACTATCGTTAGCACGTGATATATTGGTAGATAATTTTACATCGTAGGTCAAACATTCAGTTTTAAATATTGTAGAAGATAAGACTCAGTTTAATAACGATGGTCAAGTTATGTGATGGTCAACTTTCATGGAGATGTGATTGAAATCAATTCAAAGATCAAACTACAATTTATAGCAGACGTCGATTTCTGGGGCGAGCGATGAGAACATTGTTTTTAAAATCAAATTTACATATCAAACTTTCAATTTAGGACATCCGTTTGAAAATTTAGAGCCCTTTTGCCTCACAATAGGCTGACAACATTTCATTCGTTAGACGAAGTAAAATGTTTTAACGCAGAGAAAATGTTGACAAAAAAGCAAAATTAAATTTACAAATTAGAATTTCATCTTGGAGCTGAAGCTAATACAGATCTGAGTATAAGGCTTTACTGTTGTTATTGAAATCACTTGGAAAACAATCCACTACCAACTGGTATTTTTTAGCAGAAACGTTTCGCACTTGATCAGTGCATTGTTCAATCCTGTGAATCACTGGCAACCACAGAATAACAAAACGCCACGTACTAACAATAATACTAGGTACCTGAACAACAGTCCTATCCATGATACACGACATTGAACAATGCACTGACCTAGTGCGAAACGGCTCTGCTGAGAAATATCTATAATAGTGGTTCTTTTGCAAAGTGTTACCAATAAGATCATCGAAATCTTGTTGCTGTTCATGACGAGCTGGTTGTTAATTACGTATTACATTACATTGTTAACCTACACTTGGAGAAAACGTTTTCGTCTTACGACTTCTTCAGTCTCGAATTTTTGCCGCTAGGATTGCTGCAGTTGTGCTTCTTCGGTACCAATTTTTGAAAGTTAGAAGAGATGTGATCGAAGAGTATGTGTGATCTGTGTCGTGTTTGTTCATTTAGGATGTCATTTTTATGTGTGTTGGTACCAAAAATTGGTACTAAAGGAGCACAACTGCAGCATTCCTAGCGGCAAAAATTCGAGGCTGAAGAAGTCGTAAGACGAAAACGTTTCCTCCAAGTGTTAGTCAACAATTAACAAACTTTAGTTAACAAAAAGTCTGGTTTCAAGTAATAGCGAAAGTGTAATAAGTACCTCAAGATGTACAACACAAAAAGTTACAATCTACAAGGTTTTTAACCCTTACGTGTAAGCATCTATATACCCGTTCCTTTACATTTGCACTTTATACTATACGCCATAAACATTATTTAAATTTTATTACCGTAGGCAAAATAACAGTTATTTCAAGTGAGGTTAAATATGTGTGTATGAATATTTAAATAAATTGGTTATCACTGATTGGTAAATAGTCTCTGACATTTAGATTTCTACAGGACAATGCAAATTTGATATTGTCAATTGAAATTTAATTTTCAATTGAAAATATTGTCAATTCTTCGTAAAATAATTAGAGAAGAATGCAAGACAAGTGTATTTTTAATTACATACGAGCATACATGTTTTTTATTAAACAAATTCCTTTGTTGGTGTATTGTTTATTTTTTAAATGTCAAAGACAATATTAAAAACAGGATTTACATATTTTTGTTATTACACATATTAAATTGAATCAAATAACCAGAATGAAAGAATTTATTCACTATAAATCACCACCTTGTGTACATTTCGTAAATAAGGTTACCATCCTCTGAAGTATTGGTTAGACGAATTTAGAAACCTTACTTGAATGATATTACTCCCCTTTTTACGTTTATTAGGTTTTATTGTGTGTAGTTGTTTCACAGTTGTTAAAGACAATAACTAATAAATTTGTATGTTTCAAATAAAATATTTGCCAGTGATAGAAATGTAAACTAATATGGCTGCGTCAGTCAGTTTCCTTGGGGAGTAGAACCACGGACTCCGCTAAGTGTCAGGCAACATGCGTACACTTCTATATCCGAAGTACAAAAAAGCTTACCTAAGGAAATAGAAATTTTGTTCTGTATTGCGTGATTAAATATCTTTCTAATCGGCACTAAAGTCTAAAGAAAATTATAACGCAAATATTTCTATAGTGCAATAATATTGCGCCATCTATTGTGTTAAATTATAATGTTTAGAATGGATTGTTCAATTACGCCTAATCAAAGTATAAAAGTAAACGAGTTGCACAATAAATAGAGGCTAATAGAACTATAAGTACGGTCTAACTTTATAATATATTATTGTACATCAAAGACACCTAATGTTACTAAATAACAAATACCATGAGATTAAAGAATAGACTTATGATTTTAACATTATTTACACTAGAAAATACTTGTTAGTAATTTCATTGCATGATAAAACGCGCCAACAATTTTCTCGCAATATTTAAATTTGTGTGTAAAGTATTTTTAAAAAGAACTTGGAAATATTGCTGAGCCATTGAAAAAGTACGACTTTCCTTATTACATTTTATTATTATTAATATTTTGTATTTTAAATATGAGTTGGGGGAAACCTTTAGAAGTAATTTTTCTCATAGATGGAAACGTTCTCAGTGTTTAATAATCACCTGATGTTAATTGCAATATTACGTAAACAGGCATTAAAATTATCTTAATAATCCTTTTGAATAAATATTAAAATATGATCTATAGTATACAATATTTATGATTTCAACAAACTTCAGAAACGAAGTAACATTTTATATTCTGTATAGTAGTATATATTGCTTGTTTAGTTTTTAATGTTAATATTTTACTATTTATATCTCACAAAGTATTATTATATAGATATGGCGCGTGTACTGAACAAAAACAACGACACAAAACAACAGCGAATAGTGTTTAGGCAGACAATAATTCAAGACGAGGCCAGTTAGGCTAACCCAGTTACAGTTTATTAATCCACCTTATTCGATGAGCGCCACTGCATTGTTAACGATGCGGCCATTGCAGCGCCTATAATTTGGGCAGTGGTCCAAAATTATGAAATTGCCATTTTTCACGATTATACACAATGTAACACTGAATTGTTTAGGTGTTGAATGTACTTGAGTTACCAATAACGGCAATTTTATGGTCACTGACGATATTTTTAAAGCGACGTTAAAAATTAAAGGTTGAAGGTCATATACCCACACACATTTTTGAAAAACGTCTCATACTCTCACATGGACTGCGAAACTTTATAAAAAAATGCATTTTTATTGAATATCTTTAAGTATTCTTTAGAGAGTTCTTTATATAAAAAAAATGTTTTATCATTTTAAAAATATTAAATAAATATTTACATGATTTTATTGACAATTTTCTCTTTATCTTATATTTTTAACAGAAAAAATTAATTTTGAAACTGATATTGTATATGTACTGAAACTGTTATTGGGTGTGAGTGTGTTATGTATTTATATATGTACATGTGATTGTGTGTGTGTGTGTGTGTGTGTGTGTGTGTGTGTGTGTGTGTGCGTTGGTGCGTGCGTGCGTGTGTGTGTGTGTGTGTGTGTGTGTGCGTTGGTGCGTGAGTGCGTGCAATCAGAACAGATCTATCACATTCATTTGAAATCTTTTTCTCTTATTAATGCCGGTTAAAAACTGTATCCCTGACTTCATTCTCCTTTCTATGGAGAAATTGTGATTTATCCTAATCTAAATTGACTCCACTACCCCTACAGTTTTAGGCTATAGTAACTGATAATATAATTAAAAAGAAAATACGAAATTGTTTAATGAAAAACTTTTTTACGTTGAGCAATTTCTTTTAAAGTACAAAATAGTATTATTACCGTTTTTGAGTCTAAATTGGTTCCGAAACGTCTTCTGTTATTGTAATAATAAGTACTAAAAATGCACTATTTCGAAACGTACACCATACACTAGAAACTATGGAGGGCACTAATTATAAACAATTATAAATGTTTTTTTAATGTTCATATAACTCTACTCTGTTACTTTATGTTGGAAATGAAATGCAGCGTTTAAACGCCCGATTTAGGAAACCTGACTTCGACAGCTTTGTTAGCAATTCCATGTGAACACTCAACTGGAAAATTAATAAAAACTTCACCCATTGCGTTTCTGATGGTATCGTTCACTTTATAACTATGTACGCATAAACCGGTTCTTGTACATTTTGTTATTCCGCATACGTAAAGCACCCGTCCAGTAAGTCGTTAATCTCTACTTGCGACGTCATTAGTTTGATGTAGAAACACTGTGCTAAACAAACGGCAGGGGAGATTGATGCTGGTACAGAACGATAGTCTGTCACTAGTTCATATGTGATTGTCTGTATATTAACGAATTAGCGTACAAAATTATTAAAAACTTCAGGTAATTAACTATAAATGTTATAGCATAAATTTTAAATATAATTCTAAGACGAAATATCTCCTAAGGCCCTTAGATTGTAAAAATGAACGGGCTGTAATCGATACTCACAAATCAAATATAAAAAGTTGTTGCGTGGCGTACAGTAGTTACAAAACTTGACGTAACTTCGGCCCTTTGGATTTAATCAGTCTTTATATATCACTCGAGCATGCACTACAGACAATTTAAGTGTTTAAGTTCTATTTAAAAAGTAAATTGGACGATTCCTGAATTCTATAACAAATTAATGAACAATTGATATTTGACAATGTCTCAGATACTTTCGTATAAACTTTGTCTAGTCAAATATATATACAAATTCCTTTGCCTAACTTATTTCTTACTTTTTTAAACTTTTTCCTTTCATTCGAAAACAAATATTTTTTAATAGTTAGATTGAATTATCCGAGGAAATGGAGACCGATTGTGCTTCGGATAATCGAAAACTCGGATAAACCGGATTGAGTTAAAATCAACGTGAATGGTAAACTAACGTAATAAAAAAAAACATGGTCAAAGAGGTGAATTAGACGTCCTAATTTTTTTAAATAAAAAATGACGTACGAATAAAAAATAGAATACAAATATAATAAACATACATAAATTACATGTTGCAATTAAAAAAAGTTATTTGTTGAAGAAATTCATTTTTAAGTGTAAGTGAAGAACGCATTTACGTACTATATTGATTTTTTTAAAACATCGGTTGAACCGGAACTCATTTAGTTAGTGCTCGGATAATCGAGGTTCTACTGTATTTGTGAAATCGTGCATACATGATATAGTTTATGAAAATTCTCCGAGTCTATTTAATTCGTCAACAGACACACACACACACACACACACACACACACACACACACACACATACGCGCGAACGCGCACGCTCGCAAGCACGCACGAAAAATGTATCTCCTATGACATTTTTTGTGACTACTTTAACTTCCCTCTTGTTCAATCATCTGACAAAGCTATAATGAGAAAGATGGTTCGTGGGAAAGGACAATATTTTGTACAAGCAATGTGTCGCCATTAACGTAAACCGTTATTACATCTATATTATCAAATGAAAATTGTATTAGTTTATATTAAGTATGTTCAAACATTATACATTAATGCTAGAAATTTGTTTATTCTAAAAGAAAGAGTTTCAAATTTTTTTTTCTTTCTAATACTTAAATTTTGTGTAGCTGTAAGGATAAATTTATTATAACTTTTACATTTATTTATGTTTTGTAGTGCTTATTACTCATTTTAATCTCATTATTAGCGTTTACATAAATTGAATTAAAATAATAAATTTCCTCTCAAATAGTTCAGTTTAAAAAGATCCTCTTTTGTTTATACAATTATAAGAGATTTTCTCTGCCACGGCGGAGTTACATAATACTATCTTGGAGCCCTAAGTAGGGTCTGAACTGGACAAAACGTAGTTCTTAAGGGCAGTGTTGCGGTTTTGGGCTCCGAGTTGTGGTGTGCGGTTTCCTCTTCGACAGGCGATGTTAGTTAAGAGAAGATCGAGCCGACGGTTAGATCTGGGCCAAGTCGGCATCAGAGAGCAATCTACTTAAAACAGTCTTGTAGTTTTAGGAGCATTAAAGTCTCTAAACTAGGAACAAGTTACAGTGCTTGCATCTCTGCCAGAGGGTAGACAAATGTGTCCTGTAATATGTATAAACTGGATGCTGAAATTATTTACTACTTGTCCAAAATAGGATTTTTGTTTCAAGTTTTATTAAATAACGTTATCTGTTTTGTGTTATCTATTTGTGTATGGTATTATAGTATTTCCAAATTAAATTATAATATAATGTTACACAAAGTGTTTTCTTAGAAAAATTCAAATAAATCTCTGAGCTTTATTCGTTACGTTTCGCACTTTAAAACGCATAGCAACTCAGAATATTAATATTTCTAAAGTTACTCAACAGGGATTGCCGTAATATACAATAAAAAACGAATTGAAAATCTGCATGTTAAATATTTGAAACAAATTTCACTCAAATATTTTAATCGTGACGAATTTTACTATAAATAAATCATTCTAGGTATTGTTTTTAAATTAAAAGCTTGAAATATAGCCTGCGTATGAAAAGGAAATGAGGTTTTAAAATTTAACACAATTAGTCACAAACATCGCATGGTTACTTAATATAATAAGGTTAGGAAATTATATTTTTATTAATGGTAGATTTGTTTGACGTTTATTTTGTAATAAAATTAACTCAAATATTTGTAGGCTATTGCGAAATATATAACTAAATAAGCGCAGACAAACTGAAGTAGACTCCGTTATTTAGACTATCTTTATACGTTATACAAGTACATAATGCCTACTAGACAAGACAATATATGGATCCACACTAACAAACATTTTTCGTCAACCATTACAAGTCGCCGTATTTAGTGTAGAACATTCATTTCGAGCGATTGCAGAATCATTTACTGTTGAGAGTAGAGATTTTTGTGTAATTGCGTTATAATTTTCTTTTGCGTTAGATATTCTTGGTTCAGATATATTAAGCTACAGTCATGCCAAAAACTACAACACTAAATATGCAAGCAATAAGTTATTAATAATTAATCCGTATAAACGAATTTATTAATACAAATATAAATTAAAGACATTTCCTTTTTTCATTCCTTTTTTATCAGTTTTAACAACTAAAATGATAAAATCTTGATGCAGATAACTGTAATAAAGAATCGTAGGCCTACATAGAGAGGCAATTTTTAAAGTTATTTTCATTATAAGGATAAAAAAGAGTTAAATAAAAATGACTGCATAATCTCTCCGAAACTGTCGTCACGTAGGCATAATCGTCAGATTTTCAAAGAGCCTTTTAGTTACGCTATGATAGAACTCTATTGATCCCCTTCTGTAGGAAAGCACCACTTTTCATCCCCTTCCTCCCTTTATGTCTACACAACTTTAAATAACAGATTTAATTCTTTTCCCGAACATCGCGTGCACCGCTAATGTCTTATTGTCCTCCTCTGTTTGCGTGAGACGGCAAATTATTTCCATAGCTTTCATTTTTTTGGTACGGAATAATCCATTTATAAAAACACACGGTAGCTCTGCGTCGGTTCCCGTAACCGCGGCCACTGCCACCGGGAGTGCATTTATCGAAACGTTTATCTCGATTGCAAAATGGACGGATTTGAAATCCAAACCCGGCCTAGTCGTAGCATATCGCGCGGTGACCTGAACACTTACAGACAACATGTGTGACACACTAGGCCTATCCGAATCTAATCCTTTGTAGTACAACGCGTGGTGACTTTAACACTTACAGACAAACAATCACCTCAGACAAAATGTATTAGTACTAGGCCTATCCGAATCTGACCCATTTGTAGCACATCGCGGGGTAACGCCAACAACTTGAATGATCACGTGATAGAGCCAAAGTATACTTCAAACAAACTTGTATATTCATTAGACCTATTTAAACAGTATATTTTCATACTAAATAATAACAAAACGTTTGAATTTCGCTTGTAAGCACACACACACACACACACACACACACACACACACACACACACACACACACACACACACACAAACACACTCACACACACAAACACACACACACACACAGAAACGCGTTTCGATTACGTTTGTTATCATCATCAGCGAGAACGCTACAAAATGTCACCTCAAAATCAAAAGTTAATATTTTGTAGCGTTCTTACTGAAGATGGTGACACAAAAGATTAACGCTTAATGTTTTTCATCAATTTAACATATTGACATCAACATACTAAAATAAATAAATATTTAACAAGAAAAACGTAGACTACAATTCACACAGTCACACAAAAACACGCTTGCATATATTACATATAAATTGGAGGAACACTACTAGAATATAGGATTTTCATAAGACTATTTTATCAGTCATAAAGTAAGGGTTGTTCCCAATTAAATACGGATAGCTTTGTGTCTAGTCTTGAAAGTAACTTTTCTAAACGCAATAAAGTGATCCCCGTGAGCTGTTTAATTGAACCCGTTCTTTAAGATTGCGACGGTGCTCCTGTCTAGAGTTTTGTTTATTTTTCTGCCTTCGCTTCTGCTTCATAGTACGGCTGGCGTGTAATCGGGAGGTATGGATTCAACCAGGTAGAGGAGTTTAATGATTTTGTATCTGCCGCACATCTGGAACGATTCCATGCATCTCAAAGCCTTGCTCGTTAGGCTGATCCATGGTTTTCGATACGAAGACGTTTGTCTAATTACATCGCAATACAAAATATCGATTGGCCTATATAATGACATTGCGAAGCCCGAACATGCAGGCAGTGCTTTTCGCATTAAATATTCCCATGTTGTTTCGCTTTCATCAATCATTTCTAAAAAGATACGAATTAAAATTAGATTTCGAACTTTAAAGAATATTTGTAAATCGAAGGACCAATGGAAAATGTCCTTTTTTAATGTTAAATTGTGTTTTATATTGAGTTGTGTTTACAAATAGTTTTATTAATTTATTTTATTTTAATTTTATTTTTAAAGCGAAAATGTCTTTAGGATCGGGTGATTGTTTGGATGGAGAAAACTAAGTCCGCGTTAACACTTCCTAGCAAGGTGTAGCAATTTTCGTTGGGTAGGTCTATAATAGTTCTCTAGAGTAGAGTTGCTCTTTTGGTTTCAAGTTGAACACAAGCGTATAATCTACCGTTCGTTAAAGTCACCGTACCAACAGAACTGTGTATAACTTGTGGTACTAGTATGCTACATTCTGGTAAAGTAAGTACTTGTTTTAAGCAAGTTTAATGGTAAAAGTGTGAACATGTAGACTTAGTACTGGTAACGCTCATTTAACGTCGTTCGGTTCAGGTTGTACTCTCTCATTCTTCCGAAATACAGAAATACGTATTCATAATATTAAATAAAACGGTGTTTCCGGTTACAAGCATCTCTTACATGCATCTTGATAATTGGTTTCTTGAAAGAAAATTTAACGGGTGGCTGGTCATGTCACGCTGACGGGAGAAATGAGCTTCTGGTATAGAAGCGACTCAGACGGAACCTCGGAGACTTGTACTATTGGTAATGCTGGTATGTCTCGCGGGTACGTAGATAGGACTTGGAACAGATAATGCTATTTTCGAGGAGGCAAATGATTATATGCATTTGTAATTGCCTGAAGGAGATATTCTGTTGATAAAGAGTTTTAGAAAACTGTTGGAAGAATCACATTGGGCATATCGCCACTTTTTGCCGAAATCAACAAATGCTCGGGAAATTCTTCAATGGAAGAAGGAATCTATCTGAGCGTTAGTTGCAAATGGATAAGTTCTTGGATAAAGGCGAGAGGCCCTAACACGACATATTGTGTTAAACGTTCTCCACAGGATAATTAATTACAATAACAACACAACAAGAAATTAATTTATTAGTTATAACCTAATGTACACTCAATTACAAAGTAATACTGAACTAAACCATTAATTTACAAATGTTTTTAAATAGCATGCTCCGCTGCTAACAGATTTTACCAATTACGCAAAAATATAAGCTTTACACTATGTGAAATACAAAAGCAAAAATGTTACTAAAAAAATAAATAAGTTTAAATATCTAATATATCCTAATTATATATTTTTATTGAATAATTAGTTATTTCAATGGTAACTAAAATAGCTTTATAAACCAATAAAATTTGCTTATATCATATACTTTAATAATAAATTTAGCATTGACCAAATATGGACAATATTTTTTTAATAGTTTTTAGTTGTTCTATATATAGGCCTACATAAAAACAGATCATTCACAGACGTTTATTAGAACAGAAAGTGTGAGACTTCTTTAAGTGGGTTACTTTTAGGACCCTGCATTTGCCTCGACAGTAAGGTATCTGACAAGGTACTTCCAAGATAGTCCATGTTACTGGTTATTTGCATCTGGTTTTAGACCTACAATCTTACTAAAAAATAACTTTATTAAATATATGTTATTCAACTCTTATAATATATATACTTTTTATTCATCCACTCAAGTTCAAATATTTTTTTAAAACTTTAATGGATGATACTTTGTAATAAAGTCTTTTTTCAAAAAAAAATCAATTAAGTTAATGTAATGGATTAATTTTAGTTTTACAGTATATAGGAGAAACCCTTTCACAAAAAGCTGCAAGGTATGCAATATAGTTATTTCGCCCCATTTAGCAAAAAATAAGTGGTAACATATGATTTCATATAACACCTGATTTTATGTGATAGAACAGGTTTTAACGCATACGCTGTGTTACTTTATTTATATTATTTGTAATTATGTAATAAATAGTAGCTAAATCAATTTTTGTTTTGTTGACCTTGGTGAATTGACTTTAAATATTTTAAAGTTATATTACTTGTTTTAAACATTATAAACATTTTATTTAAGCTTCTGTAATGTTTTTAGTTATTTTATTTTAGTATACGACATTTTGTAAATACTTTATAAATCGCTGTATTTTTTGCACTGAACTCAGTCTCGAGAATAAATTCTGAACTTTCCCCTTACCTATTTATTCATTAAAAAAACAAAACAAAAAATTCTTATAAAAAACGTTAGAACTGAGACGGAAAGCGGTGAACTGTAGCGCAGGCCGTAGTATATAGGCAACGTGACGGGTCTAAGGAGCCAGCTTCACGCTATGTTGTGATGAGTTTTTAATGCTCATTGTTCCAACGCACAACACGAAAGGTCTAAGCGCTGTCACCCACCTTCGAAATATTGCTGCAATTTTTGTTTTAATTACGAAAATCCCTACAATACTTTTCATTGTCCCCGTGCCATGAAGCTGCGTGTTTATTTTTTATTTGTAATGAAGTGTTTACTGAATAACTTAGTGTTTATCGATTAACTGTGGTACATTTACTGAACCTTGAGAAAAATTGGACAAGTTGAAATTAGTTCCGTTCTAAGGGTTATTCAGAATAGACGTTGTTTAGTTCTTATTTCACATATTAAATAATACTTTAATTAGGGATGTTACTTTTATTCGTCTAAGTACAATTAATTTACAAACAAACTATACAATAATATTGATCATATAATCATAATAAAATTAAATTTCCTATTGGAATTTATAAATATTTTATGTGACCATTACGTTGTAAATATTCTATATATTTTTATCTCTGTTTTTAATGTATTTATGTAAATATTGATAGTAACACAATTGTATTAAACAATAAAATGTATTAATTACTATTTATTTAATGTTAAAAGAATCTAACTTCTTAGATATAGACCACGTGTTAGAGTTAGAGAACATTAATATGCTTTCAAAGCATAGATGCTTCTTGCTATATGCCAAACCTCAATGTGGTATTTTGTTTTAGAATTTTACATGTTCCTTATATTAAAAAAAAAATTAAGCTTTTATAATAAAACTGGTCTTATTAGACCAAAATTCAATTTTCTTTGGGTGATTTCTGCAAGCACATGTAACTAAAGTTTTCCCATTGGGAATTGAGTTTTTGTCTGATGCACCACACTATTTCGTAGGGCTTAGTTCAGTTGAAGATCCTCTGTGTTTGGATGGAAACAATAGTAATTAAAACCCAGGGGCAATACTAATGGCAGTGTTTGATATCTAGTTCCCCCGACGGGGTTTCATATGGTGTTTCTATTTTAGCTTAGCATCTACGTCAATGGCTGAATTCTAATAATACTTGTCTGTTTTAGGTGTTTATCATCTAGTTTTTTAAAAAATTGTGCATGTTATTATGGTTTTATAAGTTTATTATTTCTATATATTATTCTTTAACGTAGTTGAACTTGGATAACATTAGGTCTGGTAAAAACATTTCCCTGTTGTCGGGTAAATTTGTAAATAGAGAAATAAAGGGGGAAATAATATATTTTAAATACATGGTTTTTAATATTATGGTATTTTATAATTATATTTTAATTTTGGTGATTATTAAAATCAGCGACTAACGCTCCGATCGGCGAATTTTTTTTGCTGATCAATTTGAACATGATCAACATGAATCTAAACTTTTTTTTAACTGCAAACACATTGAAATAAAATAATAACATAGCCTAACCTGACCTGACCTGGTTTTCTTAGGTTAATATGTGTTTGCCGTTAAATATAACTTCAGATTCCTGTTCAGCAAAGTCAAATTGATCAGGAAAGAAATTTTCGCTGATCGTAGTGGTAGTCGCTGATCTAAATAATTACCTTAATTTTATAAAAATAATAAAAATTGTTTTACCCTTTATGCATTGTATAATTGTTTTTTTTTTAATTTATTAATAATAATGGGTAAATATTTCTTATATTAATTGATAGATTATTGCTGTTGTTTTTGTATTTATATTTATCTGGATTCTTAGTGTTGTTTTTGTTTAGACTTGATAAGGCTCATGAAGTGTTTATCCACTGACAAATCTCGTCTCTTCGCTTTGTATTTACATATATATCAAATCCTCTCTTGTCCGTTCATTAAAGTCCTGATACTGTACAATAGCTTTAGTTATCTAATAATGATTTATATCTAACGTTAGGGTTACAAAATCTTTTTTAAAGCGATTTTCGTATAATGCATTGAATGTCGCCTTAAACTGGACACACAATGTTTTATTTGAACGACACACGCTCTGCAGGTTTACATAATCGTGCATCAGCTCAGAGCAAATATTATTTGTCCACTCCAGACTGAATCCAAAGAGGCGGAGCACCTGCATGCCTTCCGGGCATGGATAGTTGATCGATTAGTTAGCATTCCATCCCACAAATTAATTCCAAAGGTTTACGCTTTTTCTAGAAAAAGAGGGGAAAAAGCTCTAGGTTTCTGATTTTAATTAAATTTACGTTATTGCCATTTAAAAAAGGCGTAATATAATATTTTTAAGGGATAAAGCCTTTCTTTGGTATTTATCTTTACTCCTGACTATCGTCCACCTACTTAAAAGCTAATTTCCTCCAAGCAGCTATTTTAATTAGTAAATTAAATTTTTTCACTTTATGAAATTAAATTAAACAGTTTTTAATTAATCGCGAACGTTTTCTTCTTAGAAACTATTTAGCTTATACATTTTTAATTTTTATGTTTTTATAACAACATAAAATATTACCTCTTTTTATTTGTTATAGTGATTTAATTTTTATTGGATTATTGAAATAGCCTATATTTAACGAAACCAATTACATTTTTAATGGAATAAATGGTCTCCATCTATAATTAGGTTTTAAATGTAAACTGTAAATCATTATTTTTAATATTGCAAAATATTTTTCTTCGTTCTTATAATACTTTAAATAATAATTAATAATATTTTTAATTTACAAATGCAGAACTCCTTTCCTACCCTTAACGAAATTACCAGAGGGTAATAAACATCACAAGTAGAATCGAAAGGCAATGTTACGCCGGAGTAACTCCGTACTGGCAGACTTCAGAACCTATTATCGCACTGTATTCATGTATATTTTTTAATGTACACTACAGTTGTTTATGGGGTCGTAAAGCGTTATTGCTGTTGCTGTACTAAGCTGGCGAACTCTGTATTTACTCTTTCCTTTATTTGTTAAAAGACAGAACGAATTTAATTTTTTAAATTTTCCTGAAACCTCAGCATGTCTCCCGTGTTTCGGCTAACTAACTTAGAAATGATATAAAATTCAATAGTTTGTTTATTACATTGGGTTACACATTTTTAGACATTTTTATTTTTACAAATGTTTAACAAATCGAAAACGTTTCTTTTACGTCGCAGACCATATTTAGTTAATGTGGGGACTATATCGATTTGTCTCGTTACGTAATACTATTCTAAAATATCAGGTAAATTTCAAATTTTTAAAACCATAATAATATGTTTTTTAAAATAATATAAACGGGTTCATGATTGGGAAAATAATACGAAATAATACGAACTAATACGAACTAATTAAACCTGAACTATTATTAATATATTATTTTTAAAATATTACATTAAAAATAATTATATTATTATTTTATACAGTATAAATTATTTAAATATTATAAATTAAAATATATAATAATTATTAAAAATTATTTTAAATATTTCAAGTAATAATGATTTACTTCATTATTTTAAATTAATATTTTTAATAATTAAAAATATTATTATTTTAAAATATTAATTTAAGAATATTATTTTAAAATATATATTTTTAATTACTGAAATTACATTTAATCAATCAGATTTCATTTAATAATTATTAATTTTATTTTGTAAATTGGTATTACATGTTTGTAAATTTCCTTATTGTTTACAATTTTACGTTTATCATTTATAATATATTTGGCTTTATTATAACAGGGTCAGTCCAGTTGTAACCTTCGGATATTGATAAAGGTTGTGTAACTATTTCTAAATTTGTAACTGAGGGTTTGTTGTTATTAATAAATCTCTCTGCTCTATGTAGGCATTTCTTTGGCTAATTGTCAACAATTACAAACAGTAAAATTTTAAACAAATTTTAAAACTAACGAAAAGTTGTTACACATATTATTGTCTGTAATTTGCAATAATAAACTAAACTAAAATTAAAATTATTTATAAACACAAGAATAAATAGGCTACGACTCACAATTTAATAAACCTTGTTATCAGACGCGTTTCAATGACAATATCATCATCTTCAGTGATGCTACACAATTGAAACTTAATTGAAAAAAACTGAACATTTATGGCGATTGAATTATATATATATATATATATATATATATAACCCTAGATATATAGGCTATAACCCTCCTAGATATTTATCTCCGAGACGACGTGAGTCCTTGGTAATTTTAATTTTTAATATTTGCCTAGCTTCCTGGGACTCTCCTCTCTACGTCGTTGTCACATTGTCTTTCAAGGTTGGTTGTTCCTTTGTTTTTTAACGATATTTGTTTATTGTAATAATAAAATATTATAGGTACAGTTTTTTCAATTAAGTTTCAATTGTGTAGCATCACTGAAGATGATGACATATTGTCATTGAAACGCGTCTGATAATAAAGTTTTTATAATTGTGAGTGATAGCCTATTTATACTTTTGTTTATAACCTTCACTCACAAGCCAGCTCGAATATCGTCTATAAATGTTTTTAGTTTATTGTTTAAATTTATGAAATAAAAAAAACCACCAGTTCTCCCCCTGCACAGTGCAGGTTCCTTAACCTTGAAAGTGTTCTACTTGTTGTAACAGTTTTATACAGTATATTATTTTTAATATTTTAAAATTTTGAGGTTTTATTATTTTAAACAAGTATTTTAATCATTTTATTTTAAATAAATTATTAAAGGGGGTATTTAGTATTCTCAGATTCAATGTGCATTACTCATAAAATGTAATCGTATTCTGAAACAAATTTATTGCAAAAAGTTTTACACCTTCATCAGATTTGCGTTCAAACTGTTTTATTGCCCCCCAGAGTTCCCACGGCTTAAATACAAAGTGTGTTTCACAATGTAACTTAAGAAGGCGGTGTGTCAGAGACATACCCTCGAAGGACGGTCGTTACACAGGACTGCACTCAGCCGAGGGTAGTAATAATCACCCCAGGGCGCGTACGTAGCTGCGGTGGGAGCTGTCCGTACAATGTACTGTTTGTAGCCTACTTAGGCGTCTGGCTGCACTTATTTCCATTCAGTGTTACATCGCGCTCTTAGATTAGTATTATTATAAATTAGAATATATAAAACAATACACTGTTGGAAAGTTTGTCTATATTCTACGAATATAGTGAAATGTTTTAAATTATTACGGTTATAAGAAAGTTAACAAAGATTAAAAAATTAAACATTTATTGGAAATAATAAAATACAATCATGAATCAAAACATTACTTCTGGGCGAAGGCAGCTGTTGTGCGGCTGATGGGACAAGCGAGACTATTATATTTCTAGCTCAGCATGCACCCCTTATAAAAAATCACATTAAATATTTAGTCTCTGTTCCTTTGTTGTCTTGTGTCTAGGCTAACACGTAACTATGGAGGAAAGCGTGGGGTCTAGGTTATGATGTTGATGAAGTTAAATGTCGATCACCACAGGAGACGTTTTCTCCTGTCCTTTACGATTTGGACATAAACAAGAATAATGTTATTTTAATTTTTATAACGATTTCTTTGACGTTTAAATCACCGACATAACTAACACTTATATAACACTCATTTACCTAGTCTTATTTTGTCGTTCTTCACTTTGCTTTTACAAGTTTAATTCGGATAGTTTTGAGAGCTGTTTTGCTTGCTCCCGCACTCTAATCACTTTCAGGTATTGCATCAGTCTAGGTTCTGACTACTAATTTTCCGCCTTTAGAAGTACAATATATTGAGGGGGGCATGAATTTCGTATTGTTAGGTGCTTTCTTCATGATGGTGACGTGAAATAAATTAGGTAAATATAGTTTGAGGGTTGTGTTAGATTAAAAAAATACAGCGTCACGTAATGTTCCGGAGTTTATTAGAGTTTAATGATTGCAATAGAAACAAGTTCCGATTATTTTTATCTATTAAGATTCATAAAATTAGGCCTACGGCACTTCTAAACAAATCTATTTTCAGGTATAATATTCTTATAATTAGATATAATTGTACCTCATTGTTTTAATGTTGTGCTAAAATCTAAATTATGGTTTTGTGTAGGTATAGTAAATTTAAGCTTCTCATAGCGACGTCATTACATCTGTAGTTAACACATTTCGGATGTTCTCTATCTTCAGTGGACTCTGTCATACTATACACAAACACAAACAATTGTAATAAACGAAGGTAGTTCAACAGCAAAAGAGATAACATCGGCGAAAAAGCTAAAGGATTACTTAATACTATCAAAAATTGTTTATAAATACTAATAAACTACAAAAAGCTTATTACAGCCTTTATTCGATTTAAACTTCTTCTTACAGAGTTTATCTGTACCTTTCAATAGGCAAGGTTACTTCATTTCCCGCGTATGTGACTGTCAACGTCCATCGTCTGTATTGCTTGTAAAAATCATTTTGAAAAATTGATCTGAAAGGTACAGCTGCATGAGGTCAAGACGAGGGGGAGACAGCTCCAATTTGACGAGAATCCGGTCTTATTTCCCCCCACCTCCGCGACGGTTGAACTCCACAACAGGTACAAGGAACAGGTTTGTGTTTAGCTGCAGGCGCTACTAGTGGCCGTACGACGAACCTGCATTAAAAACCAGTTCTTGAATAGGAATAAAAAAAAACTGGAAGACATAAAACAAAACAAGCGGAAAGAGAACGCTTGCAACGGCCAGAAAAACTAGTCCGAGAGAGGAGCGGACTAGTCCCCAGTTCTGGGATAATATGACCGTATTCTGTAATTAGCTGCTAAGCCTTCTTGAGAAAACATTTTGCAGCGCATTCAATTAGGTATCTCACCGACTGGAATTATCACGGACGCAGCGGATTTGATTACAACGGAATATAATGCGCTCAGCTTCCATATTTTACATATTTTCACGTTGCTGATTTTTTTCGACCAGTTTTGCTTTGCACTCTAAAAATCAGCCAGCTAAATTACGGTTATTTACGGCAATCAGCGACAGGATCCTGGCGTTCGTCCAATCCAGGAGTCTCGCATGTTTATTTCTTCACTGAACTATATTTTACATCATTACGACGCCGGTATCGCCTTTTTCATCTGGCATGTTAAAATAAACACGTAAGTGCAGCGAATACTATGCGATACGACCGCTACAGTTCCTTTTCTAAGAAAATTAGTTTTATAACTCTCCTGAACAGTGTGATACACCTCTGGTTCTGTACCTCAATGCAGTCACCAAGTAGAAATTTTTCTGTGTTTAGAAATAATGTAAAGTATCTAACAATGTCAGTTACATCACTACCAAAAAATCAAAGCACAAAAATAATGATCTAATTGAAACGTTCAAGTCTCCAGTTTTATAAATTAAAAAAGTTTACGTTTTTAGATTTTCTTACTTTTAATTTTCCAGCAACAACAACCTATCTTTGGTGTTAGCAATTGTTAAATCTAATAGAAATATTTAAATGTGGGGTCCGGAAATAAAACTAGTAACCTACGCTATAAACGTATTAAAGTATAGTTCAGAGAAATGAGACGGAACAGTTCCGCACTGTAACTGTTATTTTCAACTGTAGGCCTACTGTTTTCTTTCATTTTCTTCTTAATTTCATATTTTACAGCTTAGTTTATCCTTTAAATTTTAGAGAAACAATTAAACACGTTGTAAATAATTACAATAAATTGTAAATTATTATAATTTTATCCTTTATTACAATTAGAAATAGAGTTACAATTTTGAAACTCTATTGACACTAGTTTCTTCATAAAGAACAATATACACGGTTAGATGAATCTGTGTTTAATATATTTTAAATTCTCAGAACATCTTCACATATCCGACTTGCAAATCACTCGGAAACGACAATCCGCGTATCAAGAAACTGTAACCTGAAACATCTGATAACTCCATCTCGGGATTGGAACACTCTCGGGGACGGATCGGTTAATCGAGAGATAATTCATAGCGACTGTTCCAAATAAAGTGCCAGCTCCAGTTAGCTAAGATTGGCGCAGTACTCGAGAGACTTCTACTCCTGGGATAGCGAGAAAACCTTTTGAAGTATTAACTATAGTCAGAAATGTCGTATCTTTAAACCAGTAGAGTATAACCTACCTGCAAATATTCAGTAATTATGTACATGTATGGTATAAATCTATTTAACAGAACATACTATTTTAAAATGTGTTGAATGGATTATAATGAAAATAAGTATTAAAAAACTGCAAAGTGACAGTCAGTGGAGATGGCTGACGGAAGTTTATTTGTAGAATTTAGTTAATAAAAAACCTTATTTGTTTAATTAATTATTATATTTAATTAATTATTTGTTTAAAAGTTTATCGAATAAAAATTTTATTTAAAAAGTTTAATTTAAATTCGTTTTTAAACATTAGGCCTATCAGAAGACCCCAAGTAAGTTTTCATCTCGAATATCGGAATGAAAATATATAGCTAATTATATTGAATAGTAAGTATATAGTAAGATAACTTTAAATAAAAATTATTTTATTTAGGTTTCATAATAACCTTCCATAACAACCAAGCTTGACTTAAACCAACAGATTTTTCTCCATCCAAAAAGTATTCAATCTGCTTAAAAATGTTTTCATTTGAAATAAAAAAAGATCCATTAGTTGGACACTATAGAGGTTTCAATAGAATCTAATTATTATTAAAAATGCAGTTGATTTAATATCTTTATTAAATGTTAAAAAAATGTACTGATTACAATTTCTATTTAAGCAAATCATTTGAAATAGTTATTAAAAAGTGTAGACGGGCCTAAGATAAATTTGTTTTAAAATATTGGAATAAAAATACACAACTTAATATGAATTATTTGTAGTAAGATTTATTAAAATATAAATGATTATATTTACTAACTGATAAAAAAATTAAATAACATCAAAATATTTATAACTTCAATATATAGGCTATATATATAAACATCAATATAAGTAACGTACAATATATTAAAACAGCTGTTCCACAAATTAATGTGTAACATAAAATCAGCTGGAGTATGAAATCCCTTAAAGCTAAAATATGATATATCAAAAGCGTCTCGTGAGCATGACGTCAAGCGGAAGAATTTTCTTCCTGTCACACATCTAAAGTCAGGCCTGCTATAAGAAATAGTCTTTCCAATAGAATTCTTTCTACTCCACTCATTAAAGTCTAATGGATCAGAAACACCTGTTCATTCCAATGCACAACTTTTGGATTTCAAATTTCTCGCAACACACCTTACTAAGTTTACCGAATTCCTTTCACATCGCCATCAGACGAGAATAGCCTAAACAGCATTCACTCTTCCCCGACAAATATATTTAATATGAAACTGTTCATATTAAACCTAACCAAGAAAAGTAAAACGCTGATGATAAAAATAAGAAGTGGAGTCGTTAGGTCACAATAAAGAGTTGCTTAGTTTGAAGACCTTATTTACACGTTCAACCGTTTGCTTTAAAGATTTGGATTCGTTATATATTCAAATCTTGCGCTTTTCAATTTATAATACGTTCCTTACAGTGACGTGTAACCGTTTTTTTAGAACGAACAAATATTTTACTAATAGTTATAACAAATAATAACGTTTTAAGTAGGCGAATGATTGCAAAATTTATCTGAAACCAGAGTGGCTTAAGCACTTGTGCAAAGACTTTGTTCTATACTTAGATATTATTTCCTGCATAAAACTTTATATGACGTCACTCCGAATACAGCGGCAATAACAAATGTTTAAGACTGCTAAATTGTCAGCAACACGCTTTATGACTTTTGTTCTTTATGACAAATATAAAGAGGTTAAGCGTTGGCGCGTTCACTTGTCGCACGTTTTTGCCGTTTCTTCCGATGCGGCTCGATTCGGAATGGAAATTTCAAAGCGTTTTTGTCGAGTGTTCCTTCTTCTTTATTCCATTTAATCATAATAAAACGATATTTTAATATCCCTTATTTATAGCTTAAGAAAGCACAAAGAAAAGATAGACAGAGAGTAGCATAATTGTATAACAAATAGATGATTTACTATTTAGTTTAAACAAGTGGAGACGTTAACGGTGTGAAAGTGGACACAAAATCTAATAATAATACATTTTCGTAATGATGAAAGGAAATAAATAGAATTGACGTTGTCAATTGTTGAGATGAAGTAGTATAATTGTATATCAATAAATTAGTTATTTTTTTTAAGCAAGTGAAGACTTTAACGTCTGCAGGTAGATAGTTTATATAAACGACTGAAAGGAAATAGGTTAAATAGAATTGACGATGTCTAGGAAAAGAGAGAGCGAGATAAGGTAGTATAATTGTATAATAATAAATGAGTTTTTTGGTTTAAGCAAGTGGAGACTTTAACGTCTGCAGGGAGATAGTTTATATAAAAGATAGATAAAACATTTTCGTTATGATGAAAGGAAATGAATGGAATTGACGATGTCTAAAGAAGGAGAGAGAGAGAAAGAGAGATAAAGTAGTATATTTGTATTACATTAAATGAGTTATTTACTATAGAACAAGTGGAGACATTAACATCTGCAGGTAAATAGTCAATATAAACGATAGGCAAAACATTTGCATTATGATGAAATGATGTCAGTAGAATTGTACATTGTGTGAAGAAATTTGGAACGAATAATTTAGGTGGAGTGAAAGGAAACAAAGTGGCTCAAAATAACCTGATTAGGTACAGTAGCTGTTGATAAAAACCTCGTAATTTTTTGCATAACGATAACTTAAAATGAACGGAGCAAAATACTTCTCTGTGTAGGATTACAAGAACAAAGACTCATTCACCTGCAAATGAGATCTTTCACTGGTGACAGAACAAAGATAAAAAAGAGGATATTTTTAACATCTGCTAGAGCTCTATACAGTGTTGATAAGGTCTGCTGTTAGAGTTGTCATGCTAAATAACACGCAGAAATAATCAGACCTGCTATTATTTCTATTTCTGAAGAGAAAGGATTACCAGTGTATAGGAAAGACAAACTGTTGTAGAAGAAAATATAAAAACTATGTGATCTAATAAGTGAAATAATAAGTAACCAAAAGTGTAGTATTTACAAAATAATAAATTGTGTTTTTTGGTGAGGAAAAGCTGTCAATATGAAGTACTGGTACGTGCTGAGATAACAAAAGAGTAAAAGACAATTATTTAAGATTTTGAATAACAAAGTTAAGGTGATTATTTTTAAAAAGTTTTGTTTGTATTTTGACAAATATTAAAATGAGTATACTTTAGTTAGAAAATCAATTACAGTAAACTTCCGATTATCCGTGGGCGGATTAACCGGTTTGCGAATTATCCGGGGTCTGCCATTGTTTTACAAATATCCAATTTTTATTCCAATCAGAGTCAGGTGTTTAAATTTCCAAACGGTGAATTACGACGTAAATACATATAAGGCTTAATAGAAGTTAAGGTGAAGGGAATAGATATGTAAACATGTACGTACTAATTTTTACATTAAAAGGGAAGCATCCCGACGCGGGCCAGCGAAATAAAAGGGCGAGCAGACTACTGTATATAAGAGACAATGACAAAATGCTTGGACGCCCAAAAACCTAATGTGTATCATAAGATTGTAAACAAATGTCAGCTAATCTCGGCTGTAAATAGTCTAGGACGTGACATATGTATTATCCATGTCTGTCATATACATTATCGATCTTTATGGCTTTGTGACACAAGTAGACACTGTGCGACAAAATGGTTCTCAAGAAACTTAGATCGCGTATTAAAGCTGAACCAATGCTCACAAAAAAAAACGAAAGTGACAGAGTTTTTTGTTAAAAAGTGAAAGTATTATGTGTAAAGGAGATTACATATGTACATACATACTTACTTTTGACATATAGGCTACTTATGTACGTATTGTAAATAGTTAGACATATAAATGTACATGTTATAATCCGTCAATTATATCGACATTTTAAATTATTTTCTGTATTTATTTTGTCCTCTGAAGATTATTTGTGAATTGCATTAGCCGGGGTCATTATTTGTGTAACTTATGGTATAATAATCGATTATCGATCGTTTTGCGTATTCTTTGTTCATAGCGGATTATCCGGTGAATTCGTTATTCGGCGTTGCCGGGCCACCCTATTCCACGGATAATCGGGAGTTTACTGTATTCTTTAATATATAATATATTATTTGTAATTGAAATCAAAGTATTTCAACTTTCTTTGCTCGTACACCCTAATGGTTTTAACCAAATATTTATGTATCAGTTTAATTTGGCAAAAACCACTACTCACTGATGTTTCTGAGCAGGTGGTCTGTTGAGATATATCGGTGAGTAGTGATTCTTGGTTAATTGGTAAATAAGTGCGTTGCTGTAAGTTTTAATAATTTTATAAACAGATGAGGTTTTATTAAGGCAAAAAAGAGTATGGTTGTAATATTTAAAACCATATTTTAATGATCGAAAACTTGTAACTGAAATTTATTTATTTATTGATTCAGAATAATACCCAACGTTTTTGAGGTTACACAGTGGGCTCATACAAGAACAGAATTGTTTAAATCTTTCTTTACTAATTTACAACAAAAATTGCTTTTCAAAGTTTGAAAAGAATTTTACAACAAAGTGAACGTTTATGATTAGGCCGAACTTGTTCATACGAATTAATTTATTACAATTCAAGTTTTTCATAACAAACTTTTCATATAAACTGTTTTTTTTTTGTGAGTGCGTTTTAAATTCATTTTTTTTTTTTAGCTAACCATATTTTCAGTATGTATCTTTGTTGTTACAATATTTGTTTGTTTGCAAATCATAATCAGCTGTTCATTTCATTGAAATGTATTTCTTATGGGATTTTTAGTAAGTTCCTCAAAACCATATAAATGTTGTAAATTGAGAATACCCTATATTTTTCCCTTCTCCTTCCTATCAATATCTTTAATATTAGTCACCTCCCAGCTCCGTACGACCTTCCAAGATCCCACAACGTTTCTCTCAGAATTCGGCTTACGGAATTACATACATGGAATTGGGGCTTGTAGGAGCAAATTCCCCTATTCATACTGAAACAAGTTTTAAACATTTGTGTGGTAATTTTATTTTTTAATATAAATTAATTAATTATAATTCAAATTTTTCATAACAAAATTTTCTCATGAACTATATTTTTTTTGGAATGCGTTTTCAATTTGATTTTTTTGTTCAATCGTTTTATCAATATCTATCTTTAATCCAATTTGAGATTTTACTCGACTTGGTGCAACATAAAGTTGATCATGGTAATAACAGGTAAAAACAGGTTTGAAGGAAGACTTATTTATAGTTATTGAAAATGTAAGTCTTAAAGAAATATGGTTCCTTCTCGTTAGAAATGACATTATCTGTTGATATTAATTTAATAATTGGTAAAAATAAGTTTGCTTTTCCACAACCAGTCATTATTTCTAATTTAATACACTTGTCAAGTATATCTAGTACGATAAGACGTACTCCATTAACTAAACCTGATCCCAAGTTCATATGTTTAATGAATCTTTAATACTGTTAAAATATCTTTACCCATCTGTTTTTAATATTTGTGCAGCTGTTTCTCAGCTGTGATATTTGAAAATCATACTCAGCTGTTTTTCATTGCAATGTATTTCTTATGGAGACTTTTGGTAACTTTAAGTTCCTCAAAACTCTATGAAAGTTGTAAATTGAAAAAAGTCTATATTTTTCCCAGCTCTGTACAACCTTCCAAGCTGCCACAATTTTTCTCTCAAAACTCGCTTACGAAATTATATATATGGATTAATAGTAATAATGTATTATTATAATTGCATATTATTTTATTATTTATTAATAATAATATATAAATTGATATAACAACTATTATACATTTGGGAAAAGAACCATGTCATTTACCTACTTGTGTTCTGGATATAAAAATGAGTGTTCGTCATATAATCTCTGTTGAAACTAGTAACTGTCCATTCGCAAGGTTCGAATTGCAAGGTACAAAAGTCCTTTGATGATATCTTAGGGGGATAGACCTTATTGTGACCTTTAAGCATATACAGCGTTGCCTTTGTTAAGGTACGTTCATTCAGCAAGTCTAGGATTCCATAAGAGTTGAGGGCAACGTATCAATACTAATTGTGATGAAGGCGATACGGGCAAAGTGCAATGGCGCCAATGCAATTCAAAGACGTACACAATACACTCAGGATACATATACGTGAGAGAAAATTAAAGTTGTAACATTTTGTTCGAGTAGACTATAGTCTACTGAGTATGTTGCATTTATTCCTCATGACATTTGCATTTCTAAAGTCGATTTCTATACGCACTACTTCGAACTGTGTCTACAACTCTTTCATACACTTATCTAGTTTATAACCTTTAGTAAATTATGTGAACAATCTCTCACACAAATTTGTATTTATTTTATTTTTATAAATAACTAAAATACGAATTATTTTAAAAGTACTTATCCTATTATATTCTCTTTTATGTCGCATTATATTAGGTGACCTACGTTGCCTTTATCTTACCTCTCAGAGCCATATAAGGTGGATAAAAAGTGCACTTCCAAGTAGGGACATATTATTATATAGGGACTCAACATATATTTATAGTCGTTTGGTGGCCTCCAAATGGAGTCATGTTAGTATATAGGGGCTACACATATCATTATAGTTGTTTGGTTTCCTCCAAATGGAGACATGTTATTATGTAGGGGTTACATATATCCTTATAATTGTTTGGTGGCCTTAAAATGGAGACATGTTATTATGTAGGGGTTACATATATCCTTATAGTTGTTTGGTGGACTTAAAATGGAGACATGTTATTATGTAGGGGCTACACATATCCTTATAGTTGTTTGGTTGCCTCCAAATGGAGACATGTTATTATGTAGGGGATACATATATCTTTATAGTTGTTTGGTTGCCTCCAAATGGAGACATGTTATTATGTAGGGGTTACATATATCCTTATAGTTGTTTGGTGGCCTTAAGATGGAGACATGTTATTATGTAGGGGATACATATATCTTTATAGTTGTTTGGTTGCCTCCAAATGGAGACATGTTATTATGTAGGGGTTACATATATCCTTATAGTTGTTTGGTGGCTTTAAGATGGAGACATGTTATTATGTAGGGGGTACATATATCCTTATAGTTGTTTGGTCGCCTCCAAATGGAGACATGTTATTATGTAGGGGCTACACATATCCTTATAGTAGTTTGGTTGCCTCCAAATGGAGACATGTTATTATGTAGGGGATACATATATCTTTATAGTTGTTTGGTCGCCTCCAAATGGAGACATGTTATTATGTAGGGGCTACACATATCCTTATAGTTGTTTGGTTGCCTCCAAATGGAGACATGTTATTATGTAGGGGATACATATATCTTTATAGTTGTTTGGTTGCCTCCAAATGGAGACATGTTATTATGTAGGGGTTACATATATCCTTATAGTTGTTTGGTGGCCTTAAGATGGAGACATGTTATTATGTAGGGGGTACATATATCCTTATAGTTGTTTGGTCGCCTCCAAATGGACACATGTTATTATGTAGGGGGTACATATATCCTTATAGTTGTTTGGTCGCCTCCAAATAGAGACATGTTATTATGTAGGGGGTACATATATCCTTATAGTTGTTTGGTCGCCTCCAAATGGAGACATGTTATTATGTAGGGGTTACATATATATTTATAGTTGTTTGGTGGCCTTAAAATGGAGACATGTTATTATGTAGGGGATACATATATCCTTATAGTTGTTTGGTCGCCTCCAAATGGAGACATGTTATTATGTAGGGGATACATATATCCTTATAGTTGTTTGGTCGCCTCCAAATGGAGACATGTTATTATGTAGGGGATACATATATCCTTATAGTTGTTTCGTCGCCTCCAAATGGAGACATGTTATTATGTAGGGGTTACATATATCCTTATAGTTGTTTGGTCGCCTCCAAATGGAGACATGTTATTATGTAGGGGTTACATATATCCTTATAGTTGTTTGGTCGCCTCCAAATGGAGACATGTTATTATGTAGGGGTTACATATATCCTTATAGTTGTTTGGTCGCCTCCAAATGGAGACATGTTATTATGTAGGGGTTACATATATATTTATAGTTGTTTAGTCGCCTCCAAATGGAGACATGTTATTATGTAGGGGTTACATATATCCTTATAGTTGTTTGGTCGCCTCCAAATGGAGACATGTTATTATGTAGGGGTTACATATATCCTTATAGTTGTTTGGTCGCCTCCAAATAGAGACATGTTATTATGTAGGGGATACATATATCCTTATAGTTGTTTGGTCGCCTCCAAATGGAGACATGTTATTATGTAGGGGATACATATATCCTTATAGTTGTTTGGTCGCCTCCAAATGGAGACATGTTATTATGTAGGGGTTACATATATATTTATAGTTGTTTAGTCGCCTCGAAATGGAGACATGTTATTATGTAGGGGTTACATATATATTTATAGTTGTTTAGTCGCCTCCAAATGGAGACATGTTATTATGTAGGGGTTACATATATATTTATAGTTGTTTAGTCGCCTCCAAATGGAGACATGTTATTATGTAGGGGTTACATATATATTTATAGTTGTTTAGTCGCCTCCAAATGGAGACATGTTATTATGTAGGGGTTACATATATATTTATAGTTGTTTAGTCGCCTCCAAATGGAGACATGTTATTATGTAGGGGTTACATATATATTTATAGTTGTTTAGTCGCCTCCAAATGGAGACATGTTATTATGTAGGGGTTACATATATATTTATAGTTGTTTAGTCGCCTCCAAATGGAGACATGTTATTATGTAGGGGTTACATATATATTTATAGTTGTTTAGTCGCCTCCAAATGGAGACATGTTATTATGTAGGGGTTACATATATATTTATAGTTGTTTGGTTGCCTCCAAATGGAGACATGTTATTATGTAGGGGTTACATATATATTTATAGTTGTTTAGTCGCCTCCAAATGGAGACATGTTATTATGTAGGGGTTACATATATATTTATAGTTGTTTAGTCGCCTCCAAATGGAGTCATGTTATTATGTAGGGGTTACATATATATTTATAGTTGTTTAGTCGCCTCCAAATGGAGACATGTTATTATGTAGGGGTTACATATATATTTATAGTTGTTTAGTCGCCTCCAAATGGAGACATGTTATTATGTAGGGGTTACATATATATTTGTAGTTGTTTAGTCGCCTCCAAATGGAGACATGTTATTATGTAGGGGTTACATATATATTTATAGTTGTTTAGTCGCCTCCAAATGGAGACATGTTATTATGTAGGGGTTACATATATATTTATAGTTGTTTAGTCGCCTCCAAATGGAGACATGTTATTATGTAGGGGTTACATATATATTTATAGTTGTTTAGTCGCCTCCAAATGGAGACATGTTATTATGTAGGGGTTACATATATATTTATAGTTGTTTAGTCGCCTCCAAATGGAGACATGTTATTATGTAGGGGATACATATATATTTATAGTTGTTTAGTCGCCTCCAAATGGAGACATGTTATTATGTAGGGGATACATATATATTTATAGTTGTTTAGTCGCCTCCAAATGGAGACATGTTATTATGTAGGGGTTACATATATATTTATAGTTGTTTAGTCGCCTCCAAATGGAGACATGTTATTATGTAGGGGTTACATATATATTTATAGTTGTTTAGTCGCCTCCAAATGGAGACATGTTATTATGTAGGGGTTACATATATATTTATAGTTGTTTAGTCGCCTCCAAATGGAGACATGTTATTATGTAGGGGTTACATATATATTTATAGTTGTTTAGTCGCCTCCAAATGGAGACATGTTATTATGTAGGGGTTACATATATATTTATAGTTGTTTAGTCGCCTCCAAATGGAGACATGTTATTATGTAGGGGTTACATATATATTTATAGTTGTTTAGTCGCCTCCAAATGGAGACATGTTATTATGTAGGGGTTACATATATATTTATAGTTGTTTAGTCGCCTCCAAATGGAGACATGTTATTATGTAGGGGTTACATATATATTTATAGTTGTTTAGTCGCCTCCAAATGGAGACATGTTATTATGTAGGGGTTACATATATATTTATAGTTGTTTAGTCGCCTCCAAATGGAGACATGTTATTATGTAGGGGTTACATATATATTTATAGTTGTTTAGTCGCCTCCAAATGGAGACATGTTATTATGTAGGGGATACATATATATTTATAGTTGTTTAGTCGCCTCCAAATGGAGACATGTTATTATGTAGGGGATACATATATATTTATAGTTGTTTAGTCGCCTCCAAATGGAGACATGTTATTATGTAGGGGTTACATATATATTTATAGTTGTTTAGTCGCCTCCAAATGGAGACATGTTATTATGTAGGGGTTACATATATATTTATAGTTGTTTAGTCGCCTCCAAATGGAGACATGTTATTATGTAGGGGTTACATATATATTTATAGTTGTTTAGTCGCCTCCAAATGGAGACATGTTATTATGTAGGGGTTACATATATATTTATAGTTGTTTAGTCGCCTCCAAATGGAGACATGTTATTATGTAGGGGTTACATATATATTTATAGTTGTTTAGTCGCCTCCAAATGGAGACATGTTATTATGTAGGGGTTACATATATATTTATAGTTGTTTAGTCGCCTCCAAATGGAGACATGTTATTATGTAGGGGTTACATATATATTTATAGTTGTTTAGTCGCCTCCAAATGGAGACATGTTATTATGTAGGGGTTACATATATATTTATAGTTGTTTAGTCGCCTCCAAATGGAGACATGTTATTATGTAGGGGTTACATATATATTTATAGTTGTTTAGTCGCCTCCAAATGGAGACATGTTATTATGTAGGGGTTACATATATATTTATAGTTGTTTAGTCGCCTCCAAATGGAGACATGTTATTATGTAGGGGTTACATATATATTTATAGTTGTTTAGTCGCCTCCAAATGGAGACATGTTATTATGTAGGGGTTACATATATATTTATAGTTGTTTAGTCGCCTCCAAATGGAGACATGTTATTATGTAGGGGTTACATATATATTTATAGTTGTTTAGTCGCCTCCAAATGGAGACATGTTATTATGTAGGGGTTACATATATATTTATAGTTGTTTAGTCGCCTCCAAATGGAGACATGTTATTATGTAGGGGTTACATATATATTTATAGTTGTTTAGTCGCCTCCAAATGGAGACATGTTATTATGTAGGGGTTACATATATATTTATAGTTGTTTAGTCGCCTCCAAATGGAGACATGTTATTATGTAGGGGTTACATATATATTTATAGTTGTTTAGTCGCCTCCAAATGGAGACATGTTATTATGTAGGGGTTACATATATATTTATAGTTGTTTAGTCGCCTCCAAATGGAGACATGTTATTATGTAGGGGTTACATATATATTTATAGTTGTTTAGTCGCCTCCAAATGGAGACATGTTATTATGTAGGGGTTACATATATATTTATAGTTGTTTAGTCGCCTCCAAATGGAGACATGTTATTATGTAGGGGTTACATATATATTTATAGTTGTTTGGTTGCCTCCAAATGGAGACATGTTATTATGTAGGGGTTACATATATATTTATAGTTGTTTAGTCGCCTCCAAATGGAGACATGTTATTATGTAGGGGTTACATATATATTTATAGTTGTTTAGTCGCCTCCAAATGGAGACATGTTATTATGTAGGGGTTACATATATGTTTATAGTTGTTTAGTCGCCTCCAAATGGAGACATGTTATTATGTAGGGGTTACATATATATTTATAGTTGTTTAGTCGCCTCCAAATGGAGACATGTTATTATGTAGGGGTTACATATATATTTATAGTTGTTTAGTCGCCTCCAAATGGAGACATGTTATTATGTAGGGGTTACATATATATTTATAGTTGTTTGGTTGCCTCCAAATGGAGACATGTTATTATGTAGGGGTTACATATATATCTATAGTTGTTTAGTCGCCTCCAAATGGAGACATGTTATTATGTAGGGGTTACATATATATCTATAGTTGTTTAGTCGCCTCCAAATGGAGACATGTTATTATGTAGGGGTTACATATATATTTATAGTTGTTTAGTCGCCTCCAAATGGAGACATGTTATTATGTAGGGGTTACATATATATTTATAGTTGTTTAGTCGCCTCCAAATGGAGACATGTTATTATGTAGGGGTTACATATATATTTATAGTTGTTTAGTCGCCTCCAAATGGAGACATGTTATTATGTAGGGGATACATATATATTTATAGTTGTTTAGTCGCCTCGAAATGGAGACATGTTATTATGTAGGGGTTACATATATATTTATAGTTGTTTAGCCGCCTCCAAATGGAGACATGTTATTATGTAGGGGTTACATATATATTTATAGTTGTTTAGTCGCCTCCAAATGGAGACATGTTATTATGTAGGGGTTACATATATATTTATAGTTGTTTAGTCGCCTCGAAATGGAGACATGTTATTATGTAGGGGTTACATATATATTTATAGTTGTTTAGTCGCCTCCAAATGGAGACATGTTATTATGTAGGGGTTACATATATATTTATAGTTGTTTGGTTGCCTCCAAATGGAGACATGTTATTATGTAGGGGTTACATATATATTTATAGTTGTTTAGTCGCCTCCAAATGGAGACATGTTATTATGTAGGGGTTACATATATATTTATAGTTGTTTAGTCGCCTCCAAATGGAGACATGTTATTATGTAGGGGTTACATATATATTTATAGTTGTTTAGTCGCCTCCAAATGGAGACATGTTATTATGTAGGGGTTACATATATATTTATAGTTGTTTAGTCGCCTCCAAATGGAGACATGTTATTATGTAGGGGTTACATATATATTTATAGTTGTTTAGTCGCCTCCAAATGGAGACATGTTATTATGTAGGGGTTACATATATATTTATAGTTGTTTAGTCGCCTCCAAATGGAGACATGTTATTATGTAGGGGTTACATATATATTTATAGTTGTTTGGTCGCCTCCAAATGGAGACATGTTATTATGTAGGGGTTACATATATATTTATAGTTGTTTGGTCGCCTCCAAATGGAGACATGTTATTATGTAGGGGTTACATATATATTTATAGTTGTTTAGTCGCCTCCAAATGGAGACATGTTATTATGTAGGGGTTACATATATATTTATAGTTGTTTAGTCGCCTCCAAATGGAGACATGTTATTATGTAGGGGTTACATATATATTTATAGTTGTTTAGTCGCCTCCAAATGGAGACATGTTATTATGTAGGGGTTACATATATATTTATAGTTGTTTAGTCGCCTCCAAATGGAGACATGTTATTATGTAGGGGTTACATATATATTTATAGTTGTTTAGTCGCCTCCAAATGGAGACATGTTATTATGTAGGGGTTACATATATATTTATAGTTGTTTAGTCGCCTCCAAATGGAGACATGTTATTATGTAGGGGTTACATATATATTTATAGTTGTTTAGTCGCCTCCAAATGGAGACATGTTATTATGTAGGGGTTACATATATATTTCTAGTTGTTTAGTCGCCTCCAAATGGAGACATGTTATTATGTAGGGGTTACATATATATTTATAGTTGTTTAGTCGCCTCCAAATGGAGACATGTTATTATGTAGGGGTTACATATATATTTATAGTTGTTTAGTCGCCTCCAAATGGAGACATGTTATTATGTAGGGGTTACATATATATTTATAGTTGTTTAGTCGCCTCCAAATGGAGACATGTTATTATGTAGGGGTTACATATATATTTATAGTTGTTTAGTCGCCTCCAAATGGAGACATGTTATTATGTAGGGGTTACATATATATTTATAGTTGTTTAGTCGCCTCCAAATGGAGACATGTTATTATGTAGGGGTTACATATATATTTATAGTTGTTTAGTCGCCTCCAAATGGAGACATGTTATTATGTAGGGGTTACATATATATTTATAGTTGTTTAGTCGCCTCCAAATGGAGACATGTTATTATGTAGGGGTTACATATATATTTATAGTTGTTTAGTCGCCTCCAAATGGAGACATGTTATTATGTAGGGGTTACATATATATTTATAGTTGTTTAGTCGCCTCCAAATGGAGACATGTTATTATGTAGGGGTTACATATATATTTCTAGTTGTTTAGTCGCCTCCAAATGGAGACATGTTATTATGTAGGGGTTACATATATATTTCTAGTTGTTTAGTCGCCTCCAAATGGAGACATGTTATTATGTAGGGGTTACATATATATTTCTAGTTGTTTAGTCGCCTCCAAATGGAGACATGTTATTATGTAGGGGTTACATATATATTTATAGTTGTTTAGTCGCCTCCAAATGGAGACATGTTATTATGTAGGGGTTACATATATATTTATAGTTGTTTAGTCGCCTCCAAATGGAGACATGTTATTATGTAGGGGTTACATATATATTTATAGTTGTTTAGTCGCCTCCAAATGGAGACATGTTATTATGTAGGGGTTACATATATATTTATAGTTGTTTAGTCGCCTCCAAATGGAGACATGTTATTATGTAGGGGTTACATATATATTTATAGTTGTTTAGTCGCCTCCAAATGGAGACATGTTATTATGTAGGGGTTACATATATATTTATAGTTGTTTAGTCGCCTCCAAATGGAGACATGTTATTATGTAGGGGTTACATATATATTTATAGTTGTTTAGTCGCCTCCAAATGGAGACATGTTATTATGTAGGGGTTACATATATATTTATAGTTGTTTAGTCGCCTCCAAATGGAGACATGTTATTATGTAGGGGTTACATATATATTTATAGTTGTTTAGTCGCCTCCAAATGGAGACATGTTATTATGTAGGGGTTACATATATATTTATAGTTGTTTAGTCGCCTCCAAATGGAGACATGTTATTATGTAGGGGTTACATATATATTTATAGTTGTTTAGTCGCCTCCAAATGGAGACATGTTATTATGTAGGGGTTACATATATATTTATAGTTGTTTAGTCGCCTCCAAATGGAGACATGTTATTATGTAGGGGTTACATATATATTTATAGTTGTTTAGTCGCCTCCAAATGGAGACATGTTATTATGTAGGGGTTACATATATATTTATAGTTGTTTAGTCGCCTCCAAATGGAGACATGTTATTATGTAGGGGTTACATATATATTTATAGTTGTTTAGTCGCCTCCAAATGGAGACATGTTATTATGTAGGGGTTACATATATATTTATAGTTGTTTAGTCGCCTCCAAATGGAGACATGTTATTATGTAGGGGTTACATATATATTTATAGTTGTTTAGTCGCCTCCAAATGGAGACATGTTATTATGTAGGGGTTACATATATATTTATAGTTGTTTAGTCGCCTCCAAATGGAGACATGTTATTATGTAGGGGTTACATATATATTTATAGTTGTTTAGTCGCCTCCAAATGGAGACATGTTATTATGTAGGGGTTACATATATATTTATAGTTGTTTAGTCGCCTCCAAATGGAGACATGTTATTATGTAGGGGTTACATATATATTTATAGTTGTTTAGTCGCCTCCAAATGGAGACATGTTATTATGTAGGGGTTACATATATATTTATAGTTGTTTAGTCGCCTCCAAATGGAGACATGTTATTATGTAGGGGTTACATATATATTTATAGTTGTTTAGTCGCCTCCAAATGGAGACATGTTATTATGTAGGGGTTACATATATATTTATAGTTGTTTAGTCGCCTCCAAATGGAGACATGTTATTATGTAGGGGTTACATATATATTTATAGTTGTTTAGTCGCCTCCAAATGGAGACATGTTATTATGTAGGGGTTACATATATATTTATAGTTGTTTAGTCGCCTCCAAATGGAGACATGTTATTATGTAGGGGTTACATATATATTTATAGTTGTTTAGTCGCCTCCAAATGGAGACATGTTATTATGTAGGGGTTACATATATATTTATAGTTGTTTAGTCGCCTCCAAATGGAGACATGTTATTATGTAGGGGTTACATATATATTTATAGTTGTTTAGTCGCCTCCAAATGGAGACATGTTATTATGTAGGGGTTACATATATATTTATAGTTGTTTAGTCGCCTCCAAATGGAGACATGTTATTATGTAGGGGTTACATATATATTTATAGTTGTTTAGTCGCCTCCAAATGGAGACATGTTATTATGTAGGGGTTACATATATATTTATAGTTGTTTAGTCGCCTCCAAATGGAGACATGTTATTATGTAGGGGTTACATATATATTTATAGTTGTTTAGTCGCCTCCAAATGGAGACATGTTATTATGTAGGGGTTACATATATATTTATAGTTGTTTAGTCGCCTCCAAATGGAGACATGTTATTATGTAGGGGTTACATATATATTTATAGTTGTTTAGTCGCCTCCAAATGGAGACATGTTATTATGTAGGGGTTACATATATATTTATAGTTGTTTAGTCGCCTCCAAATGGAGACATGTTATTATGTAGGGGTTACATATATATTTATAGTTGTTTAGTCGCCTCCAAATGGAGACATGTTATTATGTAGGGGTTACATATATATTTATAGTTGTTTAGTCGCCTCCAAATGGAGACATGTTATTATGTAGGGGTTACATATATATTTATAGTTGTTTAGTCGCCTCCAAATGGAGACATGTTATTATGTAGGGGTTACATATATATTTATAGTTGTTTAGTCGCCTCCAAATGGAGACATGTTATTATGTAGGGGTTACATATATATTTATAGTTGTTTAGTCGCCTCCAAATGGAGACATGTTATTATGTAGGGGTTACATATATATTTATAGTTGTTTAGTCGCCTCCAAATGGAGACATGTTATTATGTAGGGGTTACATATATATTTATAGTTGTTTAGTCGCCTCCAAATGGAGACATGTTATTATGTAGGGGTTACATATATATTTATAGTTGTTTAGTCGCCTCCAAATGGAGACATGTTATTATGTAGGGGTTACATATATATTTATAGTTGTTTAGTCGCCTCCAAATGGAGACATGTTATTATGTAGGGGTTACATATATATTTATAGTTGTTTAGTCGCCTCCAAATGGAGACATGTTATTATGTAGGGGTTACATATATATTTATAGTTGTTTAGTCGCCTCCAAATGGAGACATGTTATTATGTAGGGGTTACATATATATTTATAGTTGTTTAGTCGCCTCCAAATGGAGACATGTTATTATGTAGGGGTTACATATATATTTATAGTTGTTTAGTCGCCTCCAAATGGAGACATGTTATTATGTAGGGGTTACATATATATTTATAGTTGTTTAGTCGCCTCCAAATGGAGACATGTTATTATGTAGGGGTTACATATATATTTATAGTTGTTTAGTCGCCTCCAAATGGAGACATGTTATTATGTAGGGGTTACATATATATTTATAGTTGTTTAGTCGCCTCCAAATGGAGACATGTTATTATGTAGGGGTTACATATATATTTATAGTTGTTTAGTCGCCTCCAAATGGAGACATGTTATTATGTAGGGGTTACATATATATTTATAGTTGTTTAGTCGCCTCCAAATGGAGACATGTTATTATGTAGGGGTTACATATATATTTATAGTTGTTTAGTCGCCTCCAAATGGAGACATGTTATTATGTAGGGGTTACATATATATTTATAGTTGTTTAGTCGCCTCCAAATGGAGACATGTTATTATGTAGGGGTTACATATATATTTATAGTTGTTTAGTCGCCTCCAAATGGAGACATGTTATTATGTAGGGGTTACATATATATTTATAGTTGTTTAGTCGCCTCCAAATGGAGACATGTTATTATGTAGGGGTTACATATATATTTATAGTTGTTTAGTCGCCTCCAAATGGAGACATGTTATTATGTAGGGGTTACATATATATTTATAGTTGTTTAGTCGCCTCCAAATGGAGACATGTTATTATGTAGGGGTTACATATATATTTATAGTTGTTTAGTCGCCTCCAAATGGAGACATGTTATTATGTAGGGGTTACATATATATTTATAGTTGTTTAGTCGCCTCCAAATGGAGACATGTTATTATGTAGGGGTTACATATATATTTATAGTTGTTTAGTCGCCTCCAAATGGAGACATGTTATTATGTAGGGGTTACATATATATTTATAGTTGTTTAGTCGCCTCCAAATGGAGACATGTTATTATGTAGGGGTTACATATATATTTATAGTTGTTTAGTCGCCTCCAAATGGAGACATGTTATTATGTAGGGGTTACATATATATTTATAGTTGTTTAGTCGCCTCCAAATGGAGACATGTTATTATGTAGGGGTTACATATATATTTATAGTTGTTTAGTCGCCTCCAAATGGAGACATGTTATTATGTAGGGGTTACATATATATTTATAGTTGTTTAGTCGCCTCCAAATGGAGACATGTTATTATGTAGGGGTTACATATATATTTATAGTTGTTTAGTCGCCTCCAAATGGAGACATGTTATTATGTAGGGGTTACATATATATTTATAGTTGTTTAGTCGCCTCCAAATGGAGACATGTTATTATGTAGGGGTTACATATATATTTATAGTTGTTTAGTCGCCTCCAAATGGAGACATGTTATTATGTAGGGGTTACATATATATTTATAGTTGTTTAGTCGCCTCCAAATGGAGACATGTTATTATGTAGGGGTTACATATATATTTATAGTTGTTTAGTCGCCTCCAAATGGAGACATGTTATTATGTAGGGGTTACATATATATTTATAGTTGTTTAGTCGCCTCCAAATGGAGACATGTTATTATGTAGGGGTTACATATATATTTATAGTTGTTTAGTCGCCTCCAAATGGAGACATGTTATTATGTAGGGGTTACATATATATTTATAGTTGTTTAGTCGCCTCCAAATGGAGACATGTTATTATGTAGGGGTTACATATATATTTATAGTTGTTTAGTCGCCTCCAAATGGAGACATGTTATTATGTAGGGGTTACATATATATTTATAGTTGTTTAGTCGCCTCCAAATGGAGACATGTTATTATGTAGGGGTTACATATATATTTATAGTTGTTTAGTCGCCTCCAAATGGAGACATGTTATTATGTAGGGGTTACATATATATTTATAGTTGTTTAGTCGCCTCCAAATGGAGACATGTTATTATGTAGGGGTTACATATATATTTATAGTTGTTTAGTCGCCTCCAAATGGAGACATGTTATTATGTAGGGGTTACATATATATTTATAGTTGTTTAGTCGCCTCCAAATGGAGACATGTTATTATGTAGGGGTTACATATATATTTATAGTTGTTTAGTCGCCTCCAAATGGAGACATGTTATTATGTAGGGGTTACATATATATTTATAGTTGTTTAGTCGCCTCCAAATGGAGACATGTTATTATGTAGGGGTTACATATATATTTATAGTTGTTTAGTCGCCTCCAAATGGAGACATGTTATTATGTAGGGGTTACATATATATTTATAGTTGTTTAGTCGCCTCCAAATGGAGACATGTTATTATGTAGGGGTTACATATATATTTATAGTTGTTTAGTCGCCTCCAAATGGAGACATGTTATTATGTAGGGGTTACATATATATTTATAGTTGTTTAGTCGCCTCCAAATGGAGACATGTTATTATGTAGGGGTTACATATATATTTATAGTTGTTTAGTCGCCTCCAAATGGAGACATGTTATTATGTAGGGGTTACATATATATTTATAGTTGTTTAGTCGCCTCCAAATGGAGACATGTTATTATGTAGGGGTTACATATATATTTATAGTTGTTTAGTCGCCTCCAAATGGAGACATGTTATTATGTAGGGGTTACATATATATTTATAGTTGTTTAGTCGCCTCCAAATGGAGACATGTTATTATGTAGGGGTTACATATATATTTATAGTTGTTTAGTCGCCTCCAAATGGAGACATGTTATTATGTAGGGGTTACATATATATTTATAGTTGTTTAGTCGCCTCCAAATGGAGACATGTTATTATGTAGGGGATACATATATATTTATAGTTGTTTGACGCCGTCCAAAAGAGGACATGATAACATGTAACAGCTATATATACCTTAATAGTCACTGACTTTTAACCAATTCTATTGAAAGGCAATAAATAACTTATTTAGTTATATCACAGATTGCGAGAGTCTGAAATTGTGTTTTAACTCATAATAGGAAAGACAATATATTTACTTTTCTTTTTAAAAAAATTAGACGAAAAGGCAAAAGGAAGGGTGTAATAAATATATCATAAAATTAATAATAGTAAAAGACCAATGTTGTATCATACTAAGCATATAGTAGATTAAATAAATACAGTCCATGAGGGCCCTTATACACTATGTGTACAAATAGTGTGGTGTTCTTTTTTGTGAGCAGCTAACACTATCGACTACTTTTTAAATACTCTTAGTTATTAAATAATATTCATGTAATTCGAGTGTCTGTTGTGTGTTTGTGTGTGTGTGTGTGTGTGTGTGTGTGTGTGTGTGTGTGTGTGTCTGTGTGTGTGTGTGTGTGTGTGTGTGTGTGTGTGTGTGTGTGTGTGTGTGTGTGTGTGTGTGTGTGTGTGTGTGTGTGTGTGTGTGTGTGTGTGTGTGTGTGTGTGTGTGTGTGTGTGTGTGTGTGTGTGTGTGTGTTAGTGTGAGTGTTGTGGGTTTATAATTTTATTATTTAATTTTCTAAATATTTTTTTCTATAACACTTTATCTATGAGAATACAAACATTATTGGCATTTCCTAAAGCCTTTTCGCTCATCATCAGTTAAGAACAAGACAGTTTTGACAATATATACCTGTTGACGACTAAAGATGCTCTGGAGTTCGGAGAATTTTACGAAGAGCTAACACTATTGCTATCTATTGTTGGTGAAATGTTTGTAGCCTATACAGCATTTCTTCCTCTCTGAATGTAATTATTTTAGTGTAGTCTATACATGTAATGAATGGTTTAATTTTCGCTAACCCCTATTATTCTTTTAGCACGCTAGATAAACCTTACCAAATGCATCCATATATTTTAAACCGGATTTAATGAAAAAAAAATCTAGTGCACTTCAGTAGCACTGTTTTTAATTAAATTATTCAACGGGCAATTCACGGCTTCGGATTAATAATATTACTAGGCATTGTCTCCTGACAACTGCATTATTTCGTCGCCATTGTTCGCGTTTTCTAACCCAACGTTGAAATCTATACACACACAGAAATCTGTATCAGGTTTTTTATGCAGTAATTACATTCTATTATTCCTGAGCCAATGACTCCGTAAGGATAAACTGGGTTAATCTGATCAAACCATTAGCCGTGCTTGTATTTTGTTCAAAATGTGTTTAAACCCGCTGCAGACCTGGTCAAATGAATTGCTATCGATTTCTTCTTATATTAATGCATTATCTAGATAGGCGCTGTTCAGTTTAATACTCCAGTTCGGTTAAAACACAAGTTCGATAAGCTGGTTTTGTTCTCCGCTATAGTGATTACGTTAAACTAATTTTGTAGTTGCATCGTAACTGGGTAAATTACTAGTTATAGTAAAATATTATGGATTAAGGGTGGATAAATAAAAGGTTTTGCATCTAAGTAAACGGTAGGAAAACCACTGTTAGAGTTCTTATATTTATTATTTTTGATAAACATAACTGTATCACATTATTACTGAACAGAAAAAGTATAGTGAACAATTCTTCGAGGTGTCGTTATGCTAAACTCGTCATCCCTTAACCTCTGTATTTCTCTTTAATGTTGTAGTCCATTACGTTCGGTGAACCTTAAGTAAAACCTTACTGAGACAGAACGTTTTCGATCATGAGTGTCTTCTGCTTGGAGATGTTGGGTCAAGTGGTGACGGTTTTAAAGGCTTAACAATTTTAAACTGCGACTAATACAACAAACTCTACACTGGGCAAACAGGCCGCAGATTTAAAGATAGAGTCGAGGAACACAAACAGAACACCAACTCAACATTTTACAATCACATGAAAAAAACAGGACTCAAATACACAGACATTTACAATAACCTAGAAATCTTACACACAAAAACACAAAGTACAAACATATTAAACGAACAAACCCAATACAAATCGCACATACACTTCGATATTATGGAAAATCGTTACTGCTTAACCCAACATCTCCAAGCAGAAGACACTGATGAAGATCGCCACATACCGATCGAAAACGTTCTGTCTCAGTAAGGTTTCACAAATTTACTAAATTTAAAGTTTGGATGGTCATAAACTGATTTAAAAGTGATTAATCTGTATAAATTAATTTATATAAATATAGCCTAGAGGCTGTGTAGACACAACAAATTACTTTTTTTTATTTATTCAACACCTTATGTACATTTCAATTGCACAGCAATCATCATCAAAGTTAGTTTGCCAAACAAACTACCTCGAATGTACAAACGAAAGTGGTAGTTTGTATTGTAAATTACCTCTGAGGATGGTTGCTGTGCAATTGAAATGTACATAAGGTATTAAATAATGAAAAACTTATTTTTGGTATAGAGGTTATATTAAGTGGACACTCCACCACACCTGATGTACTTAGTTACTCTATATGGTTTTATTAGCTACACCCGGCGCACGTTGCTACCCCGGAATTATAATTTTTGAAATAAGAAAAGCAAATCAAATATCTAAATAGTTATATTTCATTTGTTTTTCTTCATTTCATTAGGCGTATAAACGTACAAAATTTAGGTGTCCCAACACTTGAGCACGCAACATATAAATTATCCGTGGTAAAAGCTCAAAATTAATCCAGCAATAGTCAATGATTGTCCTTATGCCTTGTTTGTGGTTATTGGGAATGTAAGTCGCAAAGGAAGTTGTAGTCGTTTGAAATCAATGGGTAGATCTGATGAAAAAGTTTGATAGCAATAATTGTGATAGCAATAAGTGTGATAGGAATAAGTGTGATAGCAATAAGTGTGATAGCAATAAGTGTGATAGCAATAAGTGTGATAGCAATAAGTGTGATGGCAATAAGTGTGATAACAATAAGTGTGATGGCAATAAGTGTGGTGGCAATATAAGTGTGATAGCAATAAGTGTGATGGCAATAAGTGTGATAGCAATAAGTGTGATGGCAATAAGTGTGGTGGCAATAAGTGTGGTGGCAATAAGTGTGATAGCAATAAGTGTGATAGCAATAAGTGTGATGGCAATAAGTGTGATGGCAATGAGTGTGATGACAATAAGTGTGATAGCAATAAGTGTGATAGCAATAAGTGTAATAGGAATAAGTGTGATAGCAATAAGTGTGATAGCAATAAGTGTGATAGCAATAAGTGTGATAGCAATAAGTGTGATAGCAATAAGTGTGATAGCAATAAGTGTGATAGCAATAAGTGTAATAGCAATAAGTATGAATAGCAATAAGTGTGATAGCAATAAGTGTGATAGCAATAAGTGTGATAGCAATAAGTGTGATAGCAATAAGTGTAATAGCAATAAGTATGAATAGCAATAAGTGTGATAGCAATAAGTGTGATAGCAATAAGTGTGATAGCAATTAGTGTGATAGCAATAAGTGTGATAGCAATAAGTGTGATGGCAATAAGTGTGGTGGCAATAAGTGTGGTGGCAATAAGTGTGATAGCAATAAGTGTGATAGCAATAAGTGTGATGGCAATAAGTGTGATGGCAATGAGTGTGATGGCAATAAGTGTGATAGCAATAAGTGTGATAGCAATAAGTGTGATAGCAATAAGTGTGATAGCAATAAGTGTGATAGGAATAAGTGTGATAGCAATAAGTGTGATAGCAATAAGTGTGATAGCAATAAGTGTGATAGCAATAAGTGTAATAGCAATAAGTATGATAGCAATAAGTGTGATGGCAATAAGTATGATAGCAATAAGTGTGATGGCAATAAGTGTGATGGCAATAAGTGTAATAGCAATAAGTATGATAGCAATAAGTGTGATAGCAATAAGTGTGATGGCAATAAGTGTGATGGCAATAAGTGTGATAGCAATAAGTGTGATGGCAATAAGTGTGATGACAATAAGTGTGATAGCAATAAGTGTAATAGGAATAAGTGTGATAGCAATAAGTGTGATAGCAATAAGTGTGATAGGAATAAGTGTGATAGCAATAAGTGTGATAGCAATAAGTGTGATAGCAATAAGTGTGATAGCAATAAGTGTAATAGCAATAAGTATGATAGCAATAAGTGTGATGGCAATAAGTGTGATGGCAATAAGTATGATAGCAATAAGTGTGATGGCAATATTTGTAAATAAAACTTAGCAATTATAAACAGTTGAAAATAAATAATAATGTATTTTTATTCTTACATAATGTTTATAATTTTATAAAATTCGCTAGTACAGATATACATTTTAACATTAGACATATAGAAGGCTGTATACTGAACGATCATATATATATATATATATATATATATATATATATATATATATATATATATATATATATGAGTGAGAGTATGTGTGTGTGTGTGTGTGTGTGTGTTTGTGTGCGTATGTAAAAAACACAGTGCATTAACATTGACATATATTTTCATTATATAAATACAATGGGTTTGGGGCGCAGGAAGCTGAGATTTTTAACGACACCTAGTTCAATGTTTGTGATCTTATCACATGACACTTTGTAATAATCCAGGTTTCCCAGGCACAAAAAAGTTCTCATCCGACGTAGTGATGGTAACTCAAGTACGGTGGAATGACTGTGTTTAGCCATTCCAAATCGATCAGTCTCGTTCTTAAAATTCACAGTGATAAAGACAAAATGCTTTGTCGAGACGTGTATGAGTCGAAAACTTTAATGTGTTTATTTTAAGTAATGAGTTTGTCCTCATTATAAAAACCTACCTAATAATAGAATATATATTAACTACACTTTGAATCAGATATTAATTAACCATATGACTGAATATCACACAACTTTTTAAGGCTATGCAAAATATAAGTGATTATCAATTTAGGCCTTCTTACTTTTTTGCTCTATATTTTAGTCTCTTGCTTTAATACCTACATCTTCCTTTACAGAGACTTATAAAAAGTTATTGTTGTGGGCGCAAATACGTGCAGAGCACTGTGGGGCTTTAGGGGTTGCCTACAAGAAATAAATGAAGGCGCAAGCCATTTTAGAAAGAAAAGATGTGTACTTAATAATCTAGCCTCCGATATTGAAACAGTAGCCTACAAGTGGCTGATATCGCTCCCCATCACGTATAAAAACGTGCGCGGTTACACAACGACAAACTTTATTTCCCCTACTTCCGTCGGCAAGCACTGTAGCTCAGTGTTTATGTCTTAACATATGCCACTGTTCTATTAATCACTCGATACTTATTCGTCTGGAATATTGTCAAATGATTTTATACATTAAACATGTGTTTGAAATTTTATCTACAAATTACTTACATTAAAATATAATAATTTCAGGTAATCCATTGCATTCACTAAACAATATTTAATTATGAATTATAAACTGTAAATTATGGTTTAATATTAGATTAATAAACTTTTAGCCCTTATATAGAATGTCGACACGTATTTGTAAAAGCATGAATTGGTCTGTGGTCATTAACCTTAAATATATTAAATAATTATTAACAGACATTAAACAAAGTCTGAATTGAATATTTAATGTACTATTCAAAACACATTTTACTTAGTCAAATTGTGACTTTGAATTACTCTACAAATATTAAATATATTTTAATTTTTACTTTCTAAATTTTCTTCATACATCTAGAATTTCCAAAATTCGTGATTACTAAGATTCAGTTTATTTGTTTATTGAAGTGAATTCCTCTTTCATCGCGTCTCGTCCTAACGCATCTATAAAGTTCTATATATACTCCGTACACAACTATTTTAGCATAGGTCAAGTCATAGCATATGATTTCATGCAACAGCTGATTTTATGTTATAGGTTACGTTGTAGAACAGCTGTTTCAACACGTAGCCTATGTTACTTTATTTATTGCATATTATTAATTTTAGATGTTACTATTCAACATATTAATTGAGAAATGGTAATATATAATACATATTATAAAATTAATCTTGCAATCACTAATTAATTATAATAATATTTTTTAAGTGAAAACTTCAGATACGTTTACCACTTATACAAAACTGATTTCAATTAAATTCGTTGAATAAACTTTTTATTCGATAAACGTCTCAATAACTAATGAGGGTTTTCTATTAACTGCGTGCTTTTATCATTACGTACATTAAATATATTTCATTAAAGCCTCTATTATCTCTGTTATACAAATGCAGTATCCACTTCTGTCGACCACGCCCACTTAAACGCTTATATTCTTTAGATATTTATATTTAACGAAAATCTTAGATTTGTATAAAAACTGAGATCTTTTTTGTATGAATTTATTATATATTGCGAAACATAGTTTACTTTTCGTTATTGCAAAATATAATACACGGAACAACAACCTGTTATATAGAACAACAGTAATAATGAAATTGATTTTCGTTATTTAGAAAAAATTAAATTTTCAACTTTTAAATGGACATTGGAACTCGAAAATACAAACTAATCAAGATACTGTCCTCAACTGTTTTTTTCTGATTTATGAGAGACAAGCTATGATTTAAGAAAGAGCAACTCTGATGTAAGAATGACAAACTCTGAATTAAGAAAGACGAACTCTAAATTAAGAAGTACAAACTCTGAATTAAGAAAGACGAACTCTAATTTGAGAAAGACGAACACTGAATTAAGAAAGACGAACTCTCAAGAAAGACAAACTCTCAATTAAGAAAGACAAAGTCTGAATTAAGAAAGATAAACTCTGAATTAAGAAAGAGACTCTGATTTAATAAAGACAAACTCTGATGTAAGAATGACAAACTCTGAATTAAGAACGATAAACTCTGAATTAAGAAATACAAACTCTGAATTAAGAAAGACGGACTCTGAAATAAGAAAGACAAAGTCTGAATTAAGAAAGACAATCTCTGAATCACGAAAGTCAAACTCTGAATTAAGAAAGACTAACTCTGAATTAAGAAAGACAATCTCTGAATCACGAAAGTCAAACTCTGAATTAAGAAAGACTAACTCTGAATTAAGAAATACAAACTCTGAATTAAGAAAGACGGACTCTGAAATAAGAAAGATAAAGTCTGAATTAAGAAAGACAATCTCTGAATCACGAAAGTCAAACTCTGAATTAAGAAATACAAACTCTGAATTAAGAAAGACGGACTCTGAAATAAGAAAGACAAAGTCTGAATTAAGAAAGACAAACTCTGAATTAAGAAAGACAAACTCTGATTTAAGAAAGACAAATTCTGAATTATGAGGAAGGAACTCTTTTTAAATCACTGGGTGGTCTCGTGGGTACTATCTGAGTAGTGATCACTTTAATACTAACCTAAAGGCCCTTGTTTCGAATTTCCGTAACACGAAAGAATTTCTGTGCCATTTTCATCTTCCAAATCTCCTCATCCTGTGAATACTGAGTACCCAGGGCGTCAGAACGTAGTTCTGGACACAATAACTCTTCGAATACCCTAAGTCCAGCCCTGGGAAGACCTTCCGAGGCATCTAAAGCCAGGCATGTTGTGTGTGAAGTCTTAGGTTCTACTTAATAAATTTACTTGGTAAAATAACAAGTTGACAAATGCATTTGCTTATATTTCCCGCCATTTTCTTTACCACTAGAGATTTAATCAGCTGAATGCTTCGGAGATTTATGGCGGTTAGATGTTATAACATTTTCTTCGTAGCCAGTCTAGAGCGAAGCACCTATCATTTTATATATCGCGATGCTAAAGCAGGGGAAGCATGAAATTTGATGTCATACTTGGTCTTTCGGGTCACTGAATAAAGATATAAGAGGGAACGAAACTAATCTATACAAGGAGGGTTGGGCAAAGTTTAAGTGCGTCAAAACAAGTGCTTGCCCAGTGGCATCTGCGTTTATGTGTTTAAAGTTTAATCAAAATGTTATACTTTTACTATAAGTAACATATAAAAACTAACATTTTAGTTTCTACTTTTTACAGGTCGATTTATATTTATTTTATTCCTCTTTTCTATGTATATTTATATCACTATAAGAAATTACATATAATAATTAAACATTTATAATATGGTTTTTCTGAAATTTTTAAACTTGTAACTATACGTTGATGGTTTAGAACGGATTGTCAAATATAACTGCCTTGCGAATGTTATTATATTTCAGTAATATCTTTACTTTGGTTTTTAAGAATCGGTAAACCGACTAAAAAATAAGTTTGCGTCATAACTATTATTATAATGTTTGATTAATAAGTGTTATAGTACATTCAATAACTATTAAATACAAATAATAAGATTTTATTGTTCACTAAAAAAATATAATCAACAAAAATTATATATTTTTTAAATTGTCTATATTATTTAATTTTCATGTAACTTATAACTATAAGTACTACAAAAATGTCTTAAGCATAGTTCTTATAATTTCTTTATTTTTTATATATTGTAATTTTTAGAATCTTTTTTATTTTTTTCAAAAAACTTAACTTTATTATATTTGCTTCTCCATTTTGTTTCTGAATTCATCTTCTTTCTCTTCCTAATTCTTCTTTACTGTATTGCAGTTATACGTTTTCCACTTGTTTCTTTTTGTCTTTTCGTTTTCTTTTTCTAATTTTTCTATTTTCAAATATTGGAACTTTAGAATCTTTTGTTTTATTTTTTAACAAAAAGTTTTAATTTTATTATATATTTCTCTCCCTCCTGTTCCTTGTTTCTTTTTGTCTTTTAGTTTTCTTTCTTCTATACTATTTTTCTTCGTTTTAGTCACCTTCTGGTGATTAATGCATGACAAACATAAAACACATAACTATTTAAACTTAGCAAAGACAAGTCGGCCCACTAACGATTTAAATTTTGTATTTATAAATCTTCTTTGGAATTTAATTTTGTTTTCTTCTTTTTCCTTCCTCCTCGATTACTCTCCTTTTATTTCTATCTACTTTTAATGTACAAGTTTTTTTTTACTTTGTTGTTTCTTTTTTGCTTTATTTATCAATCATTTTCTTTTATAATTATTTTAGAATTTACGACTTTATGTATAAGAAAGTAACCCGATTATGCAAACATTTATACACCAGTGTGATATTTAAGCTCCTAGAAGGCCAACTGATAAACGATTTTAAATTTATAGTGAAATTTCAGGTTTGGTGACATGTATTTATTGTTATTTTTATGTGTGCACAAACATGGTAAAGAAGATGAGTTATGTTTTATCGGTTCTTAGATCAATAAGGGATATTTTTGTGTATACAATCGAAAAGTGTTTACATTCCGCCGAATCTTTAGAGATGGTTTATATTCAACAAAATTTGATACTTTTGTTCTAAACAATGCAACCAGTAAAGCGAACCAGCCTAACATATTAAAAACGGTTCGTGATATTAGCGGGTTGTTTCCTGCTAAATCAAGCATTCGTTTGATTGTGTTTTAACGCATACGTTTGCATATCAGGTTTTACTCCAGACGATGTCTTACAAGGGGCTTCAAAGAGGGACGTCATTCGACACTCTGTATACGAGGTTTAAAGGGTCTTTCTACTACCCTCTTCGCGTCACCCCTCTAACTCCCTCATTTATAACGGTGAACCGGAGAATGCTATGGTGACGTCAGCTCCCTTCGCGGAAATCAAGCCGATGATAGACAAACAAATGTCATAGATTGAGGGAAATCTCTTGGCAGTCGGGGTTAGTACACAACATGAATCAAACTTTCAATGAAAGAAATTATCATATTTTAATAAGAAAGGTTTTTCAATCTATTTAAACAACATAACACACATTTTGTCTTTTTCAGTAATCTATCGTTTCTAATCTATACAATAATATCGATTACTTAGTTATTCGAAATAGTTACACATAATTACGTTATAGTCTGTAAAGTCCTCAAGAATGTTTAGGTAACATTTATATATATATATATATATATATATATATATATATATATATATTTAAAACAACATAGGTTATTCAAATACAGGAATATTTATTATTTTATATCCAAAGCTTTTCGTTGGCAAACCGTACCAACATCATCAGGAATGAAAATTACAATAATCAAATGATTATTGTAATTTTCATGTTCTTTGTTGTTATTTTGTTATTTAGTTCTTAAGAATTTTTTCATTGTTATATTGTTGTTTTTTGTTTTTTATTGTTGGTGTTTTTTGTTTTGAAATTTTTGTTGTATTTATTTATTTGTTTATTTATTAATTTTGCGTTCAGTGTTAGATTTTGTTTGGCGATGATAACCACAATTGGTTTTTCGCCAGGAAAAAAAAAAAAAAAAAAAAAAAAAAAAAAAAAATATATATATATATATTGTAATTTTCATTCCTGATGATGTTGGTACTGTTTGCCAACGAAAAGCTTTGGATATAAAATAATAAATATTCCTGTATTTGAATAACCTATGTTGTTTTAAATTATTAAACAAGACGTATTTAATTAAACGTATTTTATATTTATATAAAATATAAATTTATATTTTTGTATTTATAAAGTATATATTTTTGTATTTTTTAAATTTATATTTATATTTTGTATATATATATATATATATATATATATATATATATATATATATATTGATTTATTTTTCAGTTTTTCTCTTTTCTGTTTGTATTATATTTATGTTTATTAAAACACTTTACATCTTGTACAGCTACAACTTAAATAACCAACACACAATATAAATACTATTATGAAACCACCGTGGTACTTCATTATACGCACGCACAGACACCTACATAAATCACAAAATATTTGAAACAATTATAAATATGAAATTCATTTTCGTATAAATCTCTTTTAGGCACATTTCTTTGATACTGTTAGCATTTTCAAAAACAAGTAAAACATGTTCACGTTCTCTCATCGGATCCTGTTGGGATTATGCTTGTTAAGAGTGTCTTAGATGTTTGTGCTTTAGAGATTACGCGATATCGGATTCTCTTGTTCTACGATTCTCAACGCCCCTCCTCTAAACAAATTCTTTCTTTTCCTTTCGTTCCAATCTCTTCTTGTTCCTCTTATCTCCACCGTCTCGGCGATTTTATATCTTCCCCAACATTGAAATCGCTCAGTTTTTATCCAGCCAAACGGGCTCAGTCCTTCTTATCACTGGGTTAAGAAGGTTTGAAGTATAATCACGAAAAATGCAGCAGTAAAATATGAAGTAAAACAAGCCAGAGACAATCGCGATTATTGCAACTCTTCGGACCAAACGCATACAAGTGAAAACGAAGATTCACATTTGCCGAACTGTATGCTTAATACTGAGCAAAAACACGTACTATACAGAATGGGATTATTAGGATGAAGGATAAAAGAATGATTATATTCAACGCAGGGGAAATGATTGTCAAAGTTGGGTATAACCTAGATAGACAAATAAAAAAAGTTAACGAAATAGAAAAAATTCTATGCCTAAATAAATAAGGCCTGTAACGCTAGAATGTGTGTATAGATATCGGCTAACTCTAGTGTTTAAAGTTAACTGTAATGAATCATTCGTAAAAGTTTATTATTAATTACGCCTACGAAAGAAACTAAAAATTGTGATCAAAGATAGGAGAAGGTAGGGATATACAACTGCCTGACTCAGGATATAGGGGAGCGATTTTAGCATCACGTGTCCAGGGTCACATAACTGAAGCAACCCCACTCTCAATGGGGGACAAAAGAGATGTCTCCCCGTTATACTCCCTCATAAGAAGTACGAAAGGAATTTATATAGAGTTAGGTAAGATTAAGGAAAATAAAAATTTTCTGTGAAAGGTAATAGGGTTAGGTCGTAGCATGGGCATGGTTGTTTTCGTGAAACATACCTCCTCCTAACTGGGGCCTTTTGAGCCTTAAAAAGTGTTTCGCCTTGAAATTATTAATATACTCATTTTCATTTCTGCTAGGAATATTTCTATATGTTTGAGTACATTTTTCTGCTATTCCTAACGTTTCAATATTTTCTTCTGTTGACGCGTTTCGGATAAACTCCATTTTCAAAACTTCAATAGTACTATCGAGGAGTAGCCTACTACTGAAGTTTTGAAAATGAAGTTAATCCGAAACGCGTCAACAGAAGAGAATATTAAATTTAGGAATGGCATAAAAATGTACTCAAACATCTATGAAGTGTTTCACCTTCTACTTCTGTAATTTCTAAGTTGTACAGTTGCTGGCCTCTTTTATAACTTGCGTGTCTTTTAGTCTGTATATCCCATGCACATATATATATATATATATATATATATATATATATATATATATATATATTTATTGTGTGTAAATGTATGTGTATATATATATATATATACACACACACGCGCTAAATTGGCGAGTTGACTTTCGAGAGCTGTCAATTATGTCCTCTAATTTTCAGGCTTTCGGGGTCTCTATAAAGCTTGAAAATAACAGCACGTTTTTAATAGTTCTCGAAAGTTGATTCACAAAGATATCAAGTAAAAGTTTAAGTGTAAGTTTTAAGTTAATACAAGTAATCAGTATTTCTAAGTTGAATAAATAAATATAAGTATATATATATATATATATATAAAGAGAGAGAGAGAGCATAATTTTCCACGAGGTTTTGGCTACCACAAAATTACATGTAATTATTAACTTTGCTTCTTAAATGAGCAATAGAGAAGTAATTTATTTTCACGATATGGCAACGTGGCAAAGTTCGGCTACGTACACATGCTAGCAAGTTTAATGCTCCAAGTTTGTTTTACTTATATTATTGTTGGAAACTTCAAATTGGGAATAGGTTATCTATTGTTATGTAAACCCGTAATTGTGTTCTCCGACTTTAGGCTGAAAAGCGAACTGGAGTTTGTGCAGTGGTTTCAAAATATTCCGTTTAGCTTGATAATGCCTTCATTAAGACTTAGTCAATTACGAAATAGGTATTAATGTTAAGTATCTATAAAGTTTGACTCAAAGCTCTGATATTACAGGGTAAATTATAAATAGTTCAAATTAATATAATTACGGTATTGCAACTCAATCTTTTTTGTAAATTAATTTATAAAAAAACGCTATTTTACTGAATTGAAAACATTCAGCGAAAGAAACTTCAAGTTTTCTTGACTAAATATTCTCAAAAACGTTTAGGGCCAAGCTATTTGGTTATTTATCTGGCTTTTTATTTGATTACAAAATTTAACAATTTGCATAAAGCAATAAAGCGTCCAACTATGCAGCGACAATTTTCTCTAAAGCTTTTCTTTGTTTCCACCGGGAGATTCGTACAATTGCAGGAGGGGCAAATTTATAAAAAAGAGAGCAATTTACAAATTGCATTAGGCAGAATATCTCTTGAAGTAGGGTGAAAAAATATTGTTTATAAATAAGCTTAAATGAAGTGGTTTTGAGATTCTTCTTTTGGTTGGTGTCGGTAACTTTACTTTCTGACAGAAACAATTTCAATTTGGTAGTATAATTAGGTGTTCAATGTAAAAGAAAATTTAGGAAATTCTTATTTATAAAGTAATTTTTATTTTGTTATTTAGAAGTTTATATTGTTCAAACAATCTCGTGTTTCTCATATTTATTTGTAAAACATTTCTTTTTTGGTAACCGTATCTTTTTTTTATGTAATTTCCTCACATTTTACACCTATCTTTTTGTAGGTAATATCATCAAATTTTACATCTTTTTTTGGTAATTTTATCACATTTTACACCTACCTTTTTTTGGTTATTTCATCACATTATACATTTACCATGTTTTACGTAATTTCATCACATTTTACATCTTCCTTTTTTTAAGGTAATTTCATCACATTTTACATCTACCTCTTTTTAGGTAATTTTATCACATTTTACATCTTCCTTTTTTTAGGTAATATCATTGCATTTTACACCTACCTTTTTTTTAGGTAATTTCATCATATTTTACACCTACCTCTTTTTAGGTAATTTCATCACATTTTACACCTACCTTTTTAGGTTATTTCATCACATTTTACATCTTCCTTTTTTTAGGTAATATCATCGCATTTTACACCTACCATTTTTTCAGGTAATTTCATCACATTTTACATCTTCCTTTTTTAAGGTAATTTCATCACATTTTACACCTACCTCTTTTTAGGTAATTTCATCACATTTTACACCTTCCTCTTTTTAGGTAATTTCATCACATTTTACATCTTCCTCTTTTTAGGTAATTTCATCACATTTTGCACCTACCTTTTATAGGCCTACTGATATTTTAAAGTGATATATTTACATCACTATATCTTTTACTGAATATATATAGCTCCCTGGTAATTATGGTTTACGAAAAATATATCCGTTACATTCTTCAGAACAATTACCAAATATTGTTAATAGATATAGGAATTATGTTAGTCAACCGTGTTTTGTGAACGAGAATTCTGTGAAGACAGACCAAAAAATTTTACCTTGGATTTAAGTTCATATGTAAAATAAATCATGCACGTCTTTGTATCTCTTAGCGTTAAAATCTCTCAAAAGTTTTAAAACACCCTTGTTTTGAAACTAAATATGTAAAATATACGAAAAACTTATCTCTTTCATTCATCAGAATAAAACATCAGGGAATATTGTTTACGGATATTGGAATTGTGTTAGTGAAACACGTTTTCTAAACGAGACTTCTGTAGACCAAATGTTTATAGACTGGATGTCACATTTCATGTGTAAAATAAATCATGTACTTCTTTAGTATTACTCTTGGTGTTAAAATCTCTTAAAAGTCTTTAAACATCATTAATTTAAAGATGTAAAACGCACGAAAAACCTATCCATCTCATTCATCAGAAAAAAACATCAAGAATTATTATTTATGGATATTGGAATTGTGTTAGTGAAACACGTTTTGTAAACGAGACTTCCGTGGAAGGAGAACAAATATTTTTACCCTCTGTTCAAGCTATGTAATCGTGTATCTTTAGGGTTATTAGCGTTAAAATCTCTCAAGAGTCTCAAAACATCCATGTTCCGCAACTAACTATGAGATACAAAATGTTATAATTCGTCTACTTAAATAAATAATATTCAGTATTTTCATTATGCTTACACTGTTTTATTCGTCAAAATTTTTCTATAATACGTAAGTTTAATCTAAATACTTTTTCATTTTTGCTAATTACGTTTTGAAGTTGAAGCATACATTTTATAATATTTTTGTGCTTTCCTAACATTAAACTACGTTTCGAAATAACTCCACTCTCAAAATTTTAAACAATACTGACTTTAAAGACAGAGTAATGCTTCAAGAAAGAAAATTGTTTTATGTTAAGGGCAGACAAATGTACTAAAATGTATACAAACATTCACTATAGTAGTAAAGCTTAATATATTGAGGATTTGAATTTTTATGCTTGCGTGATAATTTTATTACTATGTTTGGCTGTGAAGTGAAAGAAAAGCTAACTGCAATACTGACTTTATATTTCGAGTTGTACGGTTTCACCGTAAAAACACAAATTAATGTCTTCATGATTACTGTACATTGGCGGCCCTTTGTTGAAGTATCTAGATCGGATGTCGGATGCAACTGGGGCTACACTGTTTGTTGTGTAGTTAATATTACAGCATCTGCGTACTTGTTGCTTCCCCAGACTTTGCACAAATTAGCAATAACGAGCGAGTGGAATTTCTGTGCGATAAATTCGAAGCCCTTATAATAGTAGAACAGAAGCCTTGGGGGAAAAGGTCGTCCTGTACACGGAGCTTAGTAGCGACTCTGCGAACTCCATATTTTAATGGGGAGACCGTTTAAGTGTTGTGTTTCTGGAGTAGCGTTACAATCTCATTGTTTGCAAGAGGTTCCATTTACACACTTCTTGTTTGAATGATATAAAAATGGTTTTTGTTAATGTGTAATAAATGCAATTGTTATTGTAATAAATAGAAATAAATTTACAAGAAATAAGATATAACGTATGTTTAATTCCAGTAAGTATTTATAGGCGTAGGTATAGAAGTTTTCACTTCAAAAACTTTAAAATTAAAATTATCAACTAGAAAATTCAAAAATATTTTTTCAAAATTTAATTCATTATTATTTTAGGAAATTTTATAATTATGGGTTTAAATTAGAATAGAAGGTATAGAATTATTAGAATATTCGACGTTTCTGGTAAGATTGTAGAATATAAATCATAAAATACTATATATGCTAGTAGGCCTATAGTGCGAACCATGTAACCGTGCAATTGTCCTTGAGAGATCGCAGTAGGCGAGACAGAGGGTAGAGGGTCAGTATAAATACTTTCCTACAAACATGATAAGGTCTGTCAAAATACTGATTTGCATGAGACGGTCGATATTAGATTAATTAACTTCGATATGAACACTCTTAAAATATGTGTAGACATTTTGGCAGCAGAAGATGTTGATGTATCGAACATTCTCCATATGTATCATGTTTTCAAAAGTGGTAGTACTCGCAAGGCCTAATGGATGGTTACGAGTTCCGCACTATAAACTGTTAGGTCTGGCGGACGAAGAGTTGTGTCTGGACCCTTCTCTTTACTCCGAGGAAGAGTATGTTACTTCAGCGTGGCTACTCTGCAAACGCTTTCCCATAAAATTCCTCCATTATTCCCCAGGGAATCATTACGCCGCCTTTATCTATTCACTGTACACGCCTTATCATTTCCCTTACACGGTATGTTGTAGATAGACACCTATTTAACGCTAAGCGACTCTCTACACTTGGTGACGTAATATCTACTTTATATCTCCTACTAAAAGGCGTTATGTCTCTACCTTTACCCTAGATATAAGTTATCCATATTCCCCATCCTTTCCAAACGATATTACTCACTGACTGAACGACACAAAACCACAATTTAAAAATGACAGGGAAGCATCTCGCCCTTTCATTATTAAAGACAAACTACCTTTCTACAGAACTTACAACTCTCTAAAGTTTCCTACAGCCTTGACGGTTTCAGCTCTGTGAAATGTCCACCTCCTGTAACTCAGCTTATAATATTCAAACAGTATATAACACTTTGTCTCGGGCACGTGTTATGTTGTTGTGTGAATTTATTATTTCTGTAGACATCTGTGCCTTCTAGAGTCTGTTTCTTATTACAGCGTAGTAGTTTAATTGTTGCTGTGGGGATTTATTTTCCGCAGTTGTGGACATCTAGCGCGGGGTTTAACGTTTATAACATAAATAGTACCAACGGCATTACGAACGGAAAACAGTTAATGTAAGCTTACAATATTTGCGCTTTCTTGTAGCCGTGACACTTCTTTGGTTGCGACATCTTAAGCTGTCTCTTCAGGACTACGTTGCTATTCTCTCGCTCTGGGTGGTTCTGAATAGGTTTCAACTTTGGAGATGAAAATACTAATGTAATTTTCTACACCAAACCTCAGCAAACCTGTGTCACCGATATTTCCATCATGAGCGTTTCGTAGTTGGTCATGTCATTGTTAGTTCTGTGAGTCGCAGCATTGAACAAGGCAATAACCAAATGTCAATCACTAAGGGGAAAATATCAACGAGTGTGTGGTTCCAACGAGCTTTTATTTAATCAGGGAAACTGTAATACAAATCTCTAGACAAATGGAACCGTAATCTGAAGCTTTTTGCTCTGTTCAAATGAGGTACCATCCTAGAATATACCTAAACTGTAAATTTGTTAATGATAAAAGCTAGGTTTTGAACTTCTATGCAACTAATAATTTAAATTGCTATAGTAGTTTTTAAAAAATAATTTAATCATCGGCATAAGGTCGTAAATTAAAATTAACTCTAGCAAAAAAAACAGTTCAATATACAAAACTGGTGTTTATTTCTAAGTGTAAATTGATCTCTGTTCAGTGATGAATTTCCCGCATTTCTTTCTAACCCCCGTTATAGTCACCTGTTTCTTATTACCTTCAGAGTGTGGCGACGCTGTATTGTCGTGCCACTGTATTCAATGCACAACTTGTCGTTACTTTTGTAACTAACTCTTGCATTCAAAGATTTAAAATTGTGTCGTGTTTTGATACCCAAGCAGAATAATGGATTAAGAACAAGCCCGAAGAAATAAGTAAATTTTACAATGTCATATGAGACAAAGTGTATTTATAACAAAACAAAACAATGACCTACAGCTAGGCATAGATATGGAGCAGAGATATGCAGCAAAGGAATGGGAGCAAGGGTATGGGTTGGAGATATGCAGCAGAGATAAGGAAGAGAGGTATGGAGCAGAGATATGCATCAAAGGCATGGGAGCAAGGGTATGGGTTGGAGATATGCAGCAGAGATAAGGAAGAGAGGTATGGAGCAGAGATATGCAGCAAAGGAATGGGAGCAAGGGTATGGGTTGGAGATATGCAGCAGAGATAAGGAAGAGAGGTATGGAGCAGAGATATGCATCAAAGGCATGGGAGCAAGGGTATGGGTTGGAGATATGCAGCAGAGATAAGGAAGAGAGGTATGGAGCAGAGATATGCAGCAAAGGAATGGGAGCAAGGGTATGGGTTGGAGATATGCAGCAGAGATAAGGAAGAGAGGTATGGAGCAGAGATATGCAGCAAAGGAATGGGAGCAAGGGTATGGGTTGGAGATATGCAGCAGAGATAAGGAAGAGAGGTATTGAGCAGAGATATGCAGCAAAGGCATGGGAGCAAGGGTATGGGTTGGAGATATGCAGCAGAGATAAGGAAGAGAGGTATGGAGCAGAGATATGGAGGAAGTTTATGGAGCAGAGGTTTGTAGGAAAGGTATAGGACGATAAATAGAAAAACCATAGGAAAAAGTAACGAATAATGGACTTTTGGAAAGAGAATTGCGTACTAACACCTGTAAATAGAAACCAACATAAAAAGAAAGAACTATTATACAGATGTATTAATTTTCATAGGAAACAAGAGACAAATTTAATTCGGACTTTAATCACTACATGATGAAGAGATGAAAAAAATAAAGAAGGAACCAAAGATAATGGGGAGACGCAGCGGATGAATCTGTAAGTAATGGACCGAAAGTAGGCAAAGAGTTATTGATAAAAGAGAAGAGAATAAAGAAGAAAATAAGAGGGATGAGCTTAAAAAAAAATTGTTTTCAACAGAATAAATGTAAAAATAATGTTGCAAATGCCTTCTTGATTACATGTGTTGTAAACCCTAAATAATAGTTGTTTTTCGGAATAAATAACAGAAAAAACATCGTCCAATTAATTAAATAACAGTAGAACAGTCCTGGTATTAACGTATACAGACGCGGGCGGCACTCCATACTCCAAATTAATTGATCCACTGTCAGCAATAGGCTGAATATTCATTTTATAAACCCCTACAGTTGCTACGTAAGGGCGGGGGTGTCGTGCTCGGCTGCCAAATTGTTCTTATGCTAACAAAGCAAAAATTGTTATTTGCGAAGTGTCAATATATCTCGGATGTGAGGGGGAGATGTAAATAGTTCGGATTTCAATGGTAAAACTTTTATATCTACTGTACTAAAATAAAAACATATAATTAATAAAAATAACATTAATTCTTTATTTCCAGGAATATTTGTATTCGTCTAAATACATCTTTCTGACTTTCCTAACTTCAAAACATTGTTCATCGTTGACTCGTTTTGAGTTACTCCATTATAAAATTTCAAAATGTACTCTTACGCTATCAAAATGCAGTTTAATATTTTGATAATAGAATAAATCCGAAACGTGTCAACGAAGAACAGCCAAATTTATCTTATTCTAACAAAGCATAAATTATTTGCGAAGTGACAATATATGTCGGGTTTGAGGGAGATGTATATGGTTCCGTTTTCAATAGTAAATCTTTTATAGCTACCGTGCTTAAAACACAAATCTGTTAAATAAAAATAATATCAATAATTTCTAATATAACTTAATCATTTTTATTTCTAAGAATATTAATCTACATATTTAGACATTTTCCTGTCTTTGCTAACGTCAGAAAATTGTTCTTTGTTGACGCGTTTCGGATTACCTCCATTATCAAAATTTAAACTTTAATCTTACATTATCAAAATACACTTTAATGTTTTAATAATGGAGCTAATCCGAAACGCGTCCACATAGAACGATGTCTTGGTGTTAGCAAAGGCAAACAAATTTACGAAAATGAATAATTTTGAATAACATTCGAGACATAAGCGTTTATTTAAAATTTGCGGATGGTTTTATATTTTGTTGATTTCAGTAAATATTTTAAGAGTGATTTAGCAACATATAGGAGAGATTTTAGTATGCATAGTCTTACGAAGTAACTTTAATGCCTAACATATTCTTACAACCCTGCGTCAATTGATTACAAGAGAAATACACAAATAATAAATCCCTTGAATTGAGAAGCACTTCATTTAAGCCTATTCATCAGCGTCAATTTTCCGGGCCCATTCAAGAGGTATTTGCGTAATGCAGTTTGCCTACCGCCTCCTTACGGATTGCCCCTCAATGCATCCCCGTGAATGTTTCACTTGGAACACTGAAACGCTTTAGAGAAAATTGTCGTACAATTTCTGGAGCGCCTTATTGTTTTATGCAAATCGTCAAGCGTTTAACGAAAGCAGGCTGAATTGCATAACGTCTCTTACAATTTATAAACTTTAAACTTGTAGCCTGCAAATTCGGAATTACTTTAAAATTAACATAAATTCTTGATGGTATTATGTAGCTGCAAAGTTTCGCGTTATTCGAGACGGAAATTTAATTACAGCATTTAAACTTTATTATTTCATGAGGATTTAAAATCATAACATTATAGTCTTACATCTCTCTCCAATAGATTATCCCAAATTCGTCGCAATCTTGTAAAACTTTATTAATCGAATTTTCTAGTTGTTTGACCCAATTAAATATGTTATTTTAATACATAAATGTGTGTAATTATGTAATGTTTTAAAATATAAAATAATTATATAATTAATTATTGAATAATATATTACAAAAAATTATTGACAGCACATTAGCGTATTATAATTAATACAAATTATAAATCCTTGCTACAAATATCCACACAAACGTTAAGTATATTTCGCTAACACATTTAACATCATGAAAAAGTTACATATAAACACAATGTACATAAAGCTTCTCTAAATATTTGTAACAAGCTTTTATTATTGTTTTAATTCCTTCTATTAGTTCACACTCTTCTTATACATACACTCTTCTTGTTCAAATTTTCATGTGTTAATAAAATACTATTTATTCATCTATTCAAGTTCAAATACATTTTTAAAACTTTTAATGGATGACATTTGATGTTAATAATCTGTGTTAAATGCTAATTTATTAATTAAATTTCATAACGAATTTCACAAAAGGGGCAAGGTATGCAATGTAGTTACTTCGTCACATTTTGTTTAAAATAAGTGATAACATATGATTTCGTAGAACAACTGATTTTATGTTATAGGTTATGTTGTAGAACAACTGTTTTTACGCATAGGTTATGTTACTTTATTTATATCAATTGTAATTATTTCATAAAGCGTAACTATAATAAAATTTACCTTTTTTGATCTAATTACAAATAATTTTAAATATAGTTTTTTATTACTTGTTTTTTAATAATATGTTATTATTATTAATAATTGTGTGAGCACTGTGGACCAATTTTTGTAAGTAAATAAACAAAACCCACTAACCACAAAAAAAAAATCTTTATTACAATTACTTTAAGTACATTTAGATTACATGGTAATCATCTTCACAAGTATTAGTACTTCATAGTACTTCTGAAGATGATTACCGTGCATTCGAAATGTACATAAAATAATTGTAATAAATATTTTTGTATGGTTAGTGGGTTTTTGTTTATTTAGTTGAAAATGACATCAATAGTCTAGTATTAAAACCATTTTAAAACAAATTTTGAAAATTATTATTTTTTTCAGATACAACAACATGATATATTAATACAACAGAGGAGCTGGTAAGCAATGCGACCTTTTATAATTACTTCATTATAATCAGTTACACAATACAATATATTATTTATATCTCTTTATTAAAAGATAAAAGGATGCTGCCTACTGTTAAAATTACTCTTTCTGTTTTGTTACAGTTTTGTACAGAACAATTCTATATAATTATTCCATCAAATATGTTTTAATAGCTTTAAACCTATTGTGTATTACTTATTACTAAGTGCCTCCATTGTGACCTTGTATTTTTAACACTTTAAAACTGTAATATAATTCACATACATAGTTACCTAATAAAAGATAAAACTTAAAGGGTAAAAAGACCAAGAAGGCTTCTCAAGAAAACATGCCGAGTTTACAACTCGGCTGACGTAAAAAGAGAGGCTGAAATATTGATTGACAACATCCTCGTCGGCCTTTATGCGAATGGGCTTCGTTTCACTTCCGTTGCGGTAAGGCATTAAAATCACTTCTTGTAAGCGACATTATGGATAACCAGATCGTTGTGTTTCTTGCAACTACTGGTTTAGGTGTAGTGTTTTGCTCGGTTTATTGTATTTGAAGAGAGGCAAAAAATATTGAAATGATAATATTGAATACATAACTATTTCTCAGTCTTTTTATTATACTCCAAACATTTAAGCATTTTCTATAGGTTGGTATTAACTGTGGATAGTATTTCCTATTGCGTGTGTTTCTTACACAGATAATAGTATTATTAAATAATTGCTATTATATTTTTTATTTATTAAGTAAATGTACATTTACAAAATCCAAAACATTGCTCTAAAGCCATAGATTCTGGCCTAGTTAAGTTAGATTCATATTAAATAAATGTAACATAATTAATTAATTAGTAATTGATAATTGAATGCAAGACAAAAGTGGTGACACGAGAAATATGGCAACAATATTATTACAACCAAGGACAAAGTATTGCTAGTTTTTCCGTATTCTCCAAGATGAACGTATTGAGCTAATTGCTGGCAACATGTCCTTCCTTGAATAGAGTCTGACCCAAGCAAAGCAACATAACTCCCTCTCTCTCTCTCTCTCTCTCTCTCTCTCTCTCTCTCTCTCTCTCTCTCTCGCTCGCTCGCTACCTCCTTCCCTTGCTCCCTCCTTAACTATCCTCGAGATTTAAAATATAATTATTAATAATACAGGGTCCGGCAATAAAACCTCTTTAATTTTAAAAGGCATTTACAAAAATATAAGACAATTACAGAAAACATACCTTTATTCGTGAACAATTAATACTATGCCATATTACACGACTTCCTTTTAAAAATTATATCCGCTAAATGACGTCCTTCATTGTTGATACATTGGCGAAGTCTCTTTCCCGGAAGTTCCTAATAGTTTTTTGTGTCATTTCTCTTATAATGGGTGCCACTTCCTGGGCAATTGCTTCTTTAAGTGCTCGCAGATTTGTGGGACGATGTTTGTACACTTCAGCCTTTAAGTGTCTCCAAAGAAAAAAATCACAAGGCGATAAATCAGGCGACCTTAGGGGCCAGGCAATGTCACCTCGCAAAGAGACAAGACGTCCAAGCACCAACTCCCTCAACATTTCCATAGAGATGTGACTCCGTCTTGCTGGAACCAAACTTTTTGCTCTTCGTGGTTTACAACGAAATGGCTTAGACAAGGTCGGAGGAAGGTCACTATCATGTAACGATGCGAATTAACAGTCACCGTTTGGTTACCTTCTTCGAAAAAATACGGACCCCAAACAAAACCTTCAGCAATTGGGCACCAAACTGTCACATGAGGGCTGTGTAGGGCTCGCTGATGAAGTTCCCAAAGGTTCTGCAGCCCAGTAGAGAAACCTCTGTTTGTTTACAGTACCTGATAGGTAGAAGTGGCCCTTATCCGAAGAAATAGACAAAACACCAAGGGGGGCTTCTGAAGTATTACCTCCCAGACAGCTTTGCGAGCTTCAAAATCGTGCTCACTTAATTGTTGGGCAACCATCATTTTGAATGGGTGCATATAAGGCTCTCTAAGGAGAATTCTTCTCACACACCTATTGGATAGCTGAATGTGTGAGGGCTGAACGCTTTAGGGGATTGTTGGACGGGCGCTGTCACGCGCCACGTTTTCCGGCGTTGTTGCAGTCCGAGGTCGGCCAGTAGGTTTTCTTTTCAGTGCTGAGCCTGTTTGTCTAACGTTTAACGGCCACAGGTGAATAGTTTCCCTATCAGGAACACGACCAAATTCGAATCCAATACGAAACACTAGCTGAGTAGCAATCACAGAACCACCTTTACTAATAAACTCCTCTACAACGAACTCGCGATGCTCACCAAGCCAAGCTATGATGCACACTGAAAATGACACGTATACCGCTTTCAAACAATACCCATGCCACATCAGTGCTACCACTACGATTCACAAAACGGTTTCTTCAAACACGGGAGGTTTTATTGCCGGACCCTATATTATTATATGGCATAGATAGAAACTGGTATTAAAATAATTTACCAATCCGCCGCTTTTAGCAAATAGGTGAAATAGCTAGGACTAACGTTACACGCTAAGCTAAACCTCATGAGGAAATCTCTCGTAAAGAGAAGTGAACTAGAGATCCTGCTCATGGGTAGGTATTCTGTTGAGTCCCTACAATAAGGGGGTGGTGTACAAGCAAAGCCTGTATGGGCTTACGGGTTGCTACTCTGGGGATGGTCTAAGAGCAGCAATCTGCATGTTATTGAACGGATCCAAAATGTAGTGACGACTTAATTTTAGTCCGAAACTCTCCTTTACATACTGACCTCAAGATAAATAACGTGAGAGGAGGCCGCCGTTACAGTTGTGAATCACTTCGATTGGGTCCAGCAATACATGAACCCTACAGCTCTACGGCAAGCTTACAGGACTACTAGAATATTAAGTTGGTGAAATATATAGTTGTAGAAATATATATATATACAGGTATATATATATATAACTTTGCAACACTGTTTTCTTGTATTTACTTATCACTTTCACCATATGTTACTTAAACTCTAGTTGATGCTCGACAACGGAGATACTATCAATCTTTGAAAGTTAACTCGCATAAATACCAAGTAAGATTCTTGTGTAAGTAATATAGTGAAAGTGATATATATATTTTGCGTATATATATATATATATATATATATACATATTTTTTTAACTCAGTTTTGTTAATGATAAGGGTTAGGCCCTATAGTTCATTAATTACCATACAACTATAGTCCATAATTTATGAACTCAACAACTGTGAGATATTAAATAATTAAATACAATAAACACCTAATATACTCAACAAGGAATTATTTTAATAAACATAAATCAGCACCTACTGCACGTTTCTATTACAAGGTGACCATCTTTAGAGACACTACGCAATTATATTGCTGCATACATTATGCACACTGAATTATGTATATTTAATATAGAGTTGAAACAAAACCATGTGACAGAGGTTAGAGGAATGGGTTTTTTCTAAACTTATCATCTTTAACCCTTACGACGCTGCAACACCCCCATTACACTAACTACGGAGAGAGAGTCTGCTTTTCGACTTTAAAAAATTAATTAAAAAAACACTCTCTCAACGAAAACATATTTCTGTCGGAGGGTCACGACCGTCCACAGCCTGTTCAACTTCTGGCCTACACATGTGCGCTTGACACTTGTGAGTTTCTCTCGATCCGCGTTGAAAAAATGTAATTATGAATGGGGAGCAACAAGTGATGCTTTCAAAAGGAATATTTTCGTCTCGTTCATTCAAGTCACTTCAGAGCACTGTCGTGGGATGGTCTTTTCAGGATTGAATTGGTTTCGATTAAACGCCACTATAAACAGTTGTTAATGACATTTCCTGTTTAATTGCGCCTTTGCTGAATCGCCCCTGTCGTTCCCACTGGCTCGGTTACTTGGAATTTCCTGAAGTTATGATTCTTTTTTAATTAATTAATTGTAACTGGGAACATGTTTTTAATACCAAAAAAATTGTTTTATATTTTTGACGAGTTCCTTTTTTTAATGTTGAATTCGTAAATAACATTTTCCACACAATGCAGCGTTTTCACTGGATTTTACTTTTGAAAAGAATGGAATTTGTGTATATTTAATTCTTCATTGTGCTAAAACACACACACACACACACACACACACACACACACACACATATATATATATATATATATATATATATATATATATACATATATTCTGTGTGTGTGAGTGTATGTGTGTGTGTGTCTCACTACAATCAATAAACTCTCTCCCACGTATATTCTAAGGATATTTGGGATTAACTGGCATAGATCAGGGAAACCGCCCATGCTAGCCATAATATCTCCTATGTCCCCGATAGAGAGTGGGTCTATATAAGTTCTACAACCAAATACTCTTGGATCTCCTAGAACCTTTCCTTACATCACACCAGGAAATTTTACATCCTTACCTAAGCCTATTTGTAAAGACAAACCTTGTAACATCCACTTCACCTGCAAATTTATTATTAATCACAGTAAAATAAAGCAAAAAAAAAAAATAATGAAATAAGTTTTAATTAATTGAACACATTTCCTTTAACAGAACTAAAATTAGATGAGTTATCTTATTACATTGACTGACACTTGTTTTGCATATATTATATTATATATATATATATATATATATATATATATATATATATATATATATATATACAGTATATCTGTAGGTTTCTTTTAGCAGCCATATCTAAACGAAATATTTGTCTGCATTTGAACCGTATGTAACCTCTTCATTTTGACACAAGGAACACGAAATGTCGCGAAAGCCGTGGTTTTTATGCGTAATATTACTATTCATGATGGTTTTCTTATTGATTCCAATAAACTACTACAGCCCATGGATTCATAGTAGAAAATAGCTCTTTCCCTTCTTTTTTGCCTTCTTTGAAACAATAAAAGTTATGAAAACTACTTTATGATTGGCCAGTTTGTTTCATAACTACTTAGGGTTGATCCAGATTAAATATCAAATTTAAAGTAGGATCCCGTAGGAATTTATCCCTACTCGTGACGTAGTTTATATCATTTTACAATATTAGTCAATTAACATTTATATTTTTTATATCTGTAACTTTTACTGTTTTAATAACATGAGATGAGCACTTCCTTAGCAATTAGTAACACGGGACGAGTCTTCCTGAACAATTATATATATGGGATAAGTAGGTATTTAGTAATATGGGATAGGTAATTCCTTAGCATTTACTAATATGGGATAAGGGCTTTCTTACCATTTACTAATGTGGGATAAGTACTCTCTTAGCATTTAGTAAGATGCTACGGGAACGTCCTTACCAATTAATTATATGGGATAAGTTCTTCTTAAGCATATAGTAAAAGGGGATATGTACTAGGTTCTTCTTGTAGGCTAATATGGGACAAGTAGTTCTTTGGAATTTACTTACACGGGATAAGTAAACCCTCCTTCTTCAACATAAATACATAGTAACAAGTCATAATACCTCCTTACTATTTGGGATAAGTGTTTATTAAACATTTAGTAATGTGGGATATGTATTTCTTTAGATTTTAAATAAGTTCGTATTCTAATTGCCAAAGTGTTGATCTTGCGCCCACTTCTACATCGGCGGGATGCCATTGTAAATATCCAGTTAGGGAAATGGCAAATTTGGGATGGGCTTGGAAATTCCCATAAATCTCACAGGTGTATGATGTTAGTTAGTTGAAATACAAAAGTTACTCTGTGAAGCAAAAACAATATTTATCAATCACCAGTGGAATATGTTTTCCCAAGAACATTCTGTCTATTTATAAGACAATAATACTAGCCATCATGTAACGCGTATATATGCAAACATCGTAACTACAAAAATTTAATCTGTTTAAGAATGTTTAGCTTTGAGCATATTAATGAATGCATGAAAGAAAGAGTAAAAACTTTCATATTCCTATTTTTTTAGAAAAACAATAAGCTGTTGTACCATGTAACAAGATAATGTACAAACAACACGAAACCAAACGGTAACATGAGAGCTTGCGGTTCTACATATACAGCAACGTAATGCACAATAATTGCAAAAGGTAAAGAATAGGCACTGGTCTGTAACTGATGCTGCCCATTAGGAGTGTAGTGATTGATATTCTGTATAAAGTACGCGTTGTCAGCAAATAATCATTAAGCTAATTGGCTGGAAATAGATTATTGCTCCCGTCATACGTTACGACGTACTTTGGGATCCTCCGCTCGCGTCTTGAGCCAACGGGGTGGGGATACTTTGGGATGTAAGCATCGGCATTACTAGAGACAATGTGTTGTGTCTTGGGAACACCTCTGTTTTTCCGGGGATTGTCTGGGGTTGAGGTCTTCTGGGACACTGGGTGTACAAACACACACACACACACACACACACACACACACACGCACACACACACACACACACACACACACACACACACACACACACTCACACACACACACACACACACACACACACAACCATACACAAACACACACACACACACACACACACAACCATACACAAACACACACACACACACACACACACACACACACACACACACACACACACACACACACAACCATACACAAACACACACACACACACACACACACAACCATACACAAACACACACACACACACAACCATACACAAACACACACACACACACACACACACACACAAACACACACACACACACAGAGGAAGTTAATTTATAGAACATGTTGACCATCACTAGAGAATTCTTCTAATACCACGTTTACAATACGTTTTCGAAAGACGTTTTATACTTATTTTATAAGCTACATTTTTTATACCAAACCTTTGTGTCACTAAACAAGTAATAAAAACAAAAATATGGTAATCGGAATTGCTACTTCGATTAACAACAAGAATTTTATTTTACTCCTCTTTAATAAATAATTACAATTACTATAAATAAAGTAACATAAACTTGCGTTAAAACATCTGTTCTACCACATAACCTATAACATAAAATCAGCTGTTTTATGAAATCATATGCTATCACTTATTCAGAACGAAATAGGAAGAAAGAAGTATACTGCATACCTTCCCCCTTTTTAAATAGTTTTTCTTCCGTACAACAAAAACTAATTCATTAATAATTTTAATCGTGGAAATATTATTTTAAAATCTCTATTACCTATTTTAGTAACGATTGAAAATTTGCAATATATATGTATTCTTGTGTATTAATAAAGAACTAAGTCAAAATACAAATACAAGAATTATAATTGAATTTACAATTCAAAGCTTTTCGTTGGCTAACAGTACCAACATCATTCAAATATAATTCTTGTATTTGTATTTTGACTTAGTTCTTTATATATATATATATATATATATATATATATATATATATATATATATACATGGAGTGTGTGAACTAATAGAGGCAGTTGAATAATATTTACAACGTGGCAGTGAGTTTAACTGGGTGATAGAAGAGAATATTTCATTTGTAAGACATAGTTATTAGAGGTTTTAACAGAGTGTAGTTAATAGACAACCTTTGTTAGAGGTTAGAAATTTTATTTAACGAATTTAATTAAAATCGTATCCTAAAAAATGTCAGATGTCTCTAATTAGGTGTTCAAATTAGAATTAAAATATATAATTCATTAAATTTTAATAAATTAATTGCAGTAATATTTATTGAAATATAAATTAATATTTGTAAATTCGTATTAAATTAACAAATGAAATACATTGGCAAATAGCATTTTAGCTTAGTACTGTACAATAAAGTAACACATTCTGTGAGGTAAAACATGTCCTACAACATAACCTATAACATAAATTCAGCTTTTGTATGAAATCTTATGTTATTACCTAATTTAATATAGTTGTGCACAGCACATATACACAGATGTATAGATGTGTTAGAGCTTGACGCCAACTTGTAGATTTTTCCGTTCAGGTGCGCCACTAGCACGTTAACAAGGAAGATAGCTTATTGTAAAGCATTTTTCCAACATACCGACCAGACGTTTGCACGTTACCACGCATCACGCCAGAACAGCCAATAGCAGTCATAAATTGCCCCACATGATCTAGGACGAGTATTGTAATACTAAAATGAAATTAGTAAGTGATGTAGCGTTTTGGCCCGCGTCCAGACAGACGGATGCTTCCCTCTGGAAGGGAAGGGGGAAAGCGGGAGCAGGTCCAAGTCTGCATTGACGTTCAGGTGTTAATGCCAGAGGGAATATGGCTGGATTCAGAGCGATACCGGAATACTCCGGGCATATAATTGCGTAGTGAACTGTTTTAGACAATAAATCGTTGCTTTTCAAATTTTTAATGGGTAATAAATTGTAAGAACTTGTTTTAGAAACGGATATATTGCCGAATAAAATATTAACTAAATTATTTTAACAATAATTTAAACAAGTAATGTAAACAAAACAAAAGTTTTAAAGTCAATTCCTACTTACGTCAACAAAGAATTGTTTTATTTGAGTTGTTTCTATTAAATTATTAAAATTAATGTACAAAGTAGCCTAACCTATGCATTAGAAACAGCATGTTACACTATATAACCTATAAGTAAAAGCTGTTTTATGATAACATATGTTATCGCTTTGTTAAAGCCAAATGGGACGAAATAACTATATTGCATACCTTGCCTCTGTTATGAAACGTCTTTGTCCCTTATAAAACTAAAATTAATTATTTATATAACTAGTGAAATAATATTTGAAAAAATATACAGTAACGTCAAATGTCATCCGCTAGAAGTTCTGTTTGACCACAAAAAATCTGTTTGAACTTGATTGGATGAATAAAAAGTAATGTATTAACGAGTGAAAATTTTAACAAGATTATTTAAGGAGAGCCTGAACTTAACAAGGATTGAGATACACAAATATCGTGCTGAAATTTTCATCCGTCATTTACACCTGCGTAATTTGTTAATGATATTTTTTTGCTTACAAAAACCAAAATAAGAATATCCAAATTAAAACACAAACAGAAATATCTATATCCCAATGTCTGTTTATTTTAAATACGGCCAATTATTGGGTTATATATCTTTGGCAATTAATCAGTATATTCGAGTAAATAATATAAAAATACACTCAGAACAACACATCACAGAACACCCAAACATCACAGATTCACAACTCAACATACCTGAGCGGGCAGTCTCGTCCTCGAGTAGTAGCGTCGAACGAGGCTTCACAGCGCCTTACTCAGTAAGTTGTGATTCACAGCCGAACTAAATCGATAAACAAATATCTGTATATAAGGTCCAAAAAACTTAAAATAATATATAATTTTAAAGAACAATATACACATCAAAAGGGGGTAAAATATTTTACAAAAATTATGAAAGGAAGTGGCTAATTCACTTTTTATTGTTTATACACAGCTACGTATTAGGAAAATAAACCTCACAGCAATCGGAGGCGAGCACACCAAGATTATAAACACGTGTAAATGTGTAGTAAGAGGTATGTGTTTACAAGGTGCCTTGGAGAAAAAGAAGGCAAAAGATGTTAGCGTTCAATATGGGGGGTGAAATCTATAGCTTTTGTACACCACAAATTTCATCGCCAAGGGTTAGAACAATGGGTGTAAACGTATGTATGTAATAATTAAAATCGTTTTATGTGTCCAAGCCTAGCCAAACTGTTTCATATAAGCATACAAATAAATTCAAATCTCTAGTGAATGAGTGTGTATTTGATCTTAAAAAATTACCTGGTTCCCAAATATAGTTCTGACCAGTACTCAACGATCGTAAATTGTCAGTAAATCTCACTTAGTCGACCTTAAATCCTCCTGTGTAAGGCACATCTCTAATCGGACTCTAGACTTCAAATTTATCCTGGGATGGAGATTATAAACACATATTTTGTATTTAGTTTATTAGAGCTTAGCTAGTGAGGGCTATTCACAAAGGTAAAAGTCTAAATAGTTAAATCAAAATCTCACTAAAAATTAGTTTCTAATAAAGAAACACACTAGTTTACAAAAGACTAGTTTCGGCGACGATGTCATGCACTGAGGAAGGCGACATCATCGCCGAAACTAATCTGTTGTTAGCTAATGTGTTTGTGCAATAAAAACTAACTTTCGGTGAGATTTTGAGTAAACTATTTTGACTTTTACCTTTGTACATATTTTGTATATTTACAGAGAAATTTAAATGTTAATATATGACGACTTTAGTTTGTAATACGACTTTTTTGTAGTAAATATATATATTTTTTATTTTTATTTCAGAATTTATATTTATGTATATAACTTGCATTTACTTGCAGTTTTTTTGTTGTACACCTTGAAGTTCTTATTAAAAAGTGTCAGGTTTTTCCTAAACGATACAAAGAACACATAAAAGTAAAACAAAGACACAACCCAAATCAAATTTCGCCATACACATACAAAACATACTAAACTCACATGAATATAGACAATAATCTAAAAATCCTACACTAGATCAATAAAAGCAACAAACTAAACACAACACATTCAAATGAAAAAACACACTCACGATCAAATACTATATTTGAGCACATAACTAACAACTACTCTATGAACAATAACACACCGCAGAACAGAAATACACTACAGACTCACACCAACACAACACACCTTAGCAACAGTCTTGTCTGTGACTCACAGCATTGAGCAATGCACTGGTCTAGTTCGAAGCGCGTCTGCTGAATAAATCAGTAAGTAGTGTTTATTTTTCAAGTTTATACCAAAAGTGTAATTGTATATAATTATTACTAGGCATATCTTGTCTTATTCTCTAGTTCGTCTGTTTTCAATAATAACCCGTGAGTGACGAATTAGCGAGTTTCCACTTGCATCCCTGAGGGATAGTTAATCTGTCTAAATAATTTAGCTGATGATGTAAGGTGTTTTAGTTCGCGAAACTTATAAGCTTTAGGCTTGCGCTTGAAGGCTGGGTACATTGCAATCTGTGTAGTAACACTTGTAATATTACATTCTGTGATCACAGAGTCATATTTGTAACTACATTGTCACAGATGCCTAATTAGCGTTGTAAATGGCTAGTTGTTTTCTTTTTATGGCAAGATTTTATGATGTGATCAGTGTGTAGCAAAACGTGTCAATGTAAATTTCCTTCTTAAGGAACACGCACGCATGTTTACTCATGAATATTATCAGTCATGACGTCATAACAGAAGCTAGTTATTTTCGTATTAGAGAGTCTTTCCCTCACTGCATCTAAGCCACTATACATCAAATAACATTCTTTTATTTTAAAATGGCTTTTCATTTTATTTTGTATTTGTAAATTTGTTGTATTTACAAAAATTGTATGTGAATTTTATAACTTGAGGTGGATATTTCTTTTTGTGCCTGATCGGAAAACTGCACAGGGAAAATTTTAAGGTTAGCTCAGCCCTAACACATCCGTATAGGTGTAAATAGCTATATTAGCTTAAATTTATTTACTCGTTTTACAGGATGGATGGATTTGGAGATGAAAAAAAACATATATCTGGCCTCTTCCGAGTTTGAACCGAGGTACTACCTTTTGATTAATAATATAATCATATACCCCTGGGATATATCATATGCACATGGTTTTTTTATAAAGCAAAGAATAAATTTTTTGTGTCGAGGAAAGCTTCATTCTGCAATACATATTGTGCTATTATTAATTTGTTGGATAATACCAAGACGTACTCAAACTCACGATAGGCGTTATATAAATATCTTTCTAGTGTGTGTAGGCCTATATGTATTCATATATCTGTGCGTGTGTCCATAAGTATATGTGTGCGCACGTGTGTGTGTGTGTGTCCGTGTAAACGGTGTGTTCGTCTGTATGTATGTGTGTGTGTGTGTGTGTGTGTGTGTGTGTGTGTGTGTGTGTGTGTGTGGTGTGTGTGTGTGTGTGTGTGTGTGTGTGTGTGTGTGTGTGTGTGTGTGTGTGTGTGTGTGTGTGTGTGTGTGTGTGTGTGTGTGTGTGTAAACGGTGTGTTCGTCTGTATGTATGTGTGTGTGTGTGTGTGTGTGTGTGTGTGTGTGTGTGTGTGTGTGTCTGTGTGTGTGTGTGTGTGTGTGTGTGTGTGTGTGTGTGTGTGTGTGTGTGTGTGTGTGTGTGTGTGTGTGTGTGTGTCTGTGTGTGTGTGTGTGTGTGTGTGTGTGTGTGTGTGTGTGTGTGTGTGTTTGTTTGTTTGTTTGTGTGTGTGTGTGTGTGTGTGTGTGTGTGTGTGTGTGTGTGTGTGTGTGTGTGTGTGTGTGTGTGTGTGTAAACGTGTGACAATGTGTTCGTCTGTATGTGTGTGTGTGTGGGGGGGGGATTTAAAGTAAGGTTTGTTATAATTGAATAGACTACTTGCAACTACCCTCAAGCTAAGCACAATATTTGTTTATTAATTTCTTTATTTATTCATTGAAACCTGAAGTGTCTATAAGGGTTTCCAGATGAGCGGTGAGGTTTTTATCTTCTAAAAACGATATCCTAACAACAGAAATTTATTAAGCTCCTAGGCCTAGTGAAAGTTCAACTAACTCAAATCTTTGTTTGAATCAGATGAAATTCAAAAGTCAAGCATTTGTTAAAAAGCATTTCTCTTAAACTACCAACATCCTATATTACTCCTAATACGCCTTTTAAATATAATTTAAAATTTTGAACCAGGTGAAATACCTAAAGAAGGACCAATTTCGATATTTTTATTCTTACGTAAGTTACACAAAGGTACGTGTAAAACTAAATGAAAACGATATTTTTATTATCGGTAAGAATAATTATAGTTCATAACGTAACCTCAATTAAACAACTCAAGTAAACCGTATAAAACAATGTTTACTATCACACAGAGCCCATTTTAATCTGTAAAAGAACTTACAGAAAACGGTTTTTAATTTTTGAATGAAATTAGTTGTCGACTAAAGACATGAATTTCTATAACTATAAATCAAGGTTTATAAATCATGTTTGTTAAATTAAAAACTATAAAACTTGACTGACAAAACTATAAGAATATAAATCTAAACAACCGAGCCGTGTACTACACTGGTCTATTGCAAAGGCCTTGAATGTTCCCCAGAAACAGGCAGAAATGTAAACAAATGCTCAAACTTCTATGAAACACACGGCTATTTCCAAGAAACTCTTTCCCATTGTTGTTAAGTAAACAGTAAGGCTTTCTAATATCTGATTGGCTGAAATTATCGGGCGGCCACGATGTTTTTTGTCACAAACAGATCTTCTTTAGTTGTGTATTAGACTTCGGTACGGTCGGTTGTATTTTTGTGTTACATTTATTTACGTGAATCTCAAGAGTTAGTAAATTTATTCAAATATACAAGATGATTATACATATACTGTGTTTAGTGTTTTTTGTGTTTATTGAAAAGAATACATCAAATCAATATAAATTAAGGTAAAAAGTTATTTTTTTAAAATTTTTAAGCCGTGTATTAGGTTTAAGCGATTTCTATCAAGATCTAACCAAATAAAATTACAGTATTATTTATTTATCTTAGGTTATTTATTTCACATTACTTTACATTATTAGTGTTTTTTTTTATTATTTACAAGAACAGCTTATGTTTAGTTTACTTTATGCTGAAAACTATAGGCTACTAAAAACACAAATTTTAGGTTAAATAAGACAAATTTTTTTTTTAAATTTTAAAGTATAATTTTATTGTGTTCAGCTTTACCCAAAGGATGGATTATGTGAGAGATGGAATACGATATAGAACTGTAATGTTTATATGTCTAATACATAACTTGGACATAAATATTTAGGTTTATAAATTAAATACACAGCCCTAAATCTTAATATTTGTGTCATCTTAAATATGTTTACAGTAAAAGACTAATTTCAAATATGGCGTCCATTGTAGATTCTTGGTTACTAGAATGGAAATACTCTAACAAAATATAAAACTTTCAATAATGTTAACATCAAATTACAGGAGGTTTTTTTTAATAGTAGGTCTATATTTGTAAGAATATATTTAGTAACAAACACTGTTACATATTCTACTAATTTCACCGCCAGTATTGGAAATATTTTACAGACAGATTTACGGTTGTCCTTAATTAAACCCAAAGAGGATAATAATGTTTACGCTCGGTTAAGTTTCAAAATATGTGCGTCGTATTACAAACTATACGATCTATCTATCCTCACCTAACCGGAAACTATGTTCGTACAATGTTAAATACGCACACATTATTTAGTAATACAAAATATTTTCGTAATTTATAAGAAAAATGTTTCTAAGTTCTTTGTGTCCTATGTTAGTGCGTTTAGGTTGGTGTCAACATATCTTACTACAATGATGATAGTGGCGTAATTTTATTCCAATTTTTGAAAACGTTTTTTAAAGGCGCGTTTTGAGAACATATTTCTAATAAATGCGTTAGATAATATTTGTTGTCATACAAAATTTGTATTAACTACCTTCTTTAAGAACTTGAAGCAAATGGGGTGTTATGTTTTATTATAAATAAATAAAGCCTTCACCGTCAAAACGTTTTATTTAAACCCAGATGTACATCTCGATTACAAAGCACCCATCTTAAGCAAGGTCTTTATTCCTTTATAATACCTTCTCTTATTATTAACTACATTCACTAAATTCTAACAAACCTCTATTAACTACATTTTACAATTGAAGTACTCAGAAATCTCCGTCAGTCATGCTGACAGCCAATTTTTCTAGTGTTTAAAGTAATATGCTGTATGTAACCATTTATTTTCGTCACTTGTTTTTTTCTATTGCATTATTTTCAAAATTTTATTTTTCAAATTGTTTGTTTTATATTTAGTGATTTGTAGCTATTATATTTTTTGTATGAAAGCAAACATCTAATCCGGGACTCGTGGAGTAATTAAAATAATAAATTAACCTATCGAAACAACTGACGAAACTTTAACTTATAACGATAAAATATAATAAAATTAGAATTTCAGGATTACATTTGATTAATATCGTTTTACTTTAAAAATTACATTTTCTCACGTGTTGCTTATTTCTATCTGATGGCTAAACATGTTCCCATTTTATTTCAACAATGCCGACCACATTCTATAATTCATTTCATTGTTGACAAAATATGTAAATACATGCAAGTTCAGCCAATTATTTAAAACAAACAATTATACACGTTGGTTTGCGTTTTATTAAATTATTTATTTCATCGTATTCAGGGTTCGGCACTGAAATCACTGCGTTTACAAAACGATGGTCCCACAACCTGTTCTGTAATTAAAATCTCCCGTATAGTGTTTATTCAACGCACAGTGTTGTTTTATGTTCTGGTGATTCTTTTCAAGTTGGGTACGCGAATTTCCGATTTTAAAATCATTTTACATCGATGGCTTAATTTAATTACACTGATCCCCATATAGTAATTATTTATTGAAATACTTTAGGTAAGTTAAATTAATACGCGACGCAATTTAGATCAAAGGGCCGGAGCATTGCGGAAAATTCTGTTGAAAACTTAATCAATATGCAATTACAGTTCCACCGTGAGCGTTCTATACCGGGCTTAATTTTGTATTTCATATAATAATTCCCAGTAACAACGTGATTGGAGCGCTGTGGAGCTTGATAAATTGGGATGGACACATTCTATTCAGTTACGGCACTCACTCGCCCCGACAATCTAAGCCCCAACAAACAAAACTTCCTTCAACGTTTTGTACTACCCTTTTTTCGACTTCTTTATGCTTTGGTTCTAAGCAAATAATAAACCCCAATGGAATGTATCCCGTCAATTACTTCGAATTGATTTTATATATTGCTCAATAACATTTCTTCCTAATTATGTTTAGAATCAATACATTTGTTTTATTTTAATTGCAATTTAAAATGTTAATTTAGATGTTTTTAAACAGTTTAAGCAGTCATTATCAAAATTACAATGTTTTGAATTCAATTGATTTAATTACACATATTAACTCCCGTAAGTTTATTAGTCTGACATTAGGAAATTTATGAAATTCATATTCAACTCCACTCAAGTTCAAATATTTATTTCTTTTAACTTCTAGTGGATGACACTTTATTTTAATACAGTTTTTTTCCATATGATAATTAATTAATTACATTTAATAATGAATTTATTTTACTTCCATATTTGATGAAAACTTTTCACAAAATGGGCTAGGTATGCAATATAGTTATTTCGTCCCATTTGGCTTAAAATATGTGTCAACATTTCATAAAACAGCTGTATGTTATAGGTTATGTCGTAGAACAGCTGTTTTAACGGCCATGTTTTAGACCATGATACTTCATATATATTAATTGTAATAATTTTATAATAAGTGAATTAATAAAAAAAATTTTCGACCGAAGTAGGAATTGACTGTAGGCTACAAAGTTTTGTTTATATTACTTGTTGCACGGTTCAAAACAAAAACTTTTTAAAATCATTTCACATAATCTTTAATTAAAAAATATATATATATTCTATCGCTCCTATTGCCTCCATTTTTCGAGATGATAATTTAAACTTACCTGAACGTTTGTTCTATAGGGATGATTGTAACTTAAAAACCTACAGAACTGTTTTTCCGATTGAACTGTAGCAAATCATAGACGTTCAGTGCTTTAATTTTACGTTAATTTAAAAACGGTTTGCTATGACCGTGACATCACAGAAACATTAAAATTCCAAAACATTTGCTTGGATTTATTTGAATGTAAATTCACTAAGCCCTTAAGTTCAATTGCAAACGTTTGGCGACCGTAACAAACCAAAGGAGTCACGAATTGTTCCTGACTGATTTATTTACTCATTAGTACCCAAAGATACGTAATTAATTTGAATTTACTTTTATTGAAATTCTTTGGTTACCTAATATTTTTTCAGAAATATTACCGTTCTTTGTTTTTCCCTTCTTACAATTAATTGTCAATTTTATTCAAATGTTTTAACACTTTTTTGAATTACTTAATGCTACTATTTTTTTGTTTTAAATCTTAATATATTCCTATTATAACGTTTTATTTATGATATATTTATTAGTGACATTTTGTTTTATGACTTCTTGATTTATGATATAATATTTTATGACATATTTATATGATTTTTTATTTTATGACATTTATTTATAGCATATTTGTTTGTTATTTTATTTTATGACATTTATTTATGACATTTTTTTGTATATTTTATTGTATGCCGTATTTATTTAATGACATTTTTATGACATATTAATCTATGACATTTTACTTTATGACATTTATACATGACATTTTATTTTATGACATTCGTTTTTGATATTTTAATCAGCACGACTACTGAAAGAGATTTTTTCAAAGTTTTTATCGTAACTCTAGCATTTGCTTGTTCTCAGGATTCTATTTTTTCAAATAATACTGTATATATCATCACACAGCTTAGCGCTTTACATTTGCCCACGTACAGTTAAGTGATCCATCGTCTTGGGCTCCTTGATTTGTGTGTTTTTAAATGGCTATTCTACATTGCAAATGAGTATTTTGCAAAAGTTTTGTTACACCTCTTCTTTGTGAACATCATAAACATTTTCATCTTCTTAGTGAAATTTATATATTTGCTATTCAAATGTCATCTGAAACCTGTGCTGCCTTAAAAGCGTACATGGGAGGAATAATGAATAAAGCGAGAGGTTAAATAGGATAGAGAGCAGCTTATGGTTATTAAATAAAGTACTCTTCAGGGAGATTCACAAGTAACGGAGAAGGTTTCCGTTTCCCACCGTTATCGTTACACGAAGAGAAAATCTTATTTTATTATAATTAATAAATGTGAAAGTACTTCTTTATCATCATTAAAAATATCAAAGAAGAAAAAATCTCTTACAAGAACTCCCAGAAGAAAAAAACGATTACTTTAGCACCCCGGCCCTAAACCTAGATTCTTCCTTACCGCCTAGGTTCTCCTTTAATGTATGGATGTAGAAGAAATATCAAAGCTTTGCTTGAATTAGGAGGAAGGGAGTGAGAAGCCATATATATATATATATATATATATATATATATATATATATATATATATATATATATATACAAGGACCATTCTTAGAGTAGTAAAATATAAGACAATATCTGAGCTAGCCTTAAACTGGGATGTTAGGAGACATTATTTGGGGTAAACTTAAATTAGGAGATAATAGATAATATCTAGGCTAACCCTATAGTTGGAGGGTAGATTACAACTATCTGGTTGGTTATTGGGATAGGAGGATAGGATCAATATCACTATCCTTAAAGTAGGAGATAATAGATAATATTAGGCTACCATTAAAGTGCAAGGATAGACAATATCTAGGTAGTCTTTAAGATGGGAGGATAGGCGTCAAAATATTTAGACTACTTCACTAAAGTAAGAGGATATTGTATAATAATACTCTAAAGTTAAAGTGGGAGGATAGAAAACAATATTTAGATTGTCCTTATATATGGGAGGATAGGAGTAAATATCTAGTATATCATTGAAGAGGATATTGTATAATACTACTCTAAAGTTAAAGTGGGAGGATAGAATACAACATTTAGATTGTCCTTATATATGGGAGGATAGGAGTAAATATCTAGTCTATCATTGAAGTAAGAGGATATTGTATAATACTACTCTAAAGTTAAAGTGGGAGGATAGAATACAACATTTAGATTGTCCCTATATATGGGAGGATAGGAGTGAATATCTAGTCTATCCCTGAAGTAAGAGGATATTGTATAATACTACTCTAAAGTTAAAGTGGGAGGATAGAAGACAATATTTAGATTGTCCTTATATATGGGAGGATAGGAGTAAATATCTAGTCTATCATTGAAGTAAGAGGATATTGTATAATACTACTCTAAAGTTAAAGTGGGAGGATAAAAGACAATATTTAGATTGTCCTTATATATGGGAGGATAGGAGTAAATATCTAGTCTATCCCTGAAGTAAGAGGATATTGTATAATACTACTCTAAAGTTAAAGTGGGAGGATAGAATACAACATTTAGATTGTCCCTATATATGGGAGGATAGGAGTGAATATCTAGTCTATCCCTGAAGTAAGAGGATATTGTATAATAATACTCTAAAGTTAAAGTGGGAGGATAGAATACAACATTTAGATTGTCCCTATATATGGGAGGATAGAAGTGAATATCTAGTCTATCCCTGAAGTAAGAGGATATTGTATAATACTACTCTAAAGTTAAAGTGGGAGGATAGAATACAACATTTAGATTGTCCCTATATATGGGAGGATAGGAGTGAATATCTAGTCTATCCCTGAAGTAAGAGGATATTGTATAATACTACTCTAAAGTTAAAGTGGGAGGATAGAAGACAATATTTAGATTGTCCTTATATATGGGAGGATAGGAGTAAATATCTAGTCTATCATTGAAGTAAGAGGATATTGTATAATACTACTCTAAAGTTAAAGTGGGAGGATAAAAGACAATATTTAGATTGTCCTTATATATGGGAGGATAGGAGTAAATATCTAGTCTATCCCTGAAGTAAGAGGATATTGTATAATACTACTCTAAAGTTAAAGTGGGAGGATAGAATACAACATTTAGATTGTCCTTATATATGGGAGGATAGGAGTGAATATCTAGTCTATCCCTGAAGTAAGAGGATATTGTATAATAATAATCTAAAGGTAAAGTGGGAGGATAGAATACAACATTTAGATTGTCCCTATATATGGGAGGATAGGAGTGAATATCTAGTCTATCCCTGAAGTAAGAGGATATTGTATAATACTACTCTAAAGTTAAAGTGGGAGGATAGAATACAACATTTAGATTGTCCCTATATATGGGAGGATAGGAGTGAATATCTAGTCTATCCCTGAAGTAAGAGGATATTGTATAATACTACTCTAAAGTTAAAGTGGGAGGATAGAAGACAATATTTAGATTGTCCTTATATATGGGAGGATAGGAGTAAATATCTAGTCTATCATTGAAGTAAGAGGATATTGTATAATACTACTCTAAAGTTAAAGTGGGAGGATAAAAGACAATATTTAGATTGTCCTTATATATGGGAGGATAGGAGTAAATATCTAGTCTATCCCTGAAGTAAGAGGATATTGTATAATACTACTCTAAAGTTAAAGTGGGAGGATAGAAGACAATATTTAGATTGTCCTTATATATGGAGGATGGAGTGAATATCTAGTCTATCCCTGAAGTAAGAGGATATTGTATAATACTACTCTAAAGTTAAAGTGGGAGGATAAAAGACAATATTTAGATTGTCCTTATATATGGGAGGATGGAGTGAATATCTAGTCTATCCCTGAAGTAAGAGGATATTGTATAATACTACTCTAAAGTTAAAGTGGGAGGATAGAAGACAACATTTAGATTGTCCCTATATATGGGAGGATAGGAGTAAATATCTAGTCTATCCCTGAAGTAAGAGGATATTGTATAATACTACTCTAAAGTTAAAGTGGGAGGATAGAAGACAATATTTAGATTGTCCTTATATATGGGAGGATAGGAGTAAATATCTAGTATATCATTGAAGTAAGAGGATATTGTATAATACTACTCTAAAGTTAAATTGGGAGGATAGAATACAACATTTAGATTGTCCCTATATATGGGAGGATAGGAGTAAATATCTAGTCTATCCCTGAAGTAAAGAGGATATTGTATAATACTACTCTAAAGTTAAAGTGGGAGGATAGAAGACAATATTTAGATTGTCCTTATATATGGGAGGATGGAGTGAATACCTAGTCTATCCCTGAAGTAAGAGGATATTGTATAATACTACTCTAAAGTTAAAGTGGGAGGATAGAAAACAATATTTAGATTGTCCTTATATATGGGAGGATAGGAGTAAATATCTAGTATATCATTGAAGTAAGAGGATATTGTATAATACTACTCTAAAGTTAAAGTGGGAGGATAGAATACAACATTTCGATTGTCCCTATATATGGGAGGATAGGAGTAAATATCTAGCATATCCCTGTAGTAAGAGGATATTGATACTTTAAGACTACCCATAAAGTGGGAGGATAGTTTAAATATCACATAAGATCGTCTCCTATTAATCTGTATAAAATATTCCTTATTTAGGAGGCATCATTGCAATTAGCTATCGTTCGTTGCTTATAAATTTATCTATAAGGGAATCTATGCTATAAAATAGTGAGTATACAAATCCGTTGCAGAAACATAGTTTGTTAGAATGATAAGATACAGCAATGACTGATATAACGTGGGAGGCTAGATAAACATATTAAGGGAAGTAACTAGCCTCTATATAAAGTAGAAAGGTTAAGGCAACGAGAGGCCATGTCTGAGGCTGAGCAATGTCCTTGGAAGACTGCGAAACATAGAAGCTAGTATCCGGGACACGGAGTATCTGTGATAGTTCACCTTACCAGTGGTTGTATAGACCAGGGAATAATATTGTGCGATCAAGTGTAACTCTTCTTAACATTTTGTAGTATCGGTACATTCGTGTGCTACCGTTCTAACCCTTCATTAAATGTACATAAACAATTAATATAAACAAAAAACATTCAAAGCCAATTCCTACTCGAGTCAACTAAGAAAAACTTTATTTTACCTACTTCTTATTATATAATTACTATTAATACAAATAAAGTAACATAACCAATGAGTTATAACAGCTGTTCCACCACATAACCTATAACATAAAATCAGCTGTTTTATAAAATCATATGTTGTCACTTATTTCTAGCCAAATGGGACGAAATATTTGTATTGCATGTCTTGCACCTTTTTGTGAAATTTCGTTCTGTTATATAAACAGATTATTAAACTTAATTATTATTTTAAAAAATTGTAATAACATTGATCGACATTCACTACAACTTTCAAAGAATGTACTTGAACGTCAGTGGACGAATAAAAAGTACTTTATTAACGTTAGAAAATCTGAACGAGTTATACTTAGGGAGAATGTGAACTAACAGAAGGGATTGAAATAGTGTTAAAAGATTTCTTCAGTTTTAAGAAAACGCTCATTCCGTTACGGTTTAAAATTCAGTGACGCGACTACAAAAAAGTTCGCAAGAGAAGGTTTGCAAGAAGTATTGTGTAAGTTTAAAAGTGTTCGGCGAAATGAATTGCGAAAGGAAAATACTTCCGCGGAATTATCAAACTTTTAATTCTAAAACAAAATGGTTGATTTATTACGTTACAGGGACGTTTTGTGCGTGAAAAATAATAAAAAAACCTCCGGGTTAATTAAATGATCGTGATTAGGCGTTCTAAGTAACTTTTATAACGGAATGCTTTTAAGAGCCTAAGACTTTCAACGCTCCCAGGGCTTAGGCTTTAGCAACTTCTTTGAGTATATCGGAAAGTTGGCCCTAAATTCGACAAGTTAAGCCATTTCGGGGAGAACTAAATAGAATATAAAGGATAATTGTTGTTCTCTAAAGTAAGACACTTGCCTTCAACTCGACTGATTCTAATGAATAGAAATAATTAAGAACAGTGTTTAAAGGAAAAAACGCTTTTGTACGAACACCTCCCGTTCCAATTCGACGGGCTTGGTTCTTATTTAAATTGAAGAAAGGGTTAAATTTAGAGGTAAATCTCTTGAGGGCTGTATATTTAAAAATTATAACTTTTAATTCTGTCATAATTGTTTTTCTGAAGTTAAATTTGGATTTAGTTAAAACTTGAATTTGTTTATTTTTAATTCATCTCACCGGAGGTTACTTTTACAGTGTCACTTGGTTTAACTTATAAAGCATTGTTATTCATTCAAATCCTTATTAGTTCGCATTCCCCTTATATTTACCTTGTTCAAATTTTCAATCGTTAATAAAATACTTTTGATTCGTCCACTCAAGTTCAAATATATTTTTTAAACTTGTAGTGGATGACCCTTGATGTTGATAAAGTTTTTTAAAATATTAATTCACTAACTTCAATTAATCTATTTTCGTTTTATATGAGAGAACGACGTTTCACAAAAGGGGCAAGGTATGCAATGTAGTTAATTCGTCCAATTTAGTTAAAATTAAGTGATAACATATGAATAAAACCTCTAAACCACTAATAACATTTATTTAAACCTTATGTACATTTCAATTGCCCGGCAATCATCTTCAGAGGTATTTAAAAAATACAACTACAGTTGTAAAAAATCTACAGTTTTATTTTTTAAATACCTCTGAAGATGATTGCTGGGCTTTTGAAATGTACATAAGGTTTAAATAAATGTTATTTGTTGTTTAGAGGTTTTATTTATTTAAAAATAAACATTACGCCACAGTTGCTTCATACAGTTATGATTACATATGAGTTTATTAAACAACTGATTTTATTTTATGTGGTAAAACAGCTGCTCTAACACATAGGCTTTTAATAATAATTAGTTATTTAATAAAAATAAACTGAAATATATTTTTTTCTTTGTTCACCTAATTAGGCATTGACTCGAAATTATTTTTTTTTATATTACTTCTTTTACAATCTTTAATATTATTATACAGTTTACAAAAAAAGGAAACTTACAAAAATTTGTATTTTTCTGCACGTTTTTGTTCCAAATTAAACCCAAAGGCGTTCGTATCAGGTCCACCTTTGACATCCCAATTGAAGCGTCACAGAACTCCCTAAACAGCGGCCTGTGTTCCTAATCGAACATTCCTTTAATCAATTCAGCCACTTGCATCTTCTATTCCTTCCTGTATTCGCCCAATTTGTCCGGTTAGGCTTTCTCATACCTCGAGCTCTTATTACATGAACCCGGCCTTTTGTCCAAGTCTTAACTTGTTAACATCTTCTGTTGGCCCGGCTAAACGTTCGTCCTCGCTAACCTTCATTTATACTAGTGATTCCATTTTAGTGCGTTCGCTCTGTTCTCTTTTAATACTGATCATGTTCGAATTTATTTAGGTTCAAAGCTCTGCTCTCTATATTAGGACTGACGAACTAAAGAATCCATGCTATAGAATTATCCACACTTTACATCTACAAATATTATTGATTTTAGTGGCACATAAAGAGCATAAAGATGGTAGTCGATATCAGAGCATTCTGTTGGATAGGATGCAAAGTGCAATAAACTATAACAAGTTCTGTTAATTATAGTATGAAATGATTTTTTTCGATTAAACCAAGATTTGAAACAAATGTAAATGCGTAGAATTAGGTAAGTCTTTGAATGATGTCTCGAAGAAAGGGCTAGGCACGTGACTATGATGAAAGATGTTAGGCAGCGTCCCAAAGGGAAAGGGGGGGTCCAAAAATATGTTGCTTTTGTAAAACAAACATTTCTTTAGTAAAGATTTGAACTGTAAATCTATGTAGGTGTAAATCGAAATAGTTTTAAATGCCAGTGGATTTAGACTAACTAGTCAACAACGTGCAGTATATTCTCTAGTGAAAGAGGGTGGATTTAATCTTATAAATTAACTACTGGCCCCCGATGTGATGTTTTAAAAGTTTCTCATTAAAAAAAACATGTTTAAAATTTAAAAAAAACACAGGTTAACAAATAATATATTGATACAAATCATGGATAGCTAAGAGCCGTTTGTAGATAATATTAGACAAAGACCTCCAATAGATAGAAATAAACACAAGAATTAGTTAGGTACACTCCTGAATAAGGTTAAATGATTATTACCCCTTTTAAATTCACGTATTCTCGATGTTTGAGCATACTACAGCTTTGTAGATATATTTAACTACTGGAGTTTAAGCTACTGTAGCCTACATTGTAATGAGGTTTCACTTTTTATATGGAATATAGGCCTAATTATAAAATAAAAACGTAATATTTATTTATTTGGAAAATTGTTTATTAAAGGATTTTTTATTTATTTACTTGTCGTTAGAGGAACTTATAAATTTTGGAAAATTCAACGACCGGTAACGTTCGAGGTTTAGTTCGAACACCTCGGTGCAATATTGACTCCAAGATTCTTTAACCTTTAAACGCGCGTCTTGGAAAAATATAAAATCTCTGAAGTTTTCTTGTACCGTAACGTCAACGTAATCTTCTCAGCCTCCTTAAAAGGCAAAAAGTATATAATATCCCTTAATTGACAAAGTTCCCCTTCAAAACGTAGAGTGCTTGACGGCGCGATGGGATTTCCTCCAACTATCGCATTAAGCCGAATCAAGTTAATGTGTTCCGAGTTGAGAGGTAATAACCCGCACAAAGCTCAAAAGCAAGTCTTTATACACGTAAAAATTAACTTACAACCTGTTGGTACCTGTCGTGTAATTTTCTTTAGTAAAAGTTTGTCGCCTTAATGTTATCAGAAGAGTGCGGCATTATTCTTCCATTTTTATAATTACAATGAGTGAAAATACCACCGTTCATAACCAAGCTTTAAAGTCACTAATTATTATTACTTTCTATAGGGGAAGTTGTGTTAAAAGGTTTTTACAGAGCCGATTAATAATATAATAATAAAAAACTTCTTACCTTTTTAATAACAATAACTCTCTCAAAATGGAAACGATATGGGTAAAAATATATAAAAATTAAACAGCCTCTAATGAGAACAAGTTAAATAACAAATTAAAAAAGGGTTAGGTCAATTCCTACTCAGGGCAACAAAGAAAATGTTATTTAACTACTTTTTAGTATTAATATAATTAATATAAATATGTATACACTTATGACAGAATAACAATTATAGGTCACAAAATAGAAAGCGAAATATATTATTATAATTAATTATTTAAATTTAATTAATCAATAATTATTTGAAAAAACCGAAATAACATCAAGTGCCGATCCACACAAGTAAAAAAAAATGTATTTGATCTTGTATGTATGAGTAAAAAGTATTTTATTATCAATTGAAAATTTAAACATGGTTTATAAATTGTCTAAATATATATAGCAAAAGTGTGACCTAGTAGTAATTGAAGAAATGTATTTAAAAAAATTACCAAAGGTACAAACATTAAAAAACACTAATTGGGTTTGACAGCATAAAATAGTTTATGTTCACCTAGTTAATTTATAATTCTCTAAAGATCGCTAAACGTTTATCAGTGTGTGTGTTTTGGTTAGGGTGTATCACTAAGTAAACTAAACACAATGATAAATAAAAGGGAAGTTAATATTTCGGTAAAAAATAAAATGAATTACTACAAGTGAGTAATTCATATTTATTCTACGCAGTTATCAGATGATGATACACTGATTTCGATACCTAGTGACGTCACTGTCCCCTTCGCAAGCCCTCCAACCTTGCCTGACCAATTATTGAAGTAGCTTGACATAGAGCAAGGATTTACTTATTATTTATGTTTTTTTATTTCTTCTTCGGCTTACGTATTTCAGGCTGGTCATCTGATTTTTCAAAGCAATATAGGGCTGAGGAGTGAGGTCGTCTGCCTTGGCTACTCATTTCGGTGTTGATATTCCAACCGTAAGTAATTCACGCTTCTTGTTCCAAAGGTTTTTGTTATATTAGCATACCAATTGGTATGTGAAAAATATTTTACAAAATTAGTTTGTAAATTTCCCTAGTTACGATATACATTTTTTAAAAACATACATGTTTACCCAAGCCTTCAACTCTTTCCACTTTAAAACTCAATTTTGCAGAAACGTCTTTGAGTGTGTGTTCGGTCGTTCAAATCTCTCTCAGTACCCACGAGCGCGGAGGTCTTTCCGGGCAAACAATGTAAATTCAAACATGCTAAAAGTATATTTCTCGGGTGTTGCTTGCTATTGGAAGGATAAATACAGGTCCGAATGCTAAGCAAACATTCGTGATAGGATCCATTTATACGGTTGTTCTTGCTCAACTATATTCACAAACTGTGAAGCTCTTTGGTAAAACGAAAAGCTGCCAGAATATCATCCCTTCCAAGTATTACTAAAGATATTACAGATCATATAAACGTCAAGAAAAATAAACCGTCACGAGAGCGTGGAGACACTAATGGACTCTGGATTGACAAACTACATGTGACTGCCGCGCGAATTGACTGAACGGCTTGTTGTGTCACCAGAGGTTTCGATTAATCGATTCACGTTGCAATTTACTTGTGAACTCTTCATTGAGAGAAATACACGAATGTGTAAAAGCACGGATTTTCTCCATAGCTTGTCCAGCTGTTTACTTGTGTGGTTGCCTCTAATCTCTTAGCCGACATTATTAACTGAATTATTTCATCATACTTTCATTATTATCGAACTTAACGAGGCTCAACTAGGTTTTGTCATAAAATATGACAGTTTTAATACTTACCTAGTAATTGTATATATTAGCATAGTAGATAAAAGTGTTGTACCACATTAAAATATAAGTTACACAATACAGGCTTCTGCAGCTACCAGTATATGATTAGGCTAGGTCTCATAAAATAATAAATAAAATATCCTAAAGAAAGCTAACCGGTTGATTAGTGAAATTTGAACTAAATATGGCATAGTAGATAAACGTGTTGTACCACATTAAAATATAAGTTACACAATACAGGCTTCCATAGCTACCAGTATATGATTAGGTTAGGTCTCATAAAATAATAAATAAAATATCTTAAAGAAAGCTAACCGGTTGATAATTGATGTGTTTGAAATAATAAAGGATAGTAGATCAACATGTTGTCCCACATTAGAATATTACTATTACACAATACAACCTTCTATAGCTACCAGTATACAGTTAGGTTAGGTCTTATAAAATAATGAATAAAATACTCTAAAGAAAGCTAACCGGTTGATTAGTGAAGTGCTGTATCTGAACTAAATAAAATCACGTCTTGTACACTACCACACTAGTAAATACGCTTTAATTTTACCATTTATTTATATTATTAGTTTTTAAAATATCACAATCAGTTTAATATGTTCAAAGAAATGCAAAATTGGTGCATTGGTATTATACCTATAGGGAGTGTAGGTCATTAGAGAATGAAAATTTAATGTAATCAAAATAAACCTATACAATAAACTTTTACAAAAGTACCCAACAATAGTTTTAGAACAAGAACAAAGTTATTTTAAATGTCAAATCATGAAGCAGTTAAAACTTACCTTGATAGTATATACAAACATAACCTTACAATTTAAAAATCCTCATTTGTAAATTAATTGTTTGGGAATTATTGCACTGTTTTATATGTCCTTACTTTATACTTTTATTGAAATATATCTATGATATTTCCTCTTAAGGTTGTAGAAAAGTTAAAGTTTAATGTAAAGGTTTACATATGTATATTTTCATTCTGTAATGTTCTACATTCCCGCACAAACGTGTGATCGATATAATACCGAAGTACCGAAGAGTCTATATTTAAAAAACGTAGAATTTTTCAGGAAACTAACAGTTACAAAAAGGACAAATCTAGATGAAATTATTTAATTTTTATTTATGAATAAAAAAATTATCCAGATATGCCTTATCTATTATTATACTAAATTAATTGCCAATTAAAATGAAAAAAATTGTCATTTCCCTCTAAAGCCGTTAAATTATCTCCGACTTTTGGAACGTTACTTCTTGCCCTTCTTTAAAAGCCCCCTTTTCTTTTATAATTGCGTTTCGTTTAATTTGAAACGCGGCGAAATTCAAAGGTTTCTCAATCAATCGCGTCAGGAAAGCAAAAAGATTGACAAAACGCGTCGCGGACGTGGGTGTAGGCAGATGCAAAGACACGATGTAGCCGGGTCATTAAGGAAGCGGAAGACCTGCGGGGGGCGGTAGGAGGTGGGGCGGCAGCTTCACAGTACACTTGAATAATTCTTGCTAGATGCGTAACAGTCGTAAATTGGACCCCAGTCCCGTGAAACAAAGACGCTTTGTCTGTTAGGTCCTGTACAACATCGCATTCGGAAAGTTAAGTAATTAATGCAAACAGATATTTCGGCCCGCACTATCCGTGATTAATCGGCAAATATATAGTGTACCCCTAAGGGTCCGTGACGACTGTGTCATCAAAAGAACTTTTGTTTGATTACTATTTTTTTATTTATAAATGTAGGCTACTGTCAATAGTTCACTATAAATGTACTATAAGTACATGTATTTCGTAATTTAAAAAAAAAACAGACTAAGAACAATATATGTTTATTTCGTTCAACTATTTATCCTCTAAGATTCATTAAAGTCTCTAAAGAATTTATCCATTACAATTATGTGTCAATAATTAAATAGAATAACTATTAGGTAAAATATTGAAATTAATAATGGCCTATTTTTTCTTCTAAGAACAGTTTATGTTTATTTTGTTAAATTAATTACCTTCTAACATCCGTTAAAGTCTCTAGAGAATTCATTCATTACAATTATGTGTTAATAATTGAATAGAATAACTATTAGATAATATATTGAAATTAATATTGGCCTATATTTTCTTCTAAGAACAGTTTATGTTTATTTTGTTAAGTTAATTACCTTTTAACATCCGTTAATGTCTGTAGAGAATTTATTCATTAAAATTATGTGCCAATAAGTAAATAGAATAACTATTAGATAAAATATTTAAATTAAATTGTGCCTATTTGTTCTTATAAGAACAGTTTATGTTTATTTCGTTAAATTAATTACCTTCTAACGCCCATTAAAGTCTCTACAGAATTTATTCCTTGTAAATATATTTCATTAATTATATATAATAACTACTGGTTGAAATATTTAAAATAATAGACTATACATTTACTTCATAAGAATAATTTAGTCCCAGCTACTGTAGAGGGAGAACGTGAAGGCAATTCAGTTTGAATAAATTATTTTTTATTCAGTTTATTAATATCACTTAGAAAATAAAAATGTTATTTTTTGTAGAAGAGAGAGAGAGAGAATTCTGACTATGATTAAATTTTCTTTTGATGCAATATTTACAGGACTTATGTTTAAAGGATTTTTTTGTTTCTTTTAATTATAATATTTATAAACTCTTAGTTGATAGAAGATAGCTTCACATCCTTTATGTACAATTCTCTAACACAGTTAGCATCATCAGAAGAGAACAACCTAACAGATGCTTTTAATTGAATTTTATTTATTTATAACGATTTGTTAACCGTGAAACTTCAAGCTGCAAAATTTATAACTTCGAACCATTTATTTATATTTTATTAACAACCATCCTTTTTTACGTTTAAAATTTGTCTAATAATTGTATTTTAAGAATGAATTTTAATATATTGTTATAGGCACTACAATTATTAATTTGAAATTAATAATTGAACATTAACGGTATAAAACATTATTGGGAATAATTACTTACAAAAAACTCCCATTTCCGACAAAATATCTGAAACTTTTCTTTTCCATAATGTGTTACATTCTTATATTCACTTAAAATACAAAATCACGACAAAGATGGTAAAGTAAATAATTACCTATTTTTAATTCTTGTAATGCTATTAAGTTATTATAATGTTACATTTAATAGTACATTTCGGGTTATTTATTTTTTACTGATTTATTTTTACTGTTCAATAAAATGTACAGTCAATAATACATAAGCAATTTAATTTGTATATTTTATTAATTCGTTAAAAGCATAGACCTATTAATTTTACAAAGGCCACTCTATTAGCAGCTAATAGAAATAGTAAAAGCAATTCCTAAATAAATAAAAACACTAGGCCTATTACTATTTCTTTATTAAATTTGTTATTATTATTAATTATTAATATATTGTACATATTGTTATGCGATCATATGATTTTCTTGTGCATATGGCATTATCATCATCTGATTATCTTGTATATATGGCATAATCATCATCTGATTATCTTGTATATATGGTGTTGTCACCGTCTGATTATCTTGTACATATGACATTATCATCATCTGATTATCTTGTATATAGGGCTTTATCATCATCTGATTATCTTATATATACGGCTGTTCTATCATCTGATTATTTTGTACGTATGGCATTATCATCATCTGATTATCTTGTATATATATGGTGTTGTCACCGTCTGATTATCTTGTACATATGACATTATCATCATCTGATTATCTTGTATATAGGGCTTTATCATCATCTGATTATCTTATATATACGGCTGTTCTATCATCTGATTATCTTGTATATATGGCATAATCATCATCTGATTATCTTGTATGTATATGGTGTTGTCACCGTCTGATTATCTTGTACATATGACATTATCATCATCTGATTATCTTGTATATAGGGCTTTATCATCATCTGATTATCTTATATATACGGCTGTTCTATCATCTGATTATTTTGTACGTATGGCATAATCATCATCTGATTATCTTGTATATATATATGGTGTTGTCACCGTCTGATTATCTTGTACATATGACATTATCATCATCTGATTATCTTGTATATAGGGCTTTATCATCATCTGATTATCTTATATATACGGCTGTTCTATCATCTGATTATTTTGTACGTATGGCATAATCATCATCTGATTATCTTGTATATATATGGTGTTGTCACCGTCTGATTATCTTGTACATATGACATTATCATCATCTGATTATCTTGTATATAGGGCTTTATCATCATCTGATTATCTTATATATACGGCTGTTCTATCATCTGATTATTTTGTACGTATGGCATAATCATCATCTGATTATCTTGTATATATATGGTGTTGTCACCGTCTGATTATCTTGTACATATGACATTATCATCATCTGATTATCTTGTATATAGGGCTTTATCATCATCTGATTATCTTATATATACGGCTGTTCTATCATCTGATTATTTTGTACGTATGGCATAATCATCATCTGATTATCTTGTATATATATGGTGTTGTCACCGTCTGATTATCTTGTACATATGACATTATCATCATCTGATTATCTTGTATATAGGGCTTTATCATCATCTGATTATCTTATATATACGGCTGTTCTATCATCTGATTATTTTGTACGTATGGCATAATCATCATCTGATTATCTTGTATATATATGGTGTTGTCACCGTCTGATTATCTTGTACATATGACATTATCATCATCTGATTATCTTGTATATAGGGCTTTATCATCATCTGATTATCTTATATATACGGCTGTTCTATCATCTGATTATTTTGTACGTATGGCGCTGTCATCGTCTTATTATCTTGTACATACGGCTGTGCTATCATCTGATTATCTTGTACATGTAGAAATAGCATCATTGGATTATTAGTTACAATTGAACAAAATATGGTTTTCCCATTTCTCTTTTATATATTCTCTCTCTCTCTCTCTCTCTCTCTCTCTATATATATATATATATATATATATATATATATATATATATATATATATATATATATATATAAAGAATAAATTTATTCTTTTAAAATTGTTTTATATATAACTACCTAGAAGTATATAAAACATAAATATATTAGACCAATAATATAGCCTACTAAATAATAAAAACAATTAACGTGGTTGTGTATGTCTCTGTGCGCGTACGTGCGTGCGTGCGTGTGTTTGCGTGCCCCTTCTTTCTAAGCGGTAATCCCACTGTTTCTTTGTCTTTCGAGAAAATTCTAACCTGTTTCATTATAAATTGAAGGTATGAGAACCGCCTAATAGACTTCAACGCTCGCCTTGGAAATGCTTATTGACAGCAAAATGTAGATAATTTGAGAGGCCTGTATAAGGGATTTAATATAGAGATTTCCACAAGAAGAAAAGGGTTAATACGCTCCGGGTAATAAAAGCTTGCAGAACGCCCTTTGGTCTTAGCGTTCCACACACATTGTCTCCTATTGTTGTAATACATTACAAAACAAAATCTTTGTACGTTTCAATTCAATGTTTTACTGCGATGGGATTTTCCATTTATAATTTTCATTAAATTAGGAAATGTTTGTGACGTGTTAAAGAACAAAGTTCTTATCTTATTTTACTTTATTAATTAAAATGTATTGCGAAATGTAATTTGCAGAGTTTGGTGTTTAACCTTTGTAAAATTAAGTAGTAAGTAAAATTTAATAATCAACCCACAACTTAAAAACCGTTTCTAAATTAAATCATACAGTTTTCTTTGTTCATTATTTATTTTACTGTCTCCGAACTGAAAGTTTCGTCTTTTATATTGGCATTATGTCATTCATTATAACAATCTGTCATTATATAGGTAAACTAATGTCTGCTTGTTTTTTTTTCAATGTGTTTCGAGTATGTTGTGTCCATCGTTTTCGCGGTGTTTCACAATTGGCGAGCAATCTATTCCTCTTCTTATAACTCTATCTTCAGTCATTCTGTGTATATGGTCGCTACCCATTCACCAAGGCTTCCGCCTCTCATCTCCGTCATATGTGTCTGCTTCTTCTTTAGCCTAACTACCCTGGTATGGTTAAAAAATTCTAGGTGCGTTCCTAAATTCTCAGGTTGATTGTAGCATTCCAGCCACAGAAACAAGAAATACATAGATACATACACACACACACACACATATATATATATATATATATATATATATATATATATATACATATATTTATATACATATATTCTGTGTGTGTGAGTGTGTTTGTGTGTGTGTATGTCTCACTACAATCAATACACTCTCTCCCACGTATATTCTAAGGAAATATTTAGGATTAACTGGCATAGATCAGCGAAACCGCCCATACGAGCCATAATATCTCCTATGTCCCCGATAGAGAGTGGGTCTATATAAGTTCTACAACCAAATACTCTTGGATCTCCTAGAACCTTTCCTTACATCTCACCAGGAAATTTTACATCCTTACCTAAGCCTATTTGTAAAGACAAACCTTGTAACATCCACTTCACCTTCAAATTTATTATTAATCACAGTAAAATAAAGCAAAAAAAAATTTAATAAGTTTTAATTAATTGAACACATTTCCTTTAACAGAACTAAAATTAGATGACTTATCTTATTACATTCACTGACACTCTATATTAAAGCTACTGTCAATAAAAAGATATAAAGTGAATAAAATTCCTTTCCAAAATATAAAGCTTTAGAAAAATTATAGTTCTTTCGTAGTTACATATTATCTACAAAAGTTGTGTGATGTATATTTTTCAATTGTTTTATTAAACACACTGTAACTCTTTCTTTGTTTCGCTTGACAAAGTAATTTATGTTGACTATTATCTACCTAGATTTTAAAGAAGATTTCTATGCTGGGTTAGAAATGTAATTCTTCGTCTCTTCACAACTGTCACCTTACAAGTACAAGTGTATAAACACAAACTACAACAACACGTACGAATAAGGTTTGCAAGTTAAGGATCGGATGTAATAAGGAATAATAGTAGTGGTTATATCGCTGCATGCGTGACCTGACGCAGTTTATATGAACTCTTGGTTTTCTGTCTTCTTGTTATAACTTCTCGCACACGCACAACTATTATTTTATCTAAAAATATTTTTTTATTTTTCCATCTGATATAAGGATTATACCCTTTATCTAGATTTGAAATAAATCTTTTTTTTTTATTTATAAACTACTTTCATGCGAAAGGTATTTACAGAGATTTTGCAATTTCCGTAAAGCCTAAATCTACTTCCAGTTTGTACAATAGATAAAAGACGGGTCGTAGGCGTCAGAAACACCGGAAGTATGGGGTGGGGTAGAATCAAGAAAATCCCTTCTCAGTGAACCAATAATGAAGGCTTCCAACAAAGAGGAAAATCAATATAACAAAAGTTAACAATCAAGAAAAAGTAAGGTCATATTACATTATAAAAAAACTACCATCTTTATAAATATTAATAATATTGGTAGAGATAATTTATATGATATTCAGGCTAGACATATATTTTATCAAACTAATAATAGGCCTACACTATAAATAGTATTATAAAAGATTGTGATTTTTTAAAATTTATTATTGATTCTTTTTTATAATATAAATTGATAAAATTTGTATTAGATATGTTTTATAATTTTCTTTTACTATAATTTGTCTAGTTTTTCAAGGAATATATCTTCTTTTTCAATAATCCCAGTGAACTGTAGGCCTACTAGGTAAAAATATGTATCTGAAATTATAAAAACCCGCTTATAGATAAACATTACCAATGCAGGTCTTTGTAAAGCCGAATGTATGAGCCGGGATTCTAAACATTTTGCAATCAGCATTTTTAAAGGTAAGTTTAATTTAAAAAATTTAATTTCAACCCAAAACTATTTGTTTCTAATCTTCTTGTTGAAACAATTTTAAAAAATTTGTATTTGAATCACTTATCGGTTCTAAACAAAGGTAAAGGGAGTGTAATCACTACAGTTCTCTAGTCCTTAGTCTGTTTTATTTATATGCTGTGTTGTAGTCATTAAATTAATGAAAAAGGTCTTTGATAATTTTCATGATAGAAGGTCAAATATAGTTACTCTTTCTTGATAGATACAATCTTTGTTGATCTCTTTTATTAGACACAATGATAAAACATTAGTTTCTCCATAACCTTTGAAAGAACTGTGAGTCGTAGCGTTTTAAATATTGTGTTTCAATAGCCTACCTCACTTATAGACGGTACAGAGCTCTGTAATACATTCATTGTAGTGCAAAGGAGGTGCTGATTGTTACAAGAAGCGCCTGACAATGCTAGGGATCTGAAACCCGACAGATTGTTGGTAATTATGTTATAATACTCTACCTCACTCATGGACGGTACAGAGCACTCTGATACATTCATTGCCCCAGTAGTGCCAAAGGCTGTTTTGATTGTTGGAAGTACAAGAAACGCCTGACAATGCTAGGAATCCGAAACTCGACCGATTGTTGGTAAATGTATTATAATAGTCTACCTGACTAGAAATATATATTTTTTTTATTATATAACTTTCCAGAATATTCAAGTTAAATTAAACACGCTTAATTATTCCGAACGCATTTTTCCCGAGGGAAGAAGTTAATAATAGAGTAATTTAAATTAGTTTTAATTACTTTCACCGCTGGAAGAATCGAATTGAAATAAATGAAGTCCATTTTACACAGATAAGATATTATTTGCTGCTAATGCACCTAGGGTCTGATCATATTTTGCCTAGCTAGTGGTGCAATGCTGACTTTCCATTTCCTTAGTGGGGTTGCCTTGGATACGCAGTTTGTTTTCACCCTCAGATAGCGCACGACAGATAGGGTAACCCGCCACCCCTCACCCTTCCTTAATTAAATACATAGCTACCGCACGTGGCCTTGCACTAGCCCAATTCAAATATTACACCTCGAATTCTACGAGCATTTCTGGTAGGGTGGCTGCTTGCATTTGAGGTGTTCGAGGCGAAAAGGGGGTAAATATGTGCAATCGATAAAGCTGGGGTAAATAAACGCTGTATCTTTGTGCCAACGAGGCTCGAGAAGTTTTTATAGTAATGCGGATGCATTTAAATAAAAGGTTATTTTGTTGATGTTTTCCAACCATAATATTTTAATTCACTTCTTCTGATAATAATTTTATAGTATCTGTACGAAAGGGCAACTCTCAATAAAAAGACTAAGAATTCAACAAAGCATTATTTTGACCTTTATTAATTTTTTTATTTGAAAAGGTACATTGTGATTTTGTCCGTTTTTAATTTTAAAAAATTGAAAAGATTTTATTTTATAATAATATTTTATTTTTAAAATTTATAACTGCTTTTCAATTCCTTATATTAATTATTAATTCACGCTCCTCACACACACACACACACACACACAAATATATATATATATATATATATATATATATATATATATATATATATATATACTTTTTATACATCCACTCAAGATCAAATACATTTATTTTTTAACTTGAAGTGGTTGACACTTGATGTAATTGCAGTTTTTTTTTCAAAACATTAATTCATTTACTAAACAATATTAATTAATTTTAGTTTTATATAGGACAAAAATCTTTCACAAAACGGGTCAAGGTATACAATATAGTCAGGACGTCCCATTTGGCCTAAAATAAGTTGCAACACATGATTTCACAAAACAGCTGATTTTATGGTATAGGTTATGTTGTAGGACGCCTGTTTGAACGCATAGGTTTGTTACTTTATTTATAATAATTGTAATTATTTAATAAAAAGTAACTAAAATATAATTTTTCTCTATCTACCTAAGTAGGAATTGACTTTAAAATTTGTTTAAATTACTTGTTTAAATTGATTTTATAAGCGACACGTAATTCTTGTTTGACTGTACCTCACGGGACGTCATTGCATGATTACTATATTGGATAGGTTAGACGTCTTGCGTCCGGGGCTTTTAAACGAATACCATACAGTTTAACGTAATTGTGTATGACACTGTAAATAAGACCTATCTAACAAGGTTACTGAATAACTAATTTAATGAAGGTACTAGATACAACGTAATTTTAAAATTGGAATTTATTTACACTTCGCATTACCACCCATGGCAGTGTTTCTTCCTCACATATTTTCAAGTTTTATTTACTTTATTATTGCTAAATATACTTTTACAAATGCCTTTGTTTGTAACTCACATCCTTTTTAAATTATTGTTTTTTGTAACAAGTTTTATAAGATCACCAATTTAAACTTGTTACCCAATAAAACAATTACTTTGAACTTGAGTTCTCTTTTATTAGCCTATCTTACCTAATATTTAAATAATAAACCATTTCCAAGATTCTAAACATATTTTTATTTATAATAGAAAATTAAATTCTCTCTCAACTTTACTTAATATGGCAACATAAATATATTCAAAATACTTTCTCTTTGATTGTGGAACAGTAAAATGTAACTCTTTTTTAACTTTAACTAGGGGGTTGTAGGGGCGAATGCCCCTTTTCATATTGAAACAAATTTTAAACTTTTGTGGGATAGTTTTGTTTTTAATACAAATTAAATTTAATGTACTTTAAGTTTTTCATAACAAAATTTCCTTAATCTATATTTTTGTGAATGCGTTTTCAATTTGATTTTTCCGATGAATCGTATTTTCAACATGTATCTTTAATCCATCTTTTGATTTTGCTTGACTTAGTGCACCATAAAGTTGACCATAAATAATGTAAACATAAATGCTATAAAGCCTATTAGCAAAAACCTATACACATAATTTGTAATACTGTTAAAATATTTGATTGTTTACAAATCATACTCTTCTGTTTTTCATTACAATGTATTTCTTACAGAGATTTTGTTAAGTTTAAGTCACTCAAACCCCTATAAATATTGTAAATTGAGAAACACCTATATTTTCCCCCGTTCCTTTTTGTCAATACCTTTAATTTGTTCCGTCTCCCAGCTCTGTATGACCTTCAAAGCCCCCATAAACTTTCTCTCAAAATTCCGCTTACGAAATTATATATATTAAGACTAGGGGCTTGTAGGGGTAAATGTACCGAAACAAATTTTTAACTTTTGTATGATAGTTTTACTTTTTAATACAAATTAATTAAATATAATTAAAATTTTTCATAACAAAATTTCCTCATAAACTATATTTTTGTGAATGCTTTTTCAATTCGATTTGTTTACCAATCGTATTATCAATATGTAGGCCTATCGTTAATCCATTTTGAGATTTTACTCGACTTAGTGCAACATAAAGTTGATCATGTGTAAAAACAGGTTTGATCGATTGAAGCCTTACTTATAGTTATTGAAAATGTAAGTCTTAAAGGAAATTTGTTCCTTTTCGTAGGATCTGTTGATATTAATTTAATTCTTGGTAAAAACACGGTGGAAAATATGTTTCCTTTTCCAGAACCAGTGATTAATTCTAATTTAATACACTTGTCAAACATATGTAGTACGATAAGACGTACTCCATTAACTAAACCTGATCCCAAGTTTATATTTTTAATTATTCTTTAATACTGTTTATATATTGGTATTCTGCTGTTTGTAATGTAATATTTGTACGACTGTTTCTCAGCTGAAATATTTGAAAATCCCACTCAGCTCTTTTGTCAATGTAATGTATTTTTTATGGCGATTTTTGATAAATTTTAGATCCTCAAAACCCTATAAATGTGGCAAAATGAGAAAACCCTATATTTTTCCCCGCTCCTTGTTTCATTTCGAGACATCTCTCAGCTCTGCATGGCCTTCTAATCTTCCACAATTTTTGCTCGCAAAATTCGACTTACGAAGTTATATATTAGGATTACTATTTAAACTCAAGTTCTGCATTGAATTTAGCTACTTTGCCCAGTGAAGGTTTTATAAAACACCTATGAGTGATTAAATGAAAATTCTTTGTTAGCAATAACTTTTATAATTTAAAGATATTAATAAATACTTGTTGATACATAATACCTAAATTAGTTTTATAAACATAAGGAATAAATGCAAAAACAGATTTGAAAATTTAAACATAACCTCTAAATTCAGAAGAAAGTTGCGTTTTGAATTAAATTAAATGTTACATTAATTGTAATATTCAGCTGATATGACGTTTTTTAATCTTACTATGAAAATCTCAGATTACAAAAAATATAGGTATTTTATAATTAACAGAAAAATTAACAATAAGTCAATAGAGGATTAATGTTAATAGAGTATTAATTACTGCGTTTTTATTCAAACATTAACATCGCCAAAAAAATGTAAAATAACCCCCTCTACTTTACGTCTATTTGTTTCAATTTCTCGCTTTTAATTTTCCGCCAAACAAAAGAAATAAATCACGTTTGTAAATTAAAAGTTTACTGAAACATTTAATGTCGCCCGTTAATTTACGGTATTAGAGTTCGAGCAAAAGGACTTTTCGATAACCCCGTTGCTCGTAGCAAAGTAAGGACATTTAACGGACAAACCCTTGAGCTTAGTGTTAACTCAATCGCCGCGAGCTTTATTACCCCTCCGACCCTTCCACATCCCTTCTTTATTCTAATTACTTTCCCATTTACGGCGTGACGTCATCATTAACCGAAGATCTTATCGAGCATTGCGTGCGCCTACTCCGCATAGCTCTCGCATGTTCCCGAATCCGTCTTTCAATAGGCCATTTATGAAATTGCGATGGCAAATTATATGATGTTTGTAAAAAACGAATCATTTGTTATATTTATAGACTTTAACGATGGGTTATGTTTCGTTCAGTGTAATAAGAACTTGGATATTATTACTTGAAAAGCTTTTGTATTTGTTTGTTATTTGTTTTATATATTTTTTTTTTACTGTGTAGTAAATAAGTTTCGTATCATTCTAAAGTTTTATATATGTTCATTTAGTTTTTTTATAAAGTTTTAATTATTTTGATTTATTTAGAAACTTGATAATATTTTTTCAATATCTTTAACAATATATAAATATTTTTCTATCTTCATTTTTGTCCCAGATTTATCGTTTAATAATTTACTCCTAACAGAAAACCTAAAGTACATGTCAAATTTTCTCAGCTTTTAGTTTCACAAATATTGTTACACGTGTAAGTTACAGTCTAACTATGTTTTTATAAAAAATGATAAGAGTGTTTATGTTTGTTATTTATTTTATAAATTTTGTTATTGCTTTTACTAAATTAGTTATCACTATTCTTATCATTCCAGCGGTTTATAGATGTTTATTTAATCGTTTTATACAATTTTAATAATTTCGATTCATGTAGAATCTGAATAATAACACTTTTTTTCAGTTCCTGCTGTTATTAGCTCAACACTCTCCCTATATATAACACACATATATATATATATATATATATATATATATATATATATATATATATATAGCTCAACACTCTCCCTATATATAACATATATATATATATATATATATATATATATATATATATATAGCTCAACACTCTCCCTATATATAACATATATATATATATATATATATATATATATATATATATATACATATATATATAGCTCAACACTCTCCCTATATATAACATATATATATATATATATATATATATATATATATATATATATATAACATATATATATAAATATATAACATATATATATATATATATATATATATATATATATATATACATCTTGTTCAAATTTTCAATCGTTAGTAAAATGCTTTTTATTCGTCCACTCAAATTCAAATACATATTTGTAAACTTATGGTAGATGAGAATTGACGTTAGGGCCTATAGTTTCTCCAAATACTAATTCATTTCTTAAATTTAATCAATTTATTTTATTAAATAATTTCACTTTATATTTTGCCCCTTAATATTGTAACTCCGTCATGTGTATATACGTAATTGTATTAATTGTAACTATTTGATAAAAAGTAGCTAAAATAAAACTTTTCTTTTTTGACCTAAGAATTGTAACTATTTGATAAAAAGTAGCTAAAATAAAACTTTTCTTTGTTGACCTAAGAATTGTAACTATTTGATAAAAAGTAGCTAAAATAAAACTTTTCTTTGTTGACCTAAGAATTGTAACTATTTGATAAAAAGTAGCTAAAATAAAACTTTTCTTTGTTGACCTAAGAATTGTAACTATTTGATAAAAAGTAGCTAAAATAAAACTTTTCTTTGTTGACCTAAGAATTGTAACTATTTGATAAAAAGTAGCTAAAATAAAACTTTTCTTTGTTGACCTAAGAATTGTAACTATTTGATAAAAAGTAGCTAAAATAAAACTTTTCTTTGTTGACCTAAGAATTGTAACTATTTGATAAAAAGTAGCTAAAATAAAACTTTTCTTTGTTGACCTAAGAATTGTAACTATTTGATAAAAAGTAGCTAAAATAAAACTTTTCTTTGTTGACCTAAGAATTGTAACTATTTGATAAAAAGTAGCTAAAATAAAACTTTTCTTTGTTGACCTAAGAATTGTAACTATTTGATAAAAAGTAGCTAAAATAAAACTTTTCTTTGTTGACCTAAGAATTGTAACTATTTGATAAAAAGTAGCTAAAATAAAACTTTTCTTTGTTGACCTAAGAATTGTAACTATTTGATAAAAAGTAGCTAAAATAAAACTTTTCTTTGTTGACCTAAGAATTGTAAATATTTAATAAAAAGTAGCTAAAATAAAACTTTTCTTTGTTGACCTAAGAATTGTAAATATTTGATAAAAAGTAGCTAAAATAAAACTTTTCTTTGTTGACCTAAGCAGGAATTGAATTTAAGCAATCTTTTTATATTACCTGTTTTCAAACTTGAGCTATATTTTATTGTTGCTTTTACTACAAGAGTATGTAATCTTCTTTCTATAGTTTTGTAGATGTCAATTTAATCGTTTTATAGAGTTTTAATTATTTCGATTTATCTAGAAACTGAAAACCACATTTGTGTTTTAAAATATCTTCACTTTCTTGTCAGATTTATCGCAATAAAGAACAGTAGAAAACCTGTAGAATGAATTGAGTATAGAAAGCTCAAAGTAAACATCGAATTCCGTCTTTCATTATTTGACACTAATATTGTTTCGGGTGTAAGGTACAATATGTAATTATGATTTTATAAAAAATACAATGTTTATTATTTTAATAGAATTTAGTAACAAATTACGCTTTTTGCTATTACTTGCGACCAGACATTTGTTAACTAAAAGTTGTTAATTGTTAACTTACACTTGGAGGAAACGTTTTCGCCTTACGACTTCTTCAGCCTCGTATTTTTAAGTCGTAAGATGAAAACGTTTCCTCCAAGTGTAAGTTAACAATTAACAACTTTTAGTTAACAAATGTCTGGCCGCAAGTAATAGCAAAAAGTGTAATTTGTAATTTACAACCAGCTCGTCATGAACAGCAACAAGATTTCGATATAGAATTTAGTTGTTTTGAGATATATGAATGTTGTTAAAGTTCTAGTCTAAGGATTTTTTTATTAAAATTATGAAAATATGTTCGTGTTACTCAAATCTATTCTCCTTTTATGAGGGGGAGAGGGAGGGAGAGAGAGAATATAATTATATAAAATTGATTAGTCTTATTCAGTTCCATTAGTAATATTTACTTTTCTATTTGTAAATCTTTGTTTTGCTTGTACAAACCTGGTACATTGCAACACTGTGTGCGCATTTAGTTTTATTTCCCTCGCCCTACTACCGAGGTAGTATTACACAGTATATTGCGATACCTCAGTTTATTCCTGCAGCTGTGAGTCGATCTCCTGCCTAATATAGAACGGGAAGTATTCTTCCAATGCTGTGCTCAAGTACTTTGCCATATAATTAAATGTATACTTCTATACAATTCCGTCATTGTTTCTTTGCCGTTAGTTATGTTAAGAATGTAATTTCATATATTACTTACAGCTTTCATCGTTACCCCAGTACGAAGTGCCACTTTGTTCTATAGAAACAAGTTTTTGTAATTTACCTTAACAACAATGGCGTACATTGTTGACCTCTTTGTCCCCATGTGTATTGTTAGTACAATTACATCATCTGATAAGGTAACCTAATTGAAACCATATCCACGGGAACAACATGTCACGTCGAACACATACAGTAACTGGGTTACTCTGAGCCTCGGCGTGTTTGCTGTTTAATAGAGTAAATATTTTCGTAATTGTACAAAATATTTATTTTAACATCTTATGTTGTGGTTGTAGCAAACAGTTTCTTAAATTTGGGATCTATATTTTCACCAAGGTGATGTTCCCTTAACATTTTGTAAGAATAGATGGTCTTGCACAGAACGCATAAACGTTACATTGCTTGTTATAAACAGATATTTTACTCTATAACTGAATCATTCCAAATATTTGATTGGCACACAAAGGTATTGTAATAATTTGATAACACCACGTTTGTATAAATAAAATTTTGAATTTATATAGACCTAACACCAAGTCCACTCTCCGCAAGACTAATGACGAAATGGTTTTCCCTTACTTCAGTACCTGATTGTTTTAGATTAGTTTTTCAGTTGTGTTTCCGTTTAAAATAAAAGGGAAATTTGAGGACTATTTGTGATTTTTTTTATTTAACTATAAAGTTATTTCAATCCCCATTTATTTATGACTTTTTTCATATACATACATCAATTTTCTAAAGATTCAAAGTTTCGTTTAACGATTCACAAGCTCCGTTCAGCGATGCAATGTCCGTTAAATAATTAGTGTTCTGTTCAACGATTTAATGTTCCATTGAGCGAGTCACGAGTTCCATTCAGGAAAATACAAGTTCGCTCAACGATTCAATGTTCCGTTCACCACTTTACATGTTCCGTTCAACTGTTCACAAATTCCGTTTAAGGATTCATAAGTTCGGTTTAACGATTCATTGTTCCGTTCAACGGTTAAAAGCTCCGTTCAATGATTCACAAGTTCCGTTTAACGAAATACAAGTCCCGATCAACGATTCACAAGTTCCGTTCAGCGATGCAATGTCCGTTAAATAATTAGTGTTCCGTTCAACGATCTAATGTTCCATTGAGCGATTCACGAGTTCCGTTCAGGAAAATACCAGTTCGTTCAACGATTCAATGTTCCGTTCACCACTTTACATGTTCCGTTCAACGATTCACAAATTCCGTTTAAGGATTCATAAGTTCGGTTTAACGATTCATTGTTCCGTTCAACGGTTAAAAGGTCCGTTCAATGATCCACAAGTTCCGTTTAACGAAATACAAGTTCCGATGAACGATTCACAGGTACCGTTTAAAGATCCACAAGTTCCGTTCAACGATCCACAAGTTCCGTTTAAGGAAATAAGTTCGTTCAACGATTCAATGTCCCTTTCAACGACCCCTTTCACAAGCTCATAACTTAAAGTTTAAAAATATACGAATACAATATAGACTTCGAACATGTTTAACGAACTCGTTGATGAAAAAATAAAAAAAGCTTTCCAAATTCCATTTTTTTCCACTCTTCAAATTCCATTGTTAATGTTTTCCAAATCATTATTAAAAAATATTCTTTTTAATATTTTTATCCTGCATATTTTTTATTTCGCAAAAAATAAAAGTGAAATGTAAGCAATATAAAATTTTAAAGATTTCATTAAAATATTTTTCATTTCCTTCAATTAGTAAAACCGCTGCCAGCCTGAAATATTTAATGAAACTCTCTCTAAACACAAAATAAAACTGAATCCAACCTCAGTTCAATTTCATATTTCAAAAAAGTTTAATTACACGTACGTATCGCACTTATTTTGATTCCAACTTTTGGTTATGATTTTGGTTGGTTATTTCTCTCTTTCACTGGGTCTGTGTGCGTGCGTTTTGTTATATCATTGATAATCACAAAATTAAATTTTTCATTCGTTCTTTTCATTCTGGTTTGAGGTTCTATTTTTAAAATACTGTAGTTTATAATTCAGTTTTACCCAGTCGAAAAATATAACCCACTTTAATATTACATTAGAGATATTATTTATGTTATGTGTTATTTAGCTATTTATTCTCCACTTATTTATTACTTCTTTAAGTTGTATGTTTGTCCCAATATTACACTTATACAATATCATACCAATGTATTGTCTTATTTTTTTTCATTTAAAGAAAGAACCGTTTTTTATATACATATAATAAAAGACATTTATGTGACGGTATATAGGCCTACATATAGTATGACTGCGCTAGGTGAAATAATAAAGTGTATAAAACGATATCAGAGCGTGTATGAAGCATAACAGCTGTTTCACTGCACACAACTGTTACCAACTCGATCAGATAACTCTCGGAGCTTTAAATGGTAGTTTTATTTATGGGTAATTTAATTTTGCCTGTATTTAAACAATGTTTACTCATAAAAAGCGTGTTTCAATGTTAATAATAATGTTATTAAAAAGAACAACTTTGTAGTCAGTACGACTGGCCGACATATGTCATACTTTAGTGTAGTTAGTGAAGTCTAGTTAGTGTAGTCAATAATAATAACATTCTGTAGTAACAGAAACCCTTCATTAGGGGTTAAATTGTGTAAAATAACAAAACGTTTTAATGAATTTTATTGAAATCGGTTCCTAAAAAGTGTCAGACGAGCCAAAAGATTTCTTTTTAAAACATTGGAATAAAATTATATAACCCAATATCATTATTATCAATTAATTATAATATTATTAATTAAATTTAATTAATGAAATATATATTAAATTATAATTTATTATTTTTATTGGATAATAAAAAATATTTTAAAATAATATTTCAACTAAATAATATGCAATACATAAAGTACCACATCTTTAGTGTTAAAGCAGCTGTAACATAAAATCAGCTGCTGTATGCAATCATATGTTATCATCTAATTTAAGCTAATATACTTGTATACAGCGCGTTATATACACAGCGTAATAGGTATGTTAGGGTGCAACTATTGTAGCGTGACACCAACACGAAGATTTATACTCTAAAATTTTTTGCTCAAAGATAATGATATTATTTTTATTTTCAAGGTTACTATACATGTTTGATATTTGTAAAATATTGTGTTTCCAGCAGGATATGCAGTTTAACAATTTATTTGCCAAATATATGTTACAAAATAAAAATCCGTTAGTAGAAGGTAAAAATACTTTAATATAACTTCTTTTTAAAGTAGTTAATATTAAAATATCTCTCTTTTTTAATGCACTATATATTTTCCCTTACAAATTGTCATGTGGATATATTTCTACTAAAATAAACGTTGGCATTTAAATCTCTTACATTAGATTTCATAAATGACTAATTCATTAAAATTACTATTTTAATATGTTTTATTAGCCAATAATTTATCTTACCCTAAAGTTCTATGAAGATCAATATAGAAACAAATAAAAGCAGTTCACAAAATCATATTTGATAGTATTATTGAATCTAATTAATTAATTTTTCTATTCTTTACATATAAATTATTCTGCTATTAAATATAGTATGTTATGGTACTTATAGGAATATACCATATATTTATAATAATAAATATGTTTCTGCTAGGGGAAACAAAATTTAGAAATTAAAAAGAGCTATTTATCACGTTTACGTCCCAGTGCGTTAGGTTGAATTTTGTTCGCAGAGAATTGTCAGAACTTCTGTGCGCTCTTTATTTCAGAAAAGTGGGGTAATATTTACAAGTTTTAATAATGGAAGTCCTCATTTCGCAACACCGTATTTCCAAAATGGCCGCGCAGACTGCTCGTCGAGTTGATTAGAATATGTCACACCGCAAAGTACAGCATTTTTTCTACTACCACCACACAAGTTATTAGGTACACAAAAAAACCCAACCGATAAAGCTTCCAGCTAAATATTAAATTTGAATAAAACCAACCGTTATTTAAAATATACTTCTGATTGAATATATGACTTTTGTTGAGTTTGTTTTTAGACACTACAAACAATAATTGAATTCATTTTATATTGTACATAAGGGGTTTACAATGTCCGTAAACCGTCTAAGTAGTTATAATAATACTTTTCGAATTTTATAGAAATTAAATTGAACATTAGTAATATTTGTGTGTGTGTGTGTGTGTGTGTGTGTGTACGAGCACGCAATATGTATTACATACATATATAAGTATGTGTATATTATAATAATACATATACTATATATTGGTAAATAATTAAAATGTATATGTAAGATAATAATTAATTATATCGTGTGTGTATGTATATATATATATATATATATATATATATATAATTAAAAATATTTCAAAAACAAGAATATTTTAATGAATATATTTATTCAAAGCTTTTCGCCGATAAAATAATACCAGCATCTTCAGGCAAATAATTAACTAATAAAATATTTTTACAAAATTAAATCATATGTGCTACAAACGACCATATGTTTATAAGTATTGCACTTTATGTAATTTTTTCTATAACATCAATGACCTTATAAATAGTTTGGTGCCTTGATCTCACTTGAATTTGTTCATCAATTAATTTGTCTTTAACGTTATGCATATAAATTTCCAATGTTTCAAATAAATTCATTTTTAATCCTTTATTTAATTCTTTTATTATTTCATAATGTCTATTTCCGGAAACTCGTGTCCATTATTAATACAATGCGTAGCTAAATTTGAATTGTATATGTTTGGTTTGATGTAAGCTTTTAAATGTTCTTTGTATCTTTCTATTAATTTCTTTTTTTTTTTGTTCTACATATAATTTATTACAAGTTTGACATTTTATATTATATACTCCATTTCTTTCGTGCATATTATTTTGATTTTTGTTATTGTTTATTAAATTTTTATTAAAAAATTATTAAAATTTTATTATCAGTTTTATATGTAATTTGTAAAGTTGTTTCTCTAAATAATCTTGCAATTTTATTTATTTCATTACCAGTGAATGTAAAAGTTGTCCAAATATTTTCTCTCTTATTAGGTACAAAGTTATTTTCGAGTTTCTGTTTTCTTATTATATTAATATTCAATTTATCTATAGTTTTTCTTTTATATCCATTTTCTAAACCAATTTGATATATTAAATTTTTCTCTTTTATTTGATCATTTAAGTTCATTGGTATTTTGTGCATTCTATGTAGTAAGTTATAAAGCGCTGCCATTTGTTTTGTTTGTTGATTTGAATAATTAGGTATTATTTGATTTGTCTGCGTTGGTTTTCTATATATATTATATTCAAATGATTCATTATTTCTAGTAATTGTAATATCTAAATAATTTAGTTTTTTTTAATTCAAATTCATGAGTAAATTTTATATTTTCGTGTATATTTTTTATACATTTTAATATTTTGTCAATATTCGAACCATTATTATTTGATATGTATAATCCATCATCTACATATCTAAACCAGTGTCCATTTTGATCATATGTTTTAATAATCTTATCTTATTTCAAAGTCTATATTTTGTAAAAATATTTCCGATAATATGCTGGACATTGGAGAGCCCATTGTTAATCCATCCTTTTGTTTATAAATTTTATTATTGTATAAAAAATAATTTTTATTTAATATGATTTTTAATGTATTTATTATTTCTTGTGTTAATGTGTTATCTTTTTCAAATGTATCTATATTATTGTTAATTATTTCAAATGTTTTCATTATAGGTATGGTTTTATACATGCTAGTAACATCAAATGTA
>JBAIZL010000004.1:215494921-215502421 GCA_036971475.1 Prosapia bicincta
TATACTATAACAAAAGTAAATAAAATATACACAAAATCAATAAACTATACAAAAAATAATTTATATAATCTGTACAAGAAATAAATAAAATATTCAAAAATGTATAAGAAATACACAAAATAAATAAACTATACAAATACAAATGACCAATAGACCTATACAAAATTAAGCTATACACCAAATAAAGGCGATATACTCGAAATAATTAACCTACTACTTATCAATTCAAACAATTAATTACAATATATTTTAATGAATCTTAGTTCAACGAATTTCTACATAATGATAATGAGTTGTATAGATTTTTATTCCAATTTATTAAATGAAAAATATGATAAAGACTTGTTAAGGATTGGTTTACTTTAAATTGAAAAAATCATTTATGGAGTAAATGTTTTAACTTGTAATAAAGGTTTTCTACTAACAACTTTCTTTTATTATCAAGTACATTAAAAACATTCTATTATCTACAGTCTGCAATTAAATTATCACTTCTTTCTTACACTTTTCTTTGACAATGTGACAATAATAGAGGTGTTGAAAAACATCTAAATGATCTATTTCTGTCTTACATATTATTGATATATTATATTCAACGTAGACTATAGGACTATATTGAATATTTTATGTCGTATTGTCTGCATTTCTTTTGTTCTGCCATTTAGTAAAAACGTTTATCAATGAATAAAAAATAACAAAATAATATATATATATATATATATATATATATATATATATATATATATATATATATATATATATACTTTTTTCATTATATATAAAAAACAATTGTTTGTTTTATTAATTATAAAATAGATGTTGGATAACTTTCTATAGATTAGGCTACTGGAGTTAAGAAATTTTAAATTAGGAATTAATATCAGCAATATTGTTTAAATACTTTTTACCAAGGATAGTAACCTTTTCCATCGTGCATTAAAATCTTTCCAAATACTGTCAGACATTTTTTCGTTAAAGAGCACGTACAGAGATTGTAAAATTACCATATTTAATTAAACAAGTAACCAAAACCAAAAGAAGGAAGTAATTGCTGCTACCCTACCCTCGCCTATTAGGCCTGAGTATGATTCCTCTATTACGAACACGATCCTGCTTTTAGCGGGAAACCGACGCTTAAGTGACGTTACAGCCCTTGTGATAAATGTTATTTTGGAGGTATTACAAACGGAGCGTGCAGTGTTCCATATGTCTGTTTGTCTGTCTGTCTGTCGGAGGGTAATTATTATTTATACCCATGTTCTCTTACCGCTCCCTAATGACGAACAATTGAACATTTGCATATTTATGCCAGCCCCGTGCTACAGGGTGGTGTGAAATTGTTCATTCGAGTACAATATTTGCGACCACTGTCGTTTATATATTTTATAATGACAATTTATTGTTTAAAATTAACGGTAGAGTAGGATGATGTTATAATTCATAATTTGAATTATTCGCAGTAATGTTTTATAATTACTTTGTGAATAACTTTATTTAATTTACTTACTAAACTTTCGCGCGTAATATCTGTACCGCTCTAGACACTATTTACTGGTGGTTATATAACAGTATTTAGGGGAGGATTTTAGAATCATGCTCAGTGACTGGAGGTGGGCCTACTTGAGAATTAAAAGTGAAACAAGATTAAACATATATAACAACTTAAAGCAACTGTGGTCTATTTTCATTTCAAGTAAATAAAACATCCTAACCACAAAAACTTTTTATTTGAATCCTTGGTACATTTCGATTGCAAAGGTATATCTTCAGAAGAAATTATTAAACCTGTAAATATTCTTGTAATAATTTGCCCTGCAGATAAATACCTTGCAACATAATGATTTAAATAAACAGATTTTGTGGTGAGAGGGTTTATTTATTTAAAATTTTAAAAAATTGAACATTATTCAAGAGAAAACCCGGTGGGTGCGACGTACCTTGTTTATTGTAATTTAAAAAATATTTTATTATTGCTTTGGAACGGTTCTAACCCGCTGACCCATCTCACTAGATGCGGTCTGTATTTATACTAACTTTCTAATAGACTGAGTATAACTACAATATAAAAATAGCTAGTAAGAGTTTATTCATAATTCATAAAAACTCATATTCAATAGGAAATATTTTGCTTCCTCTATAAGAAAATTAATTTTTTCCCAAGCTGTTACTTTAGTTGGGACAGAATTTTAATAATGGTCTATTATGGTTCATTAAAAACATTAAATACCACCATTTAAATACAAACGGTTATGCAATATTTCCTTCGACTAATTAATCAGGCTTTCTGTTATTTTCAACGCAAATATTCATCTCATACTTTCAAATCTCATTAACGACAAAGTAAACTCATAGAAACAAAACAGCCAAAGAATTGAACCGTTTCTGTCGGGCGTTAAACTTCCTCGGAAACAATCCGTCTTGACGAAAGAAGTTGACATCTAGAATGTCTTATTGACTTCCCATTACCTTTATAAATCGGCGATTCAGGAATGAGCCGTTAAATGGAAGACTGCTCAGTTAAAGCTCTGCAAATACCAAATACCGCATTTTTCTTGCATTCCATAAGCCAAGACTCCGATCTTGTCGAATGGATGGAATTCCTTCAGATTTCATGGAACAAAACTGAAATTAAACAAAGAAAATCTCGTTTGAAAATCTCCGTTCCTCAACTTCAGTATATGAATATTTACTGACGTCAAATATTTGAGTTCATATCCAGAGTTTTAAATCTGTAAATATATTAATTGTACTTGTTAGAGTGTTTATGTTTTTTTAAGTTATTCAGTTACAAAGAAATATTTTCTTTGAATTTCACAGTAGACTATATACGTTAAATAAACCATTGATGTTTTATTATTTTAAATCTAGTTGAAGCTAATTCTTACTTGTTTTTGACGACTTGGCTTCAAAGGTTTGCATGTCCATTGTCACTCAATTATCAACCGTATACCAGACAAGTGACTATGATTTAGTAGTTGGGTGAATGCAAGACTATATGAATATATCTGTGTGTGTGTATGTGTGTGTGTGTGGGCGCGCGCTCGCATGTGTCTTTGCATTTCCCTATAGCAACACTGTCTTCCTGTATTCAATTATCACCTACACTTTTGGCCTAATGTAATTAAACAAAAAGTCAATTTTGAAAGCTTTCATTTTCAGTATTAAGAGACTGTAGCGTCTCTTAGTCTAGCATTGAAGTCTTCTAGGGGTTAAAACTAAGATCATCATAGAAATGTGGTACCAATTTAGATACATTAAAGTATAAGTGATACACACCTTCACTCACATACATATAAATGTGTATCAGGAAGAAATACGTATATAACATATTTTCTAGCTTCCTTGGCATAGTATTTTGTATAGTTGGCCCGTCCAGCAGAACTACACGTACAGCATACTACCACATAGAGGAAACACACTTACTTTGTCTCTCCCACTCTGGCTCTATCTGGCAGAGAACAATAAAGGTTCTTGATTGTTATTCAAAATACAGCTTCTTAGAAAACTGCGATACTTAAACATCTTTTAGTCAAAGGTTAATCGTTTTAAAAATAACATACTTAGTCTTATTAATACATCTATACACTTGATACTATTCCAGGAAACTCTCTTCCAACGTATTTATCCCAATTTTTCCCTTTTGAAGCGAACAAATATTCAAGGAATCCTTCAAGAAAACACCTTCGCCACGATAATTTCCTCAGAGACGCATCATTCACACGGAATTGGTCTCGCAACTGTTTACCCGAATGCTTAGCCTACTGTTGTAATAATTGTTTAAACCCGAGCCGCGTCGCCGTTACATTGTCGTTCATCCGAGAAATCGATTTGCATTGTAGCCTGTGGAAGACTTAGAACGGTCGAATTCGCACGCCGTCTACCGTCTGTCATTATCGATCGGTCGGGCTTTAGTGCTGAATGGACCGATAATGTAGATTGTTTTCTTTTTTTATAAAATGTAACCACAAAAAGATTATAATTGTGTTTACATTGCGGCCTATTGGTCCCGGGGTTCTTAACGCCCCCTCCCCCTCAAAGCACTCCGGCTGATGAATAATGTATGAAGCAGTCATTGATTACCTACTCCCGTACCATAACTTTACACAGTACTCTTTTCATCTTTTCTACACTTCCGCCCTTTTTTTGATACTTGTGCGGACAGCTTTATATGCCCACCCCTTTCATCACAACCGGACTATTTCTGTTCTCGAGTTAATCACGATCCCTTTACGTGGAAACATTCTCCCGTCGTGTTTCTCGAGAACGAAATGTTGCTTTGTTTTACATTGCTAATACATGCCCGGTGCTTTACTGAGTCCGGGATGATATATAGCACTTGTTACTCGGCCATTTGTCCGTGGCTGAAATAGTTCTATCTTTACTCATTGTATTTACTATATTCACAAAATTACGTAAATTATACGGTATTGAGCTTCACCCACCATTAAAATTATATTTATATACAAATAAATAAAATAATTGTTAGTTAGTGAGAGAAGGAGAATGGGTGGAGACTTCAACGCTGTCCATTCTTCGATGATAAACACTATGTTTTTTCATTTGGAAGAACGTTTTTTACAGGAAGTGTTATTATGCTAAAAAATTTTGTATTTTAACTTTAGAACTGGCCGACTGACTATTATTCGTTCTGTTTTAAAACTAATACCTCTTTTGGCTCGTCCGAACAGAACAATTATACGCTGCTCAATCTTCGAGCTGACGTCACGTTCTACCACATGTATAGTTGTACGTATACGATGTATACAACTGTTTTAGCTTAAATTACTTGATAACATATGATTTCGTACAACAGCTGATTTTATGATATAGATTAATGGTATGCTGTAGAAAAACTGCTTCAACACGTAGGTTATGTTAATTTGTTTATTGCTCAGTATTAGGTCGTAATATTTTGTATCAGTTGATAACTATATTAATTTCTTTAGATTTAACTACAATTAATTCAATATAATTATAATAAGTTTAAAATTTTTTTCCTATTTTTTCTCACATTTTAGGAACTGATTTCAATTAAATTCAGTAAATTCTTTAACATTTAACAAAGGTGTTCTATTAAGTAAATTCTTTTATAATTAAATAGATTCTATTAAGACTATAATACCTACCTCAGATATTATATACGACTAGCAATTCCCACCTGAGCCTACTGTAAGGAGACTGCCATTGCACAGCGTACCTTGTTATCTGTCCTTGACGGCCACTAGATGGAGTCACTTGAGAGAACCCCCACAGTCAATAGGTTCAGCGCATAGATTCAGGACTTTAATGGTGAACCAGGTGCTGTAGTGTTTACATAACTTCATTACGACGAAATTAGGATGATGTACAAACAAAATCAGGAAAGCTCCAACATGACATATTGTGCTAACGTTTTTGCGAATGCGAAAGGAACTGGTGTAGAAGTCCTGGAGTGACCGTATAGCCCGATCTTGGCAAACAAATATTTGGTTTTGACCCTCGGGGGGGAGTCCCGACAGAAGCGATAACAAAATAGAACTTATAGTTTCACAAAAGTTTTAATCGAAAGTCGCCGAAAATATGAATTTATACATTTATCATTCAATGTTTACATTTTTTTAAAAGAATTTAATAAAAACTACATTTATTGTAGTTGATAAACAAATAATTTGGGCAACAAAAACCATTTATTGGATGTTTACTGAAGAAAAATATTTTTAACAACAATTCATATCCGTTCTTAAAAAAGTATTAGACGGACCTACAAAGGTTTTCCTTTAAACAATTTGGTTAAAAAATGCATATCTTATTAATACCGTTATATTGAGTTATTTGTAATGAGATTTATCAAAATGTAATATATTTATTGACTGATCAAAAATATTTTATAATAATCTACGTGAAAACGACTCTTCTACAACATAACCTATAACACAAACTCAACTGTTACTTGAAATCATATGTTGTAGGATATATGCTGTAAGGTATGCGTTTCAGAAATAGCGTGACGCGAAAGCAATGTTTTAATCTTGTTTTGTTCACCGTGCGTAGAGAGGTTATCACATCAAAAAAAAATAGAAAATATAATACTATTTAAGGTTTACACTTTATTTAAATGTCTTTTTTTAAAAAAATCATATTTTTTATTTTGTGTAAATGTACGGTAGTTATTTATTTTTCTTAACATAATTTTTCTGGAGTTGAAATCAATCCTCGAGAATATTTAAACTTTAATATAATAAGGGGCCCTATTAATAAAATCGCCTTTAATAAAACTTATTTCAAGCATAACATGTTCTTGTATAATAGGGTTTATACTAATATTTTGTAACAACTTATAGCAAATGGGGTGTGTAGTCAAGAAGTCTTCATTTTATGTGGAACCTTACAAAATTACTTCCACAAATATTGCCTAACTTAATAGGCTCATGTATAGTGAAGCTTTACTGCGAGCAAACTACATTGGTAATTTAATAATTGGAAAAGTGCCTGGGGAAAGGAAACTTTCTCAGTGGCGTGCAGACACTATGGCACGTGAAAAATGTTCACCCACGTGAGGCATCCAGTCACAAGGCGCATCCTTCTGATGCATCGTTCAAATTCCTTTATATTATTCATGTATTATATGTTGTTATTATTGTACAGTTTTATTATTTTTATTTATACTGCGGGGAGCAAAATTTATAAAGAAAGCTTGTTTCTTTGAAATAGTGTTTAATGAATAAAGGAGTTTAGAAACTTGTGTTATAACAAATAGTAGTGTAGTTGTATTTAGACATTCATAACGGAAACAAAAATATTTTTTTATAATAAGGATACTACTTAAAAAAAATACGTATATAATTATTTATTATAAAAATTATTTAGATTATATATACTTAAATTTATTATAATTTATTAAATACAGTTCATATTTAGCCAAAGTTTAGATAATTCTTTCTATTAACATTATATTATTTTATTTAGGAGATTTTAACGCACGATTTTGTAATTAATTATTCAAGTGTAAGAATATTTACAAATGTGTTCGAATATAATATGAAAAAATCTACTGAATCAAGTTTTTACGCAACAGATCCCCCTATTATGTTAACGTTTCAATGATATAATTAAATTTATTATAATTTATTAAATACAGTTAATATTTAGACAAAGTTTAGATAATTCTTTCTATTAACATTATATTATTTTATTTAGGAGATTTTAACGCACGATTTTGTAATTAATTATTCAAGTGTAAGAATATTTACAAATGTGTTCGAATATAACATGGAAAAATCTACTGAATCAAGTTTTTACGCAACAGATCCCCCTATTATGTTAACGTTTCAATGATATAATTAAATTTATTATAATTTATTAAATACAGTTAATATTTAGACAAAGTTTAGATAATTCTTTCTATTAACATTATATTATTTTATTTAGGAGATTTTAACGCACGATTTTGTAATTAATTATTCAAGTGTAAGAATATTTACAAATGTGTTCGAATATAACATGGAAAAATCTACTGAATCA
>JBAIZL010000004.1:215509921-215522421 GCA_036971475.1 Prosapia bicincta
TTCCTTCTATTAGCTCACACTCTCCTATTATTTATGTTGCACAAGTTTCAAATCGTTAATAAAATACATTTTTACTCATCCAATCAAGTTCAAATACTTTTAAACCTACAGTGGATGACAATTGTTAACACATTTTTTTCAAATATTTAATCAATAATTAAATTATAAAAATTTGGGGGTCTAAGTCAGATTCCTATTTCCATAGCGAATTGGACTCTAGCACTTTGGTACTGATCCATCTTTCCCATAGCTAGAAACTAGTTCTAGTGAATTTTAATGAATTTTTATTTGTCTCCTCTGTTCTCATCAAACCCTCCATTGTACAACCTTAAATTTTTGTCATGGTTAACCCACAATATGATAAATCATCTAGGATTAAAAATGAATGAAAAGAATAAAATAAACAAGTGGATTAACAGTGTCGAACGTTGCTTCACAAACGGTCAATTCAAAAGGATAGCGAAAAAACTACAACACAATGTAAGGGACGGAAAAAAAGCTTATAAATAGTAAAAAACAAAAATAACAAGTCCAACACCATACATAGAGAGGAAAATGGAAAATTGAAAAGAAATTTGCTTTCTATTTTGCCACTTAATATTGTTATTCTGACATATGTACGAGTATACACATATTTATATTGATTGTAATTATAAAATAAAAAGAAACTAAAACAAATTTTTCGCTGTTGATTTGGGTTCAAATTGATTTTTTTAAAATTTCTTTATAATACTTGTTTACTTAAATCCTGATGTACGTTTCGTTTGCAAAGCAATCATCTTCAGAGGAAAAACCTACACCAGTAATTCTTACATTATAAAATAGTCTACTACATTACTACCATTACTAAATTACTGAGTTAGTCTTGTAGTAATTTTCTCTGAAGATGGTTCCTTTACAATCGAAATATACATAACGGTTTAAAAAAAAAGGCTTTATTTGTTTATAAAACAAACATTACACTCTTGCTCAAAGTTATTGTGATTAGTACAGGTTTTAGTAGAATCTAATTAAACTAGTTAACAATAATGTAGCGTACGTAAAAGAAAATCTTTATTTTTTTTGGAAAGTTTACAAAAAGTTTATTTAACAAACTTAATCTGTTCTTAAAAGAGTACTTAGCCTTCTTAGGAAAATTTTAATTTCAGGAATTGTTGTAAAAAATTATATAAATCATTGTCAATGTATTGAATTAATTATTGTGAAATTTATTACTTTATAAATAAATTTAAGTTATTAACTTGATAAAAACAGCTGTTCTACAACATAACCTATAGGTTAAATAGCATTAAATATTTATTACTTAATCTGAGCTACGTTTTATACAGCACAATATTTAGCCGCTTTAGAGTGTGACGATTTTAGCGTGACGCGAACTTGAAGCTTATTTCCCATTCTGTTTAGATACGACAAAAACATTTTTATTCATCAGACATAAATAGATTAACTCGTTTCAGTTAACAACACAAGTATAAAACAAAACAATATAAAAAAACTAAAGTATAATTTCAGGTCAACAAAGAAACATTTTATCTGAGTTACTTTTCTTTAAATAGTTACAGTTGATATAAATATGTAAATAGGCCTACATATGGCAGAATCACAATATTAGGTGGTAAAATAGAATTGTGGTTGCCACTTGTTATTATTAAAGCAAAACTAATTAACAAAGTTATGTATGTAATGAATTATTATTTGAAACAAACTCTATTAAGATCAAGTGTTATCCATTATAAGTTTTTAAAAATGTAATTGAACTTGAGTGGATGAATAAAAAGTATTTTATTAACTATTGAATTTTTGAACAAGTATATATATATATATATATATATATATATATATATATATATATATATATATATATATGTATATATATATATATATATATATATATATATATATATATGAAGTTAATATATTACTATTGTAAGTAATTTTTCCACCATTAAGTGCAATAATTTTACCTTGAGTGATGAGGCACCTTTCGGTCAATTGACCATTGTCGAATCACTGATGTTTTTCTGTTGTAGATGTTCGGTCTGTGAAGTTGGTGTTTGTTGACGTTACGCGCACTTTTTCTTGATCTGTGTGTATGATATTTCTATATAGTATGTCTTCTGTATATGTTGTTTGTAGATTCATTAAATTGTTGTGTATGTTTTTATAAATGTGGTATTTTTCTAGTGAGTTTAGTTCTATTGGGTTGTTATTTATTTCAAGTATGGTTAGGTTATTTTCGTAATTTGTTATTTCATGTTTATGTGATATTAGGTGTGCTGCAACACTTGATACTTTAGAATTTTTGTTTTTGAATGCTCTATAATGTTCTTCAAATCTTATTTTAAATGTTCTGGTTGTTTTTCCTATGTAAAAAGCGTTACAGTTGTTGCATGTGATTTTTTTAATTCCTGATAGGTTATGTTTTTCTGAATTTGTTTTGTGGTTTGTGTTATTAAGATATTTTATTATTTTGTTGTTTGGTTTGTAAGTTGGAGTGTAGTATTCTTTGTTGTATATATTTGTTATTTTTTCTATTTTGTTATTCGTGTATTTATATTTTAGGTAGATTTTTTTATTTTCATTATTTTCGTGTTCCGGTTGTAACACGGTACCTCATCACTCAAGGTAAAATTATTGCACTTAATGGTGGAAAAATTACTTACAATAGTAATATATTAACTTCATAAAGTCAGTGCAACGGAAAAACAATGGATAACGTTCAATGTCAAGAATATATATATATATATATATATATATATATATATATATATATATATATATATATATATATATATATATAATAGAAGGAATTGGACAAAGATATTATTTATTTGTCTGATTGAGGAAAATAATACAAGTATTTATGCCAATGTGTATGAAATAATTACTAAAATTATACACATTTCGAATAACATCTTTGGCCTACAAATGTGCCTAGAGGTCCGACAGTATTCGATCTGTCGAAATACTCACGATGTGTTTGCACCTACAACATTAAAGCAAGCTTTTCCCCATCCATGATGGCGTCCAGTATAATTAAAGCATAGGCTATTACACTATTAATACCCAAGGTGTAACAATGGACGGGACTAGACAGCCTTGTTTAGTGTCGGGAATACCGACATCCAGTTACCCCAATTACACCCCTCCCCCAGATATTATCATTGTACACGTAATAAAGGAGTGCGGCCTGCCTCCCCTGATTGCCGGGCCTGTATCTTTAGCTACGGCGCTGGATTAAATTTCTTATTAAAAAATTCCGTTTTTAAACCAAACAAATGGACGTTGTTTGAATTAATCATCTGGATTTAAATTAAATTCCTTTTTCAGTTATTTACTCAACTGGAGTGAATTTTTTGTTTAGTACAACTCGAACGTATAGTTTTGTTGAGCTAATTTTTCTAATAGCATCCCGTTATTGCAAAGTTCTCGGGGGTGATACCTTTCCATGTCTGTTGTTACCCTTTCTATTAGCATTCGCAGCATTCTCCATGCATAGATATATTTATATTAAATGACTTTAGTATTTATGAATTGTTTTGGGAAGGCCTTAAAATATTTGAATAATAATGCGGTAGCGTTTTGTAGTTAAAATTAATGCAGCACTCCAAAAATATTTAAGAACTCAAACAAAAAACACATTTAGGCCTATAAGATATTCAATTAACTCAACAGTGCGATATTTTATGTTTTATTTATGTCAATTGTAGAAATTTATTTTTCGCCTTCGCAGTGGGTGAGTAATTAGGTAAGTGGAGAATGAATGGCGGTGAAGAGTGAGTGAGTGAGTGGGTGTATGAGTAATTCAGGAGGGGAACAGATAAGTGGCTTTTCAGGTGGGTTGTTGAGAAGGTGATTGGGTAAGGGAATGAAAGAATTTGTGACTGAGAAAGAGAGAGAATGTGGAGGTGATTTTGTGATTGGTGAGTGATTAGGTGGGTGGTGAATGAGTGGCGGTGAAGAGTGAGTGAGTGAGTGGGTGTATGAGTAATTCAGTGGAGGAACAGATAAGTGGCTTTTCAGGTGGGTTGTTGAGAAGGTGATTGGGTAAGGGAATGAAAGAATTTGTGACTGAGAAAGTGAGAGAATGTGTGGGTGATTTAGTGAGTCAGTGAGTGATTAGGTGGGTGGAGAATCGGTGGGAGTGTAGAGTGAGAGGGTAAATAAGTAAGTCGGTGCGGCAACAGACAGGTGGTTGTTTATGGTGGGTTAATGAGAAGGTGATTGGGTAGGTGAATAAAAGAGTTTGTTACAGAGAATGTAAGCGAATATGTGGATTACTTGGTGAGTGGGTGAGTGATTAGCTGGATAGAGAATGAATGGGGGTGAAGAGTGAGTGAATGAGTGGGTAAATAAGTAAGTCAGTGGGGGGACAGATAAGTAGTTCTTATGGATTGTTGAGAAGGGATTGGGTAAGTGAATTAAAGAGTTTGGACGGAGAAAGCGAGAGGATGTTTGGGTGATTTAGTGAGTGGGTGAGTAATTCTTATGTACACACACACACACACACACACATTTATATCCCCTTCCGGGGTTTCCCCCCCCTAATTTTACTTTTCCTATCCATTCTTCGACTATAATAGGCCTAATATATATATATAATGTATAAATATATTATATTTATGTCCTATAGATATGTTTTGTCCATTTCGAGTTTTCTTGGTTTCAGCTTTGATCAACATTCGTATTTTTCTACTCTGTTTGTTTCATTTTCTTATTGTTCGGTCTATAGTATCGTTTTTCATGTATTTATATACAAATTTTCCATTTCACTCTCAATTTATCCGTCTCTCTTGCATGTCTACACCCTTCTCTGAGATTCTGTGGCAATATTATTTTGATATAAATAACCAGTATATGTTTAACATTGTTTAAAGTATGTTTTATTTTTAAATACAAAAGCGAAATAATGATTTAAAATTTAGATGTCTTACCATATAATGAAAGTTTTACACTCAGTTTTCGATGTTTTACAGAAACACACGATACAATAGCTTCAGGTCGTCCAGCACCGGGAGGCGGGGATGGATTCCTAACATTTGCTAAAAAGGTTAGTTTTACCAATACTTTACACATGTGTATGTATAGTCACACATCGCAGGGCATGATATAGTTTCAGAAACTGTGTGATTATTTTTAAATAATAAAAGGTCCATGTTAATATATATTTTTAACCTCCGTAGCTGAAATTGACTTCGAATTATTTTACTTTTTAACCACTATTTATTCTTTAACTAAAGATGGTTTAACCGTTAAAATTTTATAAAAAAGGTGTCATCTGTGGCCCTGGACATCGGAAGTGAATACGTCTTTCCAAGAATGTATTTAATACAGGTTTTACTAGCATTATATAATTTGTAGTAAAACAATACAGTAAATTTGAAAGCTTTGTCAAGTAATACAAAATGTACTGAGCATAATTTTATTTAAACAATTTATTTGAAATATATAAGGTTCCTAAGATCTTAAAAAGGATCAAACGTGCCAAAGAACGTTTTAGTTTCGAAAATTGGCATAAAAATACGTAACCCATTATCATTATATCGAATTATAGTATTTTTATTCGAATATAAATTAATTTAGTGAAAAGGTTTCTTACAACTCTTTAACTAAGCAATATACAAAAATTATTATTATATTGAAATATTTGGAATACGATTAATTGAAGTATAAAGTAATATATTTACTAGCGGAAAAATTATTGAATGCTACTACTTTAACTTGATAAAGTACAGTAAATAAAGTATCAAAACCTACGAGTTAAAGCAGCTGTTCTACTACACAAGCTATAACATAAAATTATTATTCCATGAAATCATATGTTATCACTTAATTTAGGCTAGAATAAGCTGTATACAGCATATGTATTCAACTATATAAATGTGGTAGAGCGTGGCGCCAAGAAATATAGATGTGGTAGAGCGTGGCGGCAACAACTATAGATGTGGTATAGTGTGATGCCAACAACTATAGATGTGGTAGAGCGTGGCGCCAAACAGCTATAGTTGTGGTAGAGCGTGGCGCCAACAACTATAGATATGGTAGAGCGTGGTGACAACTATAGATGTGGTAGAGCGTTGCTCCAACAACTATAGATGTGGTAGAGTGTGGCGCCAACAACTATAGATATGGTAGAGCGTGGCGACAACTATAGATGTGGTAGAACGTAGCGCCAACAACTATAGATGTGGTAGAGTGTGGCGCCAACAGCTATAGATGTGGCAGAGCGTTGCTCCAACAACTATAGATGTGGTAGAGCGTTGCTCCAACAACTATAGATGTGGTAGAGCGTGGCGCCAACAACTATAGATGTGGTAGAGCGTGGCGCCAACAACTAAAGATGAGGTAGTGCGTGGCGCCAACAACTATAGATGTGGTAGAGCGTCGCTCCAACAACTATAGATGTGGTAGAGCGTTGCTCCAACAACTATAGATGTGGTAGAGCGTGGCGCCAACAACTATAGATGTGGTAGAGCGTAGCGCCAACAACTATAGATGTGGTAGAGCGTTGCTCCAACAACTATAGATGTGGTAGTGCGTGTCGCCAACAACTATAGATGTGGTAGAGCGTGGCGCCAACAACTATAGATGTGGTAGAGCGTGGCGTCAACAATTATAGATGTGGTAGAGCGTTGCTCCAACAACTATAGATGTGGTAGAGCGTGGCGCCAACAACTATAGATGTGGTAGAGCGTGGCGTCAACAACTAAAGATGTGGTAGAGCGTGGCGCCAACACGAGGACTTTTTCAGTACTGTTCAGTTCGTGTGCTTTTAGAGACATTTTCACTTTAAAAAAACGTCGGAAGTTGTTTTAATTTAATAAAGTATGGTTCAATGAAGCGTGCATTAAACAAACTAAATCCGGACGATTTAAACAGATACTCCGTTACGTCTTCAACTGGTTCCTTTTTAACCCCTACTTATAGTTCATACTCTCCCTGTATATACTGTATTTATACATCTTATTCAAATTTTCAGTCATTAATAAAATACTTTTTATTCATCCACTCAAGTTCAAATATATTTTTCCAAAATTGTAGTGAATCACAATTGATGTTAATACAGTTTTTTTTCACGTTTATTGAATTAATTTTAGTTTTATATGGGAGAAAACTTTTCACAAAAAGGGGCAGGGTATGCAATATAGTCATTTAGTCCCGTTTTGCTTAAAATAAGTGATAACATTGATTTCATAAAACTGGTGATTTTATGATATAGGTTATGTGGTAGAACAGCTGTTTTAACGCAGAGGTCATGTTAGTTTATTTATAAATTATGCAATTATTTAATTAAAAGTAACTAAAATAATGTTTTTTTTACCAAAGTATGAATTTACTTTAAACAATGTTTCTTTGTATTACGTTATACACAGATATACATCAATAATTTTTGTTTTATATTGACATTGATATGGAATTAAAAGTTTTAGAATTTCTTAATGCAGCCGAAACGATAAGAATGATATTATTTGTGCGTGTTCTGTTTAATGCCAACTGGCCTAACATTCTTTATGAAAGCGTCCTGTTTGTTGTGCATTTAAATCTCTGCTTCTCACTCATTATTCTGAAGGATAATGTTTTGATTCCTTTAAACATTGAATAAGTGTGTATATTTTGTTTAGGTTTAGTAAGTTAATACATTAACAATGTGTTTTAAGTTAACATTTTGAGCATTAACTAATGCAACAATGTAAAACTGGTTCTCTCTAAACTAATTAATGCATTACCTGAAACCGTCGAAACTGTCAAGTTTTGTAGCAATTGCTAAACAGGAATCGTGTCTAAACGAAAAGTTTAATCGCATCTGGGGCTTAAATTGCTTTATAAAACACACGTCATCGCGAACGCCTAAGCGAGCGCTTCAGGATAAGTAGTCGAGTTTGGTAGAAGGGTTACTAATGAAGTCAATCGAGCGATTTCGAATTTGCATATCCTGTAGCCCAGGGCGCTAAAACAGGGCGACGTAGGGCGTTAATTGTTTTGTCAGTGGGCGTGTGTTAATTTGTCAACTGATAGTGTTTCTGGCTAATGTCGGAATCTCCTACTTAATTGCCGCTCCCGACCAACTGTTTTGCGTTTGATAAAAAACCCGTCCCGTTATCTGTGGAAGCTCTCCGTGTGGTGTTGGGAGCCGAGCACAGGGCGAAATCCGGGATGGGAAGATTTTCAACATCCTCTTATGACATTTTATTAAATTAATTTTTTAACAGTTCTATGTAAAGACTACGTTGATGGTTTGGAGGGTTTTGATGTATATATTATACTGAATAGATATAGCATGAGCCCTGACCTTGTCTAATATCCTGGTATTTTATTATTTTTCTTTTGTATTTCTAAGTGAAGGTGTACCATGCTGGTTTGGAAGGCCTTTTGAGGTGCATACTATACAGCATGGGATAAGCATAAGCCCTAACCTCGTCTAACATTCCAGTATGACATTTTAATACCTTCATTTTTAATTCCTATAAATAAAGGCAAACGATAATGGTTTTGAGTAAATGTTTAGAGTCCCTTTTGAGGTACACATTATACAAATGAGATATAGGATGAGCCTTGACCCTGCCTAACATTCTATTATGATATTGTAATAGCTTTATTTTTAACACTTATAAATAGAGGCATACGGTGATGGTTTAGATGGCATGCGGTAATGTTTAAAGTGCCTTCTAAGGTACACATCATACAAATTAGATATAGGATGAGCCCTGTCCTATTTTAACATCCTAGTATTTTATTAACTTTACTTTTCAACACTTGAAAATAAAGGCGAACGGTGATGCTTTAGAGGAGCTTTTGAAGTACATATTATTACACTGGACGGATAGGTCTATAGCAAACCATGGAATATCATCCTGCAATTGTATTAACTCTATATTTCAGCACCTCCAAGTAAAGGCGATGATTATGGTTTAGAATATATGTTTAGAGGGCCTTTTGAAATATATCTTACATAGAATTACATAGAATAGATATAGCATGAGCCCTGACCATCGGGAGTGCTGTAGTTTACATTCCATGTTGAGGAGTTGAGATGATAATTATTAAAAACATTTTATTATAGGCCAGCGTGCCTTTCTTCTCCCCCTTTTGTATTTCTCCAGACTGGTAGACTCCCCTACATTAATCTATCAGGGCTGTTTTTTTGTTTGCTCAATTGTACGATTCCAATAAAGGTTTTGGCAGAGTGGTCTAGAAAACGTATCACTGGAGTTGGGACTTATATGTACGTATATGTTAGTAGGTCTACTTATCTAACAAACATATTTATTTTAAACAGCTCCACTAACCTATGTAATCATTCCACTTACATTTTTGTTACAGTTAATGAACAGTAGGTTTTATCACTATCAAATTATTACCCCTTGTCGGTTCTGTTGGGTAATCCACTTGAGATATTACATGCATACCCTCTGGATACGATACCAGAAACTTGCGGGCTGTGATGTCTGAAGGCGCTGCTACATTGGGGTTGTACAACGCACTGATTACTGTAGCAGACATAGAAGAATGGCTTCATACCTTACTCGTGTAAAGAAGGTCCACTTTCCGCTGATCAAATTGCATTTGAGGGTCCAAGTTAAGGATATATTTCTGTCGTTCAAGTCCTATTTATATCCTATCACAGATTCGTGTCCTACTTAGTTCCGCGTTAAAGTTTCTGTTCGTCAATTGTATCTGAAAGGATCATTTACTGGGGGTAGTAGTCAAAACTATCGAGAGAATAAATGTTGTATCTCTTTTTTCTTAGCTCTTTAAGGCTAAGCCTATTTAATACAGCGTGCACTTTTTCGTTAGTAATTGTAACTGTTAGAGGTATGCATTCTTAACCTAAGTACAATTTTATCTTCATTTTACTCACTTCTTCATAAATATGTATTAAGTCTATTATTTTTTTTACATTATAAAAATATGGAATTTTATAAATTAAACTTAAGATACGTCAACAGATTATTTCAAGTCTGTGAAATAAATAGCATGTAAGGATGGGCTCTTTTAATACCAAACAATCCTAAATTTTGTAATAATTATTATTTTATTATATTTTATTGTTATTTTATATTATTTTTTTTTACTTGCATGCAGAAGTAACTCCCGGTTTGTTATTACAAAATTAGTTATTTTCCCCAGAGTCCTTTCATACGCCCTAAGCAGACTCAGAACTAAAGGTATCGCTTAAGTGTTGTGAAATAACTGCTGGGGTAAAACCGTCTCGGTGAAATATTCCCAGGCAGGCTCTTGATAGATTCCATAATTTTCAATTTGCTCCCGGAACGGTTCCACCTACCCCCGTAATGCAGATACACTGCCGACGTTACAAATGTAAGACACAAGGAACAGGAAGATTTCAATGTGCTTTATTCGTCGCGCTTAAACCACTTGAGTTACGAGTTTTACAGAGGTCGGGCTTAAGCTCCTAGACCTACAAAAGGGAAGGACTTTGCGATTATGTTGTGCAGCCACTGGAAAAGGGACCAACGGGGGAGGCCGTGTTTGTTATTAATGAGAACCACCACCCTTCTAGTAATACACTTTCCAAACTCGCTCGTTTTAAATTAAAATCATTGTAGAGAAAACTTGTTCTTAAAGTAAATATTCAAAGCGAACGTAAATTGAATTAGCTTTCGGTAAACAAAATATTAAAGTTATGACGTCACCGGTTACCTGTTGTGGGAGCGGAGCCTGACATTGTATTGTTCTGTTTTTAGTATTATTTCGTAAGGCATACTTATTGATCTATGCTTTCAAAACTTCTGTTTCTTGTAAGATATTTAAAAAAATTTTTCTCCACTTCATATTGTACCAAAAAATATTACTTTAGAAAATAGTGAAAACAAAACCTCCTTGATTTTCCTTTTTAAATGGTTTACAAAATTTGCAAATATTTTTGCAGATAAATAGTAAGTAATATTTGTTCAACTTTCCATTTACAAATTTCACGTTTAACAGTTGAGACGTAATACAGAACATTTACAAAAAGTTGTAAATTTGTGATTAATTTATCCCAATTAGTTTTTTCTTTGTCGGAAACCTGGTTGCCATAACGTAATAAACAACGGTTCTTCTGGGACAGTGTTTAAGACCCTCTCCGTCAGGCATTGAACTCTCTTACAAGTTTACATATACGTATTATTTAAAAAGAAATCAAATACGCCTTGAACGAGTGATAAGTGACCCGTCTAAGAAACTTCAATTCCTACAAGAATTAATAAATTTAATAAATTTTTTTCGCCCCAAAATTACTCTTGATATTGGTTCCTGTGTTTGAAAGCGCTTTTTCCAGTCAAATTTGAATGAGAGCGCCTGGTTCTTGTTATCTTACGAGAAATCTATATCAGAAAACATTACCTATCACGACGCAAGTTGGCTTAGTAGACGGCCCAAAGACACTTTGCCCCTTCAATATCCAAAATACAACCCACAAACGTGATTCACCTTCTGCTGTGACATTTGTGTAAAATAATGCTTTTTGCGCATGCGCGTAATTTAATAAACCGACACACTTATGTTTAACAAAATGTTTCAGCTTAACTCACACAAAACTAGTTTTTCTCGAGTTTATTAAATTTATACACTACTGAAGCTGATATTTACTTATAAATTAATCTAATTCGTTTGTGTATCAATGGTGATTAACATATAACCCCTTTTTTATTTGATTTTTCGCAAGGAAAAAATTACCAATATAGAAAATTAAATTAAAATTTATTTTGTTAGTTTTATCAATAAAATGTAATAAAGTAGTCGAAATTTTATATTATAAATGTTATTAATATTTTAGCCTAAATTAGGTGATAACGTATGGTTTTCCGCACCTATTGATTTAATGTTATATATCAGGATGTTAAATAATTCAAATGTTTTGTTGATTATTTGTTTAACAGTTACATATATTTATTTATATTTGCGTAAATCTTACTGCAATTAATTCAACATAATGATGTGGATTTTCATATTTTTATTCCAACAATTAAAATTAAAACATCTAAGCGCAGTGACAATGGTTAAGAAAAGTTTAAAATTAAGTTATTTAAATACAAATTTTTTAATAAATTTTCAACATCTAATAAATAAAAAAAACCTCCTAATATCGAAACCCTTTTTTTCTTGTAATAATTGGTTCTGAAGATGATTTGTTTCCAATAGAAATGTAAGTAAGGCTATTTTAAAAAGTTGTAGTTTAGAGGTTTCATTTTCTTCAAATAAAAAAATACGCCGCAGTAACTCCTACTTATCTAATAAAGATTTATAATTACTACAGTATAGTGCAATGATAGTTAATGTAAACACATTAACGTGTCATTGCGTTAATGTAATAGCGTGTGCATTGTGTAACACGTTAACAATAGCATCTAGTTTAATTTGTTTACTGCATTGACTACTGTACTGGTTCTAATAAAAGCTTTATTAAGTACATTATCCATGAATCGTTCAAATCCTACGACGACTACCACAGGATGCCAGAGTTTTGTGAATATTTAACTCTACCGGCCTGTTTTAGA
>JBAIZL010000004.1:215529921-215589921 GCA_036971475.1 Prosapia bicincta
ATATCTTTATAAAACTGTACTTATAAAAAGAAATGCTAGTGCTCCTTTAGTCAATTCTAGATATATATTAAGGGAATACTAGCATCCGAACACACTTAGTAGCTGTATTAGTAAGACTTAATTAATAACTTGTCTTTTTACCTACGGTTTCCAATTTTATAGCCACATCAACCAAAAATGTATGATAAACTGCTTCAGAGAAAATATTTTATATTTGGGAATGTTTGTTAAACATTTGTCCATAAATAAAATCAACAAAGGTTTCGACGTATTTACAAAGTTTATCACTGCATGTGGGGCTTTCCCTGTAAGGTAAACTCATTCTAGATGTGGAGTGGATTAACTAAACGTTGCATTCAAAGGCCTTATTTCATAAATAATTTTAACATGTTTTCAAAAAACCCTAAAAGGATAAAGCCATTTCTGTTATAATTTTACAGTTGATTTATCCTTATCTCCCTATACAAATACATAGCTCCAAACATATTCATAACACAGATTTTTAACCTAATATATAGGGAGCTTATTCCTAATGTTACAGATTCATAGCCCCACTCTGATTAATAACCTAACACAGGTTATTAGGCTCATAAATATTCATAACCCCACACAGACCCATAACCCCATACATATTCATAACCCCACACAGATTAATAACTCCACACAGACCCATAACCCCACACAGATCCATAAACCCACACAGATCCATTACCCCACACAGATGCATAACCTCACACAGATCCATTACTCCACACAGATGCATAACCCCACACAGATCCATAACCCCACACAGATGCATAACCCCACACAGATGCATAACCCCATACAGATCTATAACCCCACACAGATCAATAAACCCACACAGATCCATAACCCCACACAGATGCATAACCCCACACAGATCCATAACCCCACACAGATGCATAACCCCACACAAATCCTTAACCCCACACAGATCCATAACCGCACACAGATGCATAACCTCACACAGATGCATAATCCAACACAGATCCTTAACCCCACACATATCCATAACCGCACACAGATGCATAGCCCCACACAGATCCATAACCCCACACAGATGCATAACCCCACACAAATCCTTAATCCCACACACATCCATAACCGCACACAGATGCATAGCCCCACACAGATGCATAACCCCACACAGATGCATAACCCCACACAGATCCATAAACCCACACAGATGCATAATCCCACTCAGATCCATAAACCCACACAGATGCATAACCCCACACAGATCCATAAACCCACACAGATGCATAACCCCACACAGATGCATAGCCCCACACAGATGCATAAACCCACACAGATGCATAACCCACACAGATGCATAACCCCACACAGATGCATAGCCCCACACAGATGCATAACCCCACACAGATCCATAGCCCCACACAGATGCATAGCCCCACACAGATGCATAAACCCACACAGATGCATAACCCCACACAGATGCATAACCCCACACAGATGCATAGCCCCACACAGATGCATAACCCCACACAGATCCATAAACCTACACAGATCCATAACCCCACACAGATGCATAGCCCCACACAGATGCATAGCCCCACACAGATGCATAACCCCACACAGATCCATAAACCCACACAGATGCATAATCCCACTCAGATCCATAAACCCACACAGATGCATAACCCCACACAGATCCATAAACCCACACAGATGCATAACCCCACACAGATGCATAGCCCCACACAGATGCATAAACCCACACAGATGCATAACCCACACAGATGCATAACCCCACACAGATGCATAGCCCCACACAGATGCATAACCCCACACAGATCCATAGCCCCACACAGATGCATAGCCCCACACAGATGCATAAACCCACACAGATGCATAACCCCACACAGATGCATAACCCCACACAGATGCATAGCCCCACACAGATGCATAACCCCACACAGATCCATAAACCTACACAGATCCATAACCCCACACAGATGCATAGCCCCACACAGATGCATAGCCCCACACAGATGCATAAACCCACACAGATGCATAACCCCATACAGATGCATAACCCCACACAGATGCATAAACCCACACAGATGCATAAACCCACACAGATGCATAAACCCACACAGATGCATAACCCCACACAGATGCATAAACCCACACAGATGCATAAACCCACACAGATGCATAAACCCACACAGATGCATAAACCCACACAGATGCATAAACCCACACAGATGCATAAACCCACACAGATGCATAACCCCACACAGATGCACAACCCCACACAGATCCTTAGCCCCACACAGATGCATAAACCCACACAGATGCATAGCACCACACAGATGCATAACCCCACACAGATGCATAACCCCACACAGATGCATAACCCCACACAGATGCATAACCCCACACAGATGCATAACCCCACACAGATGCATAAACCCACACAGATGCATAACCTCATAGAGATTTATATTCTCTAACACGGTCTATAGAATAAATTTTATTCAATATAAAAAACTAGTTTAAAATTCAAAACTAAAGCCGTGGGTGCATGGAATAGATAAACGGGGAGTGAATGCAAACAATTCCTCTGAAAATGGTTTGAGTTGTTATTAGTGTGCTGAACACACTATAAATAGGTTATATATTCCTATAACCTATATATTTAAATCATGCCACTTTTATTTCTTTAAGATATTTTTATTTCTGTTGAAATTTACAGTCTCAAATGGATTAAAGATAATACACCTCCATAATTCTATGAGTCGTAATTTTATTGTTTATTTAGCTTTAAGTACATGTTTTTGAAATATGTTTTCCAATTATATATAATTAATTCCTGTTTTTTCGTAATGTGTAATCATTTTTTCATACTGCATTTAAGCCCAACAATGGTAGATTTCTTTTCAGTTAATAATAGATTCTATGGGGAAATTTATGGAATATATATATATATATATATATATATATATATATATATATATATATATGTATGTATGTATGTGTGTGTATATATGTATATATATATATATATATATATATATATATATATATATATTTGCAATAATAGGTATATTCATTTTTGCATACTATTGTATTGTCACTAAATTCTTATCTATATTTAAACTTTCAAGTGTATATTTCATTAAAGTTAGTTTAAAACCTATTATACAAATTGACCAGACAAGCAATATGTGATTTTATAAACTCCAAATAACAAAAGGTGTTTTGTTTGTTTCTATTTAAAATCGATTATTGTTATATCGCTTACAAACTAAATTGTCCAGACAATGTGCTTTGACGCACTTCGTAATGGTTAAAAAAGCGTAACTCTCCTTAACTGACGTTATCGCATTTAGCCAGCAGTCGCGAGACTTTAACGCCAGGTGAGGCATTGTAAACACATTAAAAAAATACAGCGATTTATCATTCTTATTATGCTAAAAGAAATATTTGACGTTAGGATTTATAAAGTGATTGACGTAAATTGATTAATGATGAATGGCGGATCTCTACCCTTCCTATTGAAAACAAGTCACCTTGCATAATAAATCAATCCCCTTTAAACCTCTATCGATATCTATTAATTATGAACAACCGGCGGGTTTATACAACTGTCGATTGTTTTTAATTAATTTTATAGATGTCGCATTACGGAGAATATTTAATAAAAATTCCGTGAAACTGGTGTTTGATACGCAAATCTCAATGATTGACCAGTATTTGAAATCAGGTTATTGCATTATAACGGAAGTTTGTTTGCTAAATATGAATCTTGTAATAACATAAATAATGCAATCTTTCAATAGTAGACTACGTCTTATATCTGTAAACGTTTCTAAATTCCATCACGAAGGCTATCAGTGTAGATGTCCCTTCCCGCTAAAATATTTAGTGTAAATAAAGTTCGGGATAATCCACAACCTTCCTGCAATCCGTCAGTTACATTTAAGCTTTACGGCAATGAGCCTGCCCCGTAAAGTTGAATGGCTCCATTGGACTTATATCCGGATCTTCTGACCTTATCTGGCGTTATGACGTCATTGGCTGTGTTTAGTTCCAAAGAAATAGATATGGATGTAATATGAAATCCTTCTTGTGCTTCGGGTTTCGTGAAAAACACATCGAAATCTTAAAACGTACCAGAACTTCATAAAAACTCTAACTATTCATATATTGCCTGATTAGTAAGTAAAGGCCTACAGTATAAAGTTTCGCAAGAGCTGTTATTCGATTTGACGCACAACTTTTGTTTATGCTATACATAGGCCTACCCATCATCAGTATACAACAGAAACCTGTCGGCATCACAGCAAGGAGGAATGTGTGCAGACATTATATTCTAATTTTGTAGCCTATTTTTAAATAGTGAAATACTGAACATGGAAACCCATTTAAGCATGGCCCCACTTGTCATTTTAGTTCCTTTAGTGTGGTTTAGCTTTTGCAACAAAATTCTCTATGAAATAAACATTTACAACAATTAAAATTGAATGAAGAAAATCAAAGTTGTAGGTAAAGTAAAAGAAAGGAAATAAAATAACACCAAACAAAAAAAAAACAATTACAATCCTATCCAGTCTGACAATAAATCATCCAACCCATCGACGTAAATGCAAGACAAAGAACTCTTACATTCTGCAAGATAATGCACAGCTAACTTCCAAGAAAAAGCATTGTTAACGTTTCCAAAATAATTTTGTTAATCTATACATTAGAAAGCATTTTTAACCACTATAAGAGAAACCATTGTTAACTGCTACAAGAGAAAGCATTGTTAATGTCTATAAGGAAAACATTGATAAGTTCTACAAGGGAATGTTGTTAGCTGCTACAATAGATAGAATTGGTAACTTATCTGCTACAAGAGAAACATTTTTAACTCATACAAGAAAAAGCATTGTCAATTTGTATAATATTAAACGGTGGTAACTTTTACAAGATAAAACGCCGTTAACTTCTACAAAAAAAAAAACATTGTTAACGAGTAAGAGAAACTATTGTTAACGTTTACAAAAGAAAGCATTGTTTACGTCTATAACGCAAAAAATGTTTAACGTCTACAAGAGAATGCTGGTAATTTCTACAAGTGAAAGCATTGTATTAAAAATTATTTTCGTTAACATAAAGGCTTACTTGGAAATTATTTGCACTGAAATTAGTTTTATATTTGTTTTTAATATGTTTCTTTTTTATAACGTAGTGCATTTTTATTTCATCAAACCCTCATGTGTCTCTACAATACTTTTGTCCAATTCATCTCCTTATTTTTTCTCTATAACTCCACTTACCCCTCCCACTCCAATTCAATTTTTTTCGAACAGTCTATTTAAGCCCACGCTAAATTTAATCGTATGTTTTAATCCTTTTCATATTACCTTTATGACATTCATCACTTGATATTTTGTTCATAATGAATTTAACGCTATTTAACGTTTTCTATAATTTCCCTAAAGCCAACATGGATATTTCATCTCTCTATTTCTTTGTATAGTGTTTTACAAATTTTCCTTTGACTTGCATTTTAACTCTAACTATATTTCTCTTAAACTAGTTATCGTTCCATCTCTATCGTTCATTTCTCCTTCTTCGTGTATCTTAAATTTTAATTAGTAAATTTAATTCGCGTTCAGGTACTTACGAAGCAATATGATCGTGACCATAAAACCAGAAAATACGACAAACCTACCTGGAACATCGACCATTCTTCGATTTACAACAGAAACGAAAGCCATCACTTTCTTTCTCCGATCAGCTTTTGTAATCAACTCTGGTACCCAAGCGGGTTGTAATATTCAGGGCATTAAATCACCGAACAACCCCCTTAATAATATCTCACGTATTGAACCCTCCAAACCACTCCGCGGAATTCCGCTCCCAGCGAAGGATAATAATGAACGCAATTAACGATTGCAAATGCGATGTAATAAAGCCTAATAGCCTTCCATTATAAACACAGTACTCTGTCGTATTTTTATTGGTCCTTGTTTGCATTGTGCTTAACCGGGTGTTCGGGGATTGCGTTTCAATTTACCACTTTGGTGATGTAAATAATCGATGTGGACGTGGTAAAGTGTTTAAAATGTTGTGAAGAAGGAATTTAGAGCTTACTTTTTAAAACAGAATTTGCAAAAGCAATGAAACGGTGTTTTGTTTGTTTTATAAATTACCTGACAGATGTGAAAAGATAATATTAATTGATAATTAGCTTGATGATATCTCGTCCTTATATAGTTTTTTGTTTTAATTTGTACAGATATATTGAATATTTTAAAAGTACTATATTTTAAACAATTATTATTTTATTTATATTTGTCACGTTTCAATATCATTCACTCAAGTTTAGTCATGTATTCCCAAATACAATGTTACTGCGAATTACAGTTACAGTACTTTATAGTATTTCAATATTTTAACATACTTCTAATCGTTCCAAACTTAAAATATTGAAGAAATATGAACAATGGATGAAGAAAGTAGCCAAATATCTTATTAACGTTTTGTATGTAAATTAAATGTTACTGATTTATATAGCCTAATGTATCGCAATCTAAACTTTACTATACGAGTATATTATACTACATATATACTAGTTCCTTTTTACAACTCTTATATTCATCTATACTTTAAGGCTTTGGAATTATAGTAGCGACTACTTTTCTACTATTTAAATACCTTACGAGAAACACGGTAGAGGTGTGGTATTGGGTAATGTGTATTCAATGGAGGTAAAATTGTCAGGTATTGGCTTCAACCCTAGATTTGACAGTACTCTTAAACCTCGATAAGTCGGACCCCGATAACACGGATCTCCGGATAACCCGGAATGATTTCAAAGTACAATGAAAAACCAATAAATAAGAAATAACAAAAATCAAATAAGTATAGTACATACATTAGAAGTCTAACACGACAATAAAAACTTGAAGGACCTTCAGATAAACAAAATAAGGTGCTGTGCTTAATATGCTGAAAAGACTACGGGATCACGCATCACGAAATCAGCTCGTAAAATTTAAACACCAAAAATTAACAGATTTGTTTACCAAGAAATGAATTGCAGTGGAGTTTACCTGTATGTACAGTATATATATATATATATATATATATATATATATATATATATATATATATTCAAAACTGTACATTAAACTCTTTGTTTGATAAATATAAAGTAGTTTTTTCTGTAAGTAATGTCTTCTTATAAGGTTTCCTTATTCTCTGACTAAACAGGATTTTCGATGAACCGGATGATGTTAGTCCGGATTAAAGAGGTTCTACTGCATTCATTTTCCCCAGGTTTGTAGATCTTCGGGCTGGAACCCTAATAGAAAATCTTCATGACTACCAAAAGTGGTAGTTTCAACTGAATCCGGGACGTTCACGTTAAAAGTTGACTGCTCTAGACACTAAACCTATTAACAGCAGTGATATAAGAAATTCTGCTGTGTACAAAAATAAACTTCACATTTTTTTTTTTCCAAAACCAAAAACTCAAGAATTTCTTCTCATCCACTTCGCGCGTGTCGTTCCTTCGGATCTACTTTTGATTTACCTCTAGCCAGTTACGCCTTTCAGAGACTGGAATTTTACAGTTTTTCTACTATTTTACACTATTTGTTTTACCTCGCCCTATCTTATCTAGCTTCTTTCTCTCGTGTATATTTTTATGTCTCTAAGCGTCTTAATTCAGAGTATTCCTTAAAACCTGTTCCCATGAAAAATGTCTCGTTTCTTGTCTTTTTACTCTTGCACTCCTTCATAATTTCACGATACTATTTGTATTTATTTTTTCTTTATATATGCCTACTTATGATATTTTTATGTGCATCACTATAATTAGTGTTTTTCATATACGTCTTGTACATTTCAAACGGAAATTTGCTAACAAAGTAATGAAATATTTTAATTGCCCCTTAGAGGTTTTTTATTTCTCTGTTTTATTGGGTTTCTCTCATACTATAGGGCCCATTTTATAATAATTGAGGACTTCCCTCATCAGAACTTTGATTTATTACTAATAATGGTTTATGCAGTTTCAGCACAAACATAAATGTTGAAACAAATCTTTTTATTTACAAAAAATATTTTCGAACCAAATTTCTCACTTCAATATTTATATAATTTTCTCGCTAGATTTCAATTTTCACCTGGAGAGTTGAAACTAAACTCCATTGCATCGGACCTGAGGGAATGTTATCTTATTCCATAACTTCTGTGTTATTTCACCCCTACATAGCTTAAAGTAGCACAGCGTAACTATGTAAATAGGTCAGAGATTAAAAAGTTGCCTAATTACTCCGGCGGGAGGCGAACGTGTAAGTTTAAAATAATAAAACTACTTCGAACTTGAGAGTTTTAATTGGAAAAAACTTTAATCAACCCCAAGTTGTAACTTTTGTCTCTCTTTAATTTTTCTTTGGTATTTTCATAGTACAAAATGAACCCTTTGCAGCTCATCGTGGAGGTTGTGTTGCACAAGTCTCTATAGACAATAACAGAATTGAAATATTTACAATGTTCCGGTTATGCACGATTCATCTGTGAAACATTAACACTAGAACAGCCTATATTATTTGTTTAAAGTTTTAATGTTACACAAGAACAAAAGCCAGGTCTAATTGTTTAAAACTACACACATTATAAAGTATTTTAGGGAGAAAGTAATTATTTCATAACATTAAATCCACCCTCGTTCTCTAAAGAATTAACTTTATTTTTATGCTTGTATTTATTACTGGATAGTCACGTGCATGAATTAGACCTGTTCTTTATCGGGGTATAAGAAGCCATCTAGTAGTTAAACATCCTTATAAAGTAATTAAAGGTTGATATATTAGCTAGGACTATAGTGAACCCTTAATGATCCAGTGATACTGCAAGTGGGGCAAAGGATAAGTAGTTTGGGGACCAGGTTTATTTCTCGAGTTAGAAACCAATACCCGTTCACTAGAGAATTACCTTTTTTTCATACTGATATTTATATATTTATGGAAGGCACGAACAGTTAAAACTGTTTCAATTTACACGTACCTACGTGTACACCAATAGTTCAAACTCTTGCTAAAGATATTTTTTGTTTACAGTCCAATCACTTTGTGAAAAATCGGGGTGTTAGATGCGCACTGGCAAGAGGCGCCAGTACGCATGCGCGTCACGGCGACTGCTCTGAGTGTCACTTCAGTTGGTCGTGAAAGTTCCCGGTGGTGGATCTATACGTACCTTTCCAAAAACATTTTCTGGTGTTATGTTTTGATTTAGTTTTGTGTTTTTTTTTGTGGTTTACAGTGTACGTGTTTTTAGTTTCTCTAAAAGATGGCGCAACCGGGTAGTACCCGGGTTCTTTCTTTTGACGTGCATAAATGATTCAAATTAGCTGAAAGTATATAGTCAGGCTAGTAGCGTTTCTACTTAGAACTTTATCTTCCTCCTCCCCTCGAATGCGGCCAAGCCCCGCCCCTCATACCCACATGCCTGAGCGAGGCGATTTTTGTCAAAGTGATTCAACTGTATATAAGCAACAAAAGTTTGCCACCAATATTGTACGCTACCTAACATCTTTTGTTTTCGTCACGTGCCTAACCTTTTCTCATGACACCCTGTAAGGACGTATCTCGTACTACACATTTACATTTTCCCATTTATAATATTCGTTGCCACAGTATTATATAATATATATGAGTAATCGTTTTAAACTTTCAAAATTGTTGGGGGTTCAGAGTGGAGATGTCTCTCTTCCCGTATACTGTAGTCAGCCGGCCAGTGAAGGAGTAGCTTTGCGCCCCCCCCCTCCGTGGTGTTTGTAGCGTCTGTATATTAACTATGCCTGCAGGTAGGGACCAGGGTCAGGGCAGGTATTAGGGATGGGGGATTTGCAAAGTGGAAGGACATTTATATGGTTTGGATAAAGTTCAGTTTTTCTCCTGAAGAACTGTTTTAAATTAGAAAATAAGGGGGTACAAACTGTATGCTGTTGTGTGTAAATACCAAGATCAATTAGAACGCATGTAATGGAAAGGTGTACTACAGCCGACACGAATGGGCACTATGGGGGATTTTAGGATTGCATTGTTTTAGGACAGCACCAAGGTTGAAGAAATAGGCACACATTGGACTGATTCCAGGCATTCAAGAGATATCTTCGTGGTGTATTCAAGGTCGTATGTACGTTTGTATTGCCCTACCCTTCGTTCTATCCCAGACTAGATGGGCATATCACGGTCACTGTACCACTCAGCCACCGGGGAAAGTATTCAAGGTCGTATGTACGTTTGTATTGCCCTACCCTTCCTTCTATCCCAGACTAGATGGACATATCACGGTCACTGTACCACTCAGCCACCGGGGAAAGTATTCAAGGTCGTATGTACGTTTGTATTGCCCTGCCCTTCCTTCTATCCCAGATTAGATGGACATATCACGGTCACTTGTAACACTCAGCCACCGGGAAAAGTATTCAAGGTCGTATGTACGTGTGTATTGCCCTACCCTTCCTTCTATCCCAGACTAGATGGGCATATCACGGTCACTGTACCCCTCAGCCACCGGGGAAAGTATTCAAGGTCGTATGTACGTTTGTATTGCCCTACCCTTCCTTCTATCCCAGACTAGATGGGCATATCACGGTCACTGTACCACTCAGCCACCGGGGAAAGTATTCAAGGTCGTATGTACGTTTGTATTGCCCTGCCCTTCCTTCTATCCCAGACTAGATGGACATATCACGGTCACTTGTACCACTCAGCCACCGGGAAAAGTATTCAAGGTCGTATGTACGTGTGTATTGCCCTACCCTTCCTTCTATCCCAGACTAGATGGGCATATCACGGTCACTTGTACCACTCAGCCACCGGGAAAAGTATTCAAGGTCGTATGTACGTGTGTATTGCCCTACCCTTCCTTCTATCCCAGACTAGATGGGCATATCACGGTCACTGTACCACTCAGCCACCGGGGAAAGTATTCAAGGTCGTATGTACGTTTGTATTGCCCTACCCTTCCTTCTATCCCAGACTAGATGGGCATATCACGGTCACTGTACCACTCAGCCACCGGGGAAAGTATTCAAGGTCGTATGTACGTTTGTATTGCCCTGCCCTTCCTTCTATCCCAGACTAGATGGACATATCACGGTCACTTGTACCACTCAGCCACCGGGAAAACTATTCAAGGTCGTATGTACGTGTGTATTGCCTTACCCTTCTTTCTATCCCAGACTAGATGGGCATATCACGGTCACTGTACCACTCAGCCACCGTGGAAAGTATTCAAGGTCGTATGTACGTTTGTATTGCCCTGCCCTTCCTTCTATCCCAGACTAGATGGGCATATCACGGTCACTGTACCACTCAGCCACCGGGGAAAGTATTCAAGGCCGTATGTACGTTTGTATTTCCCTGCCCTTCGTTCTATCCCAGACTAGATGGGCATATCACGGTCACTGTACCACTCAGCCACCGGGGAAAGTATTCAGGGTCGTATGTACGTTTGTATTGCCCTGCCCTTCCTTCTATCCCAGACTAGATGGGCATATCACGGTCACTGTACCACTCAGCCACCGGGGAAAGTATTCAAGGTCGTATGTACGTTTGTATTGCCCTACCCTTCCTTCTATCCCAGACTAGATGGGCATATCACGGTCACTGTACCACTCAGCCACCGGGGAAAGTATTCAAGGTCGTATGTACGTTTGTATTGCCCTACCCTTCCTTCTATCCCAGACTAGATGGGCATATCACGGTCACTGTACCACTCAGCGACCGGGGAAAGTATTCAAGGTCGTATGTACGTTTGTATTGCCCTACCCTTCCTTCTATCCCAGACTAGATGGGCATGTCACGGTCACTGTACCACTCAGCCACCGGGGAAAGTCTTCAAGGTCGTATGTACGTTTGTATTGCCCTACCCTTCCTTCTATCCCAGACTAGATGGGCATGTCACGGTCACTGTACCACTCAGCCACCGGGGAAAGTATTCAAGGTCGTATGTACGTTTGTATTACCCTACTCTTCCTTCTATCCCAGACTAGATGGGTATATCACGGTCACTGTACCACTCAGCCACCGGGGAAAGTATTCAAGGTCATATGTACGTTTGTATTGCCCTGCCCTTCGTTCTATCCCAGACTAGATGGGCATATCACGGTCACTGTACCACTCAGCCACCGGGGAAAGTATTCAAGGTCATATGTACGTTTGTATTGCCCTGCCCTTCGTTCTATCCCAGACTAGATGGGCATATCACGGTCACTGTACCACTCAGCCACCGGGGAAAGTATTCAAGGTCGTATGTACGTTTGTATTGCCCTGCCCTTCGTTCTATCCCAGACTAGATGGGCATATCACGGTCACTGTACCACTCAGCCACCGGGGAAAGTATTCAAGGTCGTATGTACGTTTGTATTGCCCTGCCCTTCCTTCTATCCCAGACTAGATGGGCATATCACGGTCACTGTACCACTCAGCCACCGGGGAAAGTATTCAAGGTCGTATGTACGTTTGTATTGCCCTACCCTTCCTTCTATCCCAGACTAGATGGGCATATCACGGTCACTGTACCACTCAGCCACCGGGGAAAGTATTCAAGGTCGTATGTACGTTTGTATTGCCCTACCCTTCCTTCTATCCCAGACTAGATGGGCATATCACGGTCACTGTACCACTCAGCCACCGATGAAAGTATTCAAGGTCGTATGTACGTTTGTATTTCCCTACCCTTCCTTCTATCCCAGACTAGATGGACATATCACGGTCACTGTACCACTCAGCCACCGGGGAAAGTATTCAAGGTCGTATGTACGTTTGTATTGCCCTGCCCTTCCTTCTATCCCAGACTAGATGGACATATCACGGTCACTTGTACCACTCATCCACCGGGAAAAGTATTCAAGGTCGTATGTACGTGTGTATTGCCCTACCCTTCCTTCTATCCCAGACTAGATGAGCATATCACGGTCACTGTACCACTCAGCCACCGGGGAAAGTATTCAAGGTCGTATGTACGTTTGTATTGTCCTACCCTTCCTTCTATCCCAGACTAGATGGGCATATCACGGTCACTGTACCACTCAGCCACCGGGGAAAGTATTCAAGGTCGTATGTACGTTTGTATTGCCCTGCCCTTCCTTCTATCCCAGACTAGATGGACATATCACGGTCACTTGTACCACTCAGCCACCGGGAAAAGTATTCAAGGTCGTATGTACGTGTGTATTGCCCTACCCTTCCTTCTATCTCAGACTAGATGGGCATATCACGGTCACTGTACCACTCAGCCACCGGGGAAAGTATTCAAGGTCGTATGTACGTTTGTATTGCCCTGCCCTTCCTTCTATCCCAGACTAGATGGACATATCACGGTCACTTGTACCACTCAGCCACCGGGAAAAGTATTCAAGGTCGTATGTACGTTTGTATTGCCCTGCCCTTCCTTCTATCCCAGACTAGATGGGCATATCACGGTCACTGTACCACTCAGCCAACGGGGAAAGTATTCAAGGTCGTATGTACGTTTGTATTGCCCTGCCCTTCGTTCTATCCCAGACTAGATGGGCATATCACGGTCACTGTACCACTCAGCCACCGGGGAAAGTATTCAAGGTCGTATGTACGTTTGTATTGCCCTGCCCTTCCTTCTATCCCAGACTAGATGGGCATATCACGGTCACTGTACCACTCTGCCACCGGGGAAAGTATTCAAGGTCGTATGTACGTTTGTATTGCCCTACCCTTCCTTCTATCCCAGACTAGATGGGCATATCACGGTCACTGTACCACTCAGCCACCGGGGAAAGTATTCAAGGTCGTATGTACGTTTGTATTGCCCTACCCTTCCTTCTATCCCAGACTAGATGGGCATATCACGGTCACTGTACCACTCAGCGACCGGGGAAAGTATTCAAGGTCGTATGTACGTTTGTATTGCCCTACCCTTCCTTCTATCCCAGACTAGATGGGCATGTCACGGTCACTGTACCACTCAGCCACCGGGGAAAGTCTTCAAGGTCGTATGTACGTTTGTATTGCCCTACCCTTCCTTCTATCCCAGACTAGATGGGCATGTCACGGTCACTGTACCACTCAGCCACCGGGGAAAGTATTCAAGGTCGTATGTACGTTTGTATTACCCTACTCTTCCTTCTATCCCAGACTAGATGGGTATATCACGGTCACTGTACCACTCAGCCACCGGGGAAAGTATTCAAGGTCATATGTACGTTTGTATTGCCCTGCCCTTCGTTCTATCCCAGACTAGATGGGCATATCACGGTCACTGTACCACTCAGCCACCGGGGAAAGTATTCAAGGTCATATGTACGTTTGTATTGCCCTGCCCTTCGTTCTATCCCAGACTAGATGGGCATATCACGGTCACTGTACCACTGAGCCACCGGGGAAAGTATTCAAGGTCGTATGTACGTTTGTATTGCCCTGCCCTTCGTTCTATCCCAGACTAGATGGGCATATCACGGTCACTGTACCACTCAGCCACCGGGGAAAGTATTCAAGGTCGTATGTACGTTTGTATTGCCCTGCCCTTCCTTCTATCCCAGACTAGATGGGCATATCACGGTCACTGTACCACTCAGCCACCGGGGAAAGTATTCAAGGTCGTATGTACGTTTGTATTGCCCTACCCTTCCTTCTATCCCAGACTAGATGGGCATATCACGGTCACTGTACCACTCAGCCACCGGGGAAAGTATTCAAGGTCGTATGTACGTTTGTATTGCCCTACCCTTCCTTCTATCCCAGACTAGATGGGCATATCACGGTCACTGTACCACTCAGCCACCGAGGAAAGTATTCAAGGTCGTATGTACGTTTGTATTGCCCTACCCTTCCTTCTATCCCAGACTAGATGGACATATCACGGTCACTGTACCACTCAGCCACCGGGGAAAGTATTCAAGGTCGTATGTACGTTTGTATTGCCCTGCCCTTCCTTCTATCCCAGACTAGATGGACATATCACGGTCACTTGTACCACTCATCCACCGGGAAAAGTATTCAAGGTCGTATGTACGTGTGTATTGCCCTACCCTTCCTTCTATCCCAGACTAGATGGGCATATCACGGTCACTGTACCACTCAGCCACCGGGGAAAGTATTCAAGGTCGTATGTACGTTTGTATTGTCCTACCCTTCCTTCTATCCCAGACTAGATGGGCATATCACGGTCACTGTACCACTCAGCCACCGGGGAAAGTATTCAAGGTCGTATGTACGTTTGTATTGCCCTGCCCTTCCTTCTATCCCAGACTAGATGGACATATCACGGTCACTTGTACCACTCAGCCACCGGGAAAAGTATTCAAGGTCGTATGTACGTGTGTATTGGCCTACCCTTCCTTCTATCTCAGACTAGATGGGCATATCACGGTCACTGTACCACTCAGCCACCGGGGAAAGTATTCAAGGTCGTATGTACGTTTGTATTGCCCTGCCCTTCCTTCTATCCCAGACTAGATGGGCATATCACGGTCACTGTACCACTCAGCCACCGGGGAAAGTATTCAAGGTCGTATGTACGTTTGTATTGCCCTGCCCTTCGTTCTATCCCAGACTAGATGGGCATATCACGGTCACTGTACCACTCAGCCACCGGGGAAAGTATTCAAGGTCGTATGTACGTTTGTATTGCCCTGCCCTTCCTTCTATCCCAGACTAGATGGGCATATCACGGTCACTGTACCACTCTGCCACCGGGGAAAGTATTCAAGGTCGTATGTACGTTTGTATTGCCCTACCCTTCCTTCTATCCCAGACTAGATGGGCATATCACGGTCACTGTACCACTCAGCCACCGGGGAAAGTATTCAAGGTCGTATGTACGTTTGTATTGCCCTACCCTTCCTTCTATCCCAGACTAGATGGGCATATCACGGTCACTGTACCACTCAGCGACCGGGGAAAGTATTCAAGGTCGTATGTACGTTTGTATTGCCCTACCCTTCCTTCTATCCCAGACTAGATGGGCATGTCACGGTCACTGTACCACTCAGCCACCGGGGAAAGTATTCAAGGTCGTATGTACGTTTGTATTGCCCTACCCTTCCTTCTATCCCAGACTAGATGGGCATGTCACGGTCACTGTACCACTCAGCCACCGGGGAAAGTATTCAAGGTCGTATGTACGTTTGTATTACCCTACTCTTCCTTCTATCCCAGACTAGATGGGTATATCACGGTCACTGTACCACTCAGCCACCGGGGAAAGTATTCAAGGTCATATGTACGTTTGTATTGCCCTGCCCTTCGTTCTATCCCAGACTAGATGGGCATATCACGGTCACTGTACCACTCAGCCACCGGGGAAAGTATTCAAGGTCGTATGTACGTTTGTATTGCCCTGCCCTTCGTTCTATCCCAGACTAGATGGGCATATCACGGTCACTGTACCACTCAGCCACCGGGGAAAGTATTCAAGGTCGTATGTACGTTTGTATTGCCCTGCCCTTCCTTCTATCCCAGACTAGATGGGCATATCACGGTCACTGTACCACTCAGCCACCGGGGAAAGTATTCAAGGTCGTATGTACGTTTGTATTGCCCTACCCTTCCTTCTATCCCAGACTAGATGGGCATATCACGGTCACTGTACCACTCAGCCACCGGGGAAAGTATTCAAGGTCGTATGTACGTTTGTATTGCCCTACCCTTCCTTCTATCCCAGACTAGATGGGCATATCACGGTCACTGTACCACTCAGCGACCGGGGAAAGTATTCAAGGTCGTATGTACGTTTGTATTGCCCTACCCTTCCTTCTATCCCAGACTAGATGGGCATGTCACGGTCACTGTACAACTCAGCCACCGGGGAAAGTATTCAAGGTTGTATGTACGTGTGTATTGCCCTACCCTTCCTTCTATCCCAGACTAGATGGACATATCACGGTCACTGTACAACTCAGCCACCGGGGAATGTATTCAAAATACAATTAAAGACAATAAAAATTATAGTTCATATGTACCATAAACAATGGGTCCACAAATCATTGCAGATTCTTTTTATGCATATCTATTTTTTGTTGTATTTGTCTTTTAAATGCTGTAAAATACATAAAATTCATTTTACAAAATATTTTAAATAGTAAACTCTTACCCATAGCAGCGCTTCCTTCGTTTTTAAATAGAAATCCTAGTTTCACAAAATGTGCTCAAAAAACAGCCCATTCAAGCAAAGACTTACGATTGGTGCTGATCATCTCGCCAAGACGGCGTCCTCATTTATACCAAAAGTTAGTGCTACTATAGACAAGAGTTACGTAATACTAGATGTTTACACCTATACGGGTAAACTATTAGACCAAGTAGAAAGTGAAACAAATTTCCAAGTAATATTAGAGATGGTTTGAGAGTTGAAGTGATAAATAACTGTACATAAACTCACAATTACAATAACTTAATTTTAACACGCGTTTCAGTGATTTAAACCATCATCAGTTACACTACGTAAACAATTACATCTGCTGATAAAATATTTTTTTTAACTCTTCTCTAATTGCAATTGTAATTCTGAAGTAGATTAATTGATAACGGAGACGTGTGTAATTAAAACAAGGCGTTTATAAAATTTAGTTTGTTATCAGTTGTTTACTAATAAACATTTTGTATCCTAGATATTTTATTTCACAATATTTTTAAATAAACCAAATATTGGTTTCATGATTATTATAAAATAATTAGATTTTGTGTATTAAAGATATTCCATTCAATAAATAAATATTAGATACAATATATGATGATAGTAAAACGTTATGGTCGATAGATCATAATAACCTAATACGCACGGGCTTAACAATACACGTCGGCCTTTAGAATGGTATTTTAATGACGTATAAATTAATTAAGGGAAACGTTTTGTTGCATGTATTATTTATTAGGCATTACTTTATCGATAAAAAAGTAATTTTATAATAAAACACTTTTAATGATTAAACATTTTTCCTGAATAACATAATAATAATAATAATAGGCCAAGTTACAAACAAAATATTTCTCCTCGTGTTTTCTTTTAAATTTACACTCAGAGAAACGTCCTTTATGGAGTTACAGAGTTAAACTTTATGAAGTAACAAATTGTAACTTATACTACAAGAGACGCCACTAAGGTCTGCTGATAGTCTACTATCACTATTAGGAATTCATAGTACAATAGCTTCTTGGGGAAATCCATACGTTTATAGGTTTGCTTAGATTTGTTGAGCCAAGAAATTAAAAGAGAAACTAATCGGGAAGTAGGTAAGGGTTCGCCGTGCTCTAGATTTTGAGTGTCCGGGTCAGGGGGAACGAACACTCAGCAGCCGCCATTCTTCAAAGTAACAATGACGATGGGCGCTAAATCACACTATCTATAAGGCAGTGCAATCAAGGATCCGCACAGACCTTCCGCTTCCTGTTTATCACTTTAATAAATAGAACCGCCGACTCTTCGACGAAAATCAATTTCACCACCGACAATCCAAATTTGTTTCCGGTCATGCGAAGTAAATTGGTAATATTTTGTCTGATAGAACTCTGATCGGAGAATTATATATTGTTCGGCGCGCAAAGCAAATTCTCCTTCGCAAAATAAACATTGTAAAATGAGTTTGCCCTCGAGAACAGGCTGTCACATGTTGTTTGGCTTTCCGCGGAGCAGGCTCTTCAATATTCGACGCAAAATGAACTGAAAAACGTTTTTTTGTAAGATTGATGAAACAATTCCTATGCTTGCCTCTAGTGTTCCCCGAGTTTCTTTAATAATAACATTAACTTTTAAATGTAAACATCTTTTTTTTTTAGTGACGTATAATATTCGAAAACATATTTTATTATTATACAATATAACTAGATATTTTTAATTGAATTTGCGTCACTTTGCTGCAAAACTATTATTGTTAGGGCGTCAACAAAATTTTGTTTATTTCAAATCGATTTGACTCCAATTTTACAGCTGTTTATTTAGTTGTAAGGCTATTATCAGGTAAATAAACATATACTGTAATATGAACATATGTAATAACTGAACAAGGAGCAGGATAAACAAGCTCTTTGTGTAAACGTTTATTAATAAGAAAGATGCCAATAAGCTTTTACTTTTTAAACGGCTGATTAATAAGAAAAGGATGAAAATCGTTTGCATTTTCAAAACGCTATTGAGTATAAAGGTTAAGTAACACCTTTCATTATTAAAACAGCTGATTAATAAGAAAAGAATAAAAAAAAATGTTTGCATTTTTGAAACGCTAAAAGAAAGGTTAACACACAACTTTCAGATTTGAAACAGCTGTTTAATAAGAAAGGGATAAAAAATGATTGCATTTTCAAAACGCTAATGAATAAAAAGGTTAGGCAACAGCTTTTGTTATTACAACAGCTGATTAATATGAAAAGGATAAAAAAAAATGTTTGCATTTTTGAAACGCTAAAAGAATGGTTCACACACAGCTTTCAGATATGAAATAGCTGATTATTAAGAAAAGGATAAAAAATGTTTGCATTTTTGAAACGCTAATTAATAAAAAGGTTAAACAACAGCTTTCAGTTTTAAAACAATTGATTAATAAGCAAGGGATCAATAAGCTCTGGATTTTAAAGAAGAGGGCTAATAAGCTTTCATATTTGGAACAGCGGATTAATAAGAAACGAATGAATAATACTTGCATTTATAGATCATATTTAATAGGCAATATAATGGGCTTTCACTTTTTGTAACAGGTAATTAATAATAATCATTTGTTGAATCATCTGATTAATACAAATTAGCTGATTTCTTTCTTTCAAATTTTTCGTCTAGTTTCGACCCGCCTGCTCCCATCTTAGGGTTTCCCTAGTTTGATCTGAATCTCTGTAAAGTGGCCATTCTTTATACGATCTATTAATATTTACAAAGTTTACAGAATATTCTCTAGCTGCAAATGGATTTGTTTGTGTATTATGTCTGTGACTATTTGACTATTAAACTATACAATTTGCACTGCTAGAAGATAAGGCTTTCGCTACCTACTCAGGGTGGAGTCGAGTGTTGACTAAATCAATAATAAAGGCTATATTTAGGAAATAGTGTTTCAAACGTCATCATCGCTGATTTCTTCAATTCCATAATGTTTTGATCACATTTTGATTTCAGCGTTATGAAATGTATATACATTCCTTAGGTGTTTATTTAATTTAATAAGGATTTGATCAGTTATACTATTATTTGCGTTAACCTTCGTTGTACAAGTTTTAAACAATTCTGAAATATTTTTTCCTAATTTCCATACCAGGAAGAAAGTTTACGAAATTTGCACACAGAAAAGCAGTTTGTAAGAATTTAATTAATTGTTGGGTTTATCTTTTCCGTCGCCAACTAATTAGGGGCGGATCGACCCCTTTTTAGGAGTTTATGAAATTAACAAGCAGTTATTTCTTTAGGAGGCGATGTAATTACACGAAGTTGACTCGGGTAGTGAGTTTTTTTAGCCCTTCGGTCATATGATTGATGTGTTGCACTTAATTTAGCGACTTGGGTAAGTTGCGCTGTGCTCTCTCTCTCTCCCCCTCACTCTCTCTCTCTCTCTCTTTCTTTCTCTCTCTCTCTCTCACTTATTCCGTTAAAGTTTTTCGCTTTCACTGATTCTTTTATAGAAATTTCATTATTTTTAACAAAGTACGCTACAAATAAAAATTCAACTTTAAACAAAATTAATTATATATCACACGCGCCTGCGCGATCGCGTGTTTGTGCTATAAGTGATTCATGAAACGTGGCTATTCGGTTAAAGTAAATGTAACAGCTATTTTTTTTAAAAAAATCTTTTTACGGCGTAGTCCATAAAACAATCAAAGAAATTTTTAAAAAAATAATGTCTAAAATATGTTCTACTGCATATTACAGAAGCCTGTTTTAAAAACTGAATCAAAATGGTTTTATTTTTTCATCCTCTTCTTCTTCTCAAAATGAGTGTTTTTTTAATTCTCTATCTCCTCTTTCATCTAACTCTTCTTTTCTTCTAACATCTCTACAATTTCTTTTGCTTTCTTTCTGTTTTCGTTTTTCTTTTATGTTGCTTCTGATCTCCTTTAACTTCTAAATAATTTAATCAAATAATTGTTATTAACATGTAAATATTCCAAAGGGTTAAACCATGCTCCCGTAAATTTTATTTATTTATGGATTAACATTTATTTAACAGATTAGTTACACAGGATAAATATCTTTCTTCTTTTACCAGAATACTTAATAATAATAAGATTACTTAATAATTTTTTTTAAAAATTATATAGACAATCTAAATTAAAATTTCCTTTCATCGCATGTCATGCATTTCTAAACTTGAAATCATAACTCTTCTTTTTCCCCTTTTTATAAATATATTATGTTTTATGTATAGTAAATATTGGGTTTACTTTTCTATATATTTCTTTGTTTCAAACCCTAATTTAACATTAACTGAAAAATGCGTATATTTTGCGATTTAGGTCTACTCGAACTGTTTGTGGGTTATTGACCTACGCAACACCCCCTGTAGTCACTACTTCCAACTCCTCATTACGCATTCTGATCACACCGAGCATTCATCTCACCGGATCGTTTCTTTGAAGGTTATTTAGATTTGCCTTTATAGTATCATTGTTACACATTAACAGCTGCGGAATGATTCTAGGCCCTAATCCAACGGGCCAGGCTATATTCGGTGGGCGTAAACTGGGGCGTAACCTCGTAACCGAAATTAGTGATAGGGATAACGCAATTCCAAGGTCAAACGGCGCGAAGTGGTATCATTTACGAACGCCCTTAAATTACAACCCATTCGGTGTAAATTAAATGTTTTGCTCTGTGTAATCCCAGCCCAGGCTTTACCAATGTCGTGTTTTGCATCTGAGGGTTATTTTGTATAATCATAATAACCTGTTATGATTGTAACGAAAAATTTATTATAAAGAATTTGATAGCTTGGCGTCAATTGACGCTGAATTTTATATTATTAAAAGTAATATTTTTGTTTACTAAGTTATATTTAATGTATTAAAACAACTGATAGAAGGTTTGAAAATTTTTGAGGCGTGTTATGAGTTGTGAGAAGTTTCAATTGTATTTACATCGTATTTGAAATTACCCTCATCTTAAGGGACAAATCTAAGGAAAAAGGAAACAAAAATAAACAAGTTGCACGAGATTTGAGCATGGACAATTGAAAAGTTTTTAAGTGGTAAAACTCTTTAGGAGCGACTGGCAGTTTATGTTATGAAGAAAAGTCTTTCTTTGGCGTTATATTGGCGTATTTCCAAAGATGAACGAATTGTCTTGAAGATTTCTCACGGCGTTTCTAATCGTTTAATGTTAACAGCTGTTCTCGCCTTCACTTTGATGTTACTTTGAGGTTGTGTTGAAATATTTACAAATGCAGTTCAGTATTTGGTTTATCTTAGACTAAATGATAGCGTATGGTTGGATATAAAACAGATGTTTATATACTCTTAATTAACGGTACTACATGTGACGTAGACTACTTGTTCAGTTAAATTGTCTGGCATTTATCAAAGTAAACATATGATACATATTTAAAATAACTAGTTTTTAATTTTGGTAAAATGAATACTCTAGTAAGAATAAATCTCTAAAGAAAATCATAATATAAATAAATAAAATATTTTGTATAAATATTTTTATTATAATTTATTTTTTTATTTCATTTATTTATATTTTATAAATAATATAAAATCATAAATCCCTATATGTTACATATTTGATTTATAAATACATTTAGCTATTTATATAATATAGCCTACTTAGTAACCTAATTTAACTGATGAAATAAACTATAAATATATCTACCTATTTTAGCTGCATCTATATAATTGTTATTGTGATCTGTAAATATCATGAAATCTCATAAACTCAATAGCTATACACATTATTCATCCAAGTTACCCTTCTTATCAAGCCACGTTTTTTCAGTCAGTTCTTCGTGAATTTAGTTTTTTTTTAGTCAATGGTTGTGGGGCTACTATTATAATATGAGTTTATAAAACAATCATTTAGTGTCAGGCTTAGCCATTGTTTAATAATTTTTAAAATAGTAATTATCTGTAACATGTTATGATTTTAATGCCTTAAGTGGACCAAGTGACCAACCCAGTTAGCACTAAATGTTATTGTACCTTATTTAATTATAGTCAAACTCTAATTAGGATTAGAGTTTTTACAACTTTTTCATTTTTACTGTATTTAGAAAAATAACAGCTGCGTTGTTACTGTAGTATCTTAACAGCTATTGATAACTTTTTTTTATCTGTACTGCATTACGAAATTAGTTTTACTTTTATAAACGCTCAGTTACTGATTTACAACCAGTTATCAAACATTTATGTTGGTTTCGCTTACACAGTTAGCATCATCAGAGGATTATACTTAAGTAATGTTCTGCAACTAAATCTTTTAGAAGTTTGTAAATTCGCGTTTGTAATTTCTAGCAGTTAGTTATAATCTTCACTATATTTACTCTTGTATTAATTGATACGAAATTGAAAGCATTCAACAGATTATGAAAAAATTTATTTTACATTGATAAATTATTTGTAATTGTATCTATTTGTATTTATCGTAAAAATAACGTTTATCTTAAAGTGAAGTAAAATGACTTTATATTTGTATACAATATCTAAAATGTCGTAGATATGGAAACGGCACCGACGAAAATCACTTAAACTCAAGACCAATACCGTAAACAAAATGCAAGCTTGTATACGCGTCTCGCCTGGTAACTGATTGGTTGTTCAACTCGGCCGGCGATTATCCGCGGCTAACTAATGGCCGAGCTCTGTGCTTAGCTTACGGCGAAATCACTTCCTCTGTGGCCACGAAAAAAATTAGCTCATTTAACGATGAGAAATGATCCGTAGTGCGTTTAAAAATGGCCAACAGCATCAATAATTGAGATAAATTCAGAGTTGCTACCGCCTAACGACAACAAATGGGTTTATCAAGCCGGAGTGGGGCGTCATTGTTTACAATCTGTGATGGAAAGCTTTTATTGGGTTTAGAAGTAGTCCGATGATCCTAGCGTCTTTTGGCCGACAAACGCTGAATTATATATGTTAATGAACTTTGTAGTAACTTAAAATATTCTATAAAACGTACGATTTTCAATATGCCAACTAAACTCTGTTTAACAATATGGGTTTTCTGTTCTGTCCTATAAGGACTAACACAAATCTCCACGTTCTTCTTTTAACAATATTTTTCAAAGATATTTATAGTATTCCAACCTATCTTTGAATTGAAATCACCAAATTCCTTAGACAAACAATAAACTTTGAAAGAAATAATACGAGTTTAGTTTTATAATTTTTTTAAAAATAAACTCGTTTCAACGAAATATTATAGCCTAAAAGAAGCTTCAAGTAGTGTTTTAAATTCAAAGATTATTAATTTTCTAAACATATTTTGTTAATGCTTTCAAATAAATGTAACTCAACTGTGGTCACACTTAGGGAAAGTACACCTCCAGCCTTTACGATAAAATATCCAACTTGTTTACAAAACAAACTATGACGATAACTTTAATGCTTGGTAATATTTAATAAAAAGATAAAAATATTTATGAAAAGTTAATATAAAGGGTTATCAAAATAGCTATATAACTATATATATTTATATATATATATATATATATATATATATATATATATATATATATATATATATATATATATATATTATATATATTTTTTAATGTTATTTCCTCTGGTTATTTCTTTAAACGATTTAATGGAAATATAATTGTATAGCAGCAGCTGAGTTATTTTTCCTTTCTTTTTTTATAATTTTTTTTCATAAATAGTAATTACAAAAATGTTACAACAGACGTTGAAGAAAATATGTTTATTTTCAGAGCTATACGTATCGTTAAGTTTACTATTATTATCATATTTTTTAAGTTTATCTAGATTTTAAGAAAACGACCGTCAGTGAGACTGCCCGACTATATATAGGTTACCTAACTTGAACAAAGTAATTAATAGAGGGTTTAATAGCATGTACTAAACGTAGGTAATAATGAAAGAATACCTTTACTAGAATGTTGACAAATTTACTGAATGCCAAGTTTTTTTAACGAATTTAATTGAAGCCCGTCATGAAAAACACTGAGATTATTTGCATGAGAGGGTGTAATTTCTTTTACCGATAGCGATTGCTTGTAGAAAAGATATAATTACCATTTCATATATTAACTTTATTTGGATTTAATGGAAAACACCCATTTTGTCTAGAATATGGACAGCTTAAACTGGTCTTTAGTCTGAATGACATTTGTTATAATTATTTAACTACTTACTACTTTCAGGCACGAAAATATCCTTCTCTCTCTTTTGTCATATAATTTGTCCACCGCTGATCACAGAGAGAGCACGTTCGAAAAACCACTGAACGCCTTATAATTATATCAAAATTAATTACAATTTCGATTTTTTTAAAGATGTTAGCTTAATTTGCATAATCTGCTCTACAAATACAAGATAGATAAATCTTTTAATCTATGCATCAGATCAAACCAGTCGAGTTATTGTTGCGTTCTGCCCTCTTTTATCCTTCAAACTTGTTTTGCTTCTATCTGAAGATCCTTTTAAAGATAAGAAGAAAATTAGTTTAGCATCTGAACCTTATAATTTAGGCAGCTCGTTTTTCAAAAACAAATTTTATAACTTTAATAAGTATTTGTGCGCAAGGAACTGTGCTAAACCCCTTTAACTTACTGAGATTTGAACTGTATCAAGAGAATATTGGTAGCGTTGAGCTAAATATAGTGTGTGTAGTAATCAAAATGTGAATCAAGCACTGAAACATTTGTCAAGCAAAAATTTTAATATGTTATGCACTCGCTTGCACCTGCAAAACGTATTATTCTTTACTTACAATTATTTCTGAAATCAAATAAAACCAAATATTTTTTATAACAAAAATAACCTTTACCGAAATATTTTATGAAAATTTACTGTATAATTTTTCGTATATGTATCCAGTGACTTTATTACAGCATTATTGAAAGTTTATCGCAGTTTTATCTTCATTGTTTCTTGTTTTTCCACGAATCGTCTTCTTGTTCTTCCTATTTTATATCTCCTTTGTTCATAGCTATTTTATATTAATTATATCTTTATTTTTCCTTCGTGTTCCTCTCCTACATCGTCTTTTTGGGATCAATTTCCACGTTTTAAATGCTAATCTATCATCCATCATTCTTCTCTATGACCTTACCAGGAAAGCTGCTTTCTTTCTACGGTGTCTATAAATGATGTCTCTACATTCGTTATTTCTTTTATTCTCTCCGTTCTTATATGATTATGTAATGTGTATCTACATCTTCTCCAGAAACTGTTTTCCATTGTATTTATTCGTTTCTATACGTATTTTCTCTTGTTAGTGTTTATAAGTAAAATATGTAACTCGAACTAAAAATGTAAGGTTATAACTTATTTAAATTTTGGTAATAATTCAAACATATCGAGAGTAATTATGAGCCTAATTAGAAAAATAATAATTTTTCTAAACAATAATTAAGTTAGGTTAAAAATAATATTTAAAACAACGTAATATATGTTATTCAGTTCTTAAAATGTGTGTGTTTTTTTTTAAATGTATGCTTTTATAGTTTTGCTTTTAAAAATGTTTGCTTAAACTATTTAAAACTTAATGTCAACTTGTCTTAAAGAAACAAATGCTTTAAATTCTCTACATGTATTTATTTTTTGTCCAATTTCATTTTATAATGCACGTACATATCTGTACTTGCTGAAAAGACTTTAATGTTGCGGTAGAAAAATACTTATTTTCATTTCAATTTATTTCATTTTTATAAAACATAAAATGAACTTTTAATGTCTTTTAAATGCATTTTTGTTGTCGGCTTATTGCGTCAAATTAAAAGACAAACACGTCCCAGCACTAACAAACCATTAGTAAAGGCAATCTGAAAAGTGTAATTTCGTCGGCCAATTTACACAAGCATAACTTCTTCACAGCAGCATTTATGTTACTAAATAAAGAACCATTGTTATTAGTTTGGCATATAGACAGAGTACAGAAAATGTTTTTTAAAACGACATTCACTTCTGTCGATAAACCACGCATATTTACCCAAGCATTAGAACTAATAAATTTTCCACACCAGTAATTATTTTATTAAACCAAGACCCGCTGTTCAAAATATCGCTGCCGTTGGCTTAACGCAGCGCTGTAATTAAATAATTATATAGTGGAACTATAGAAGCGGGGAGGACTTCGGCCGGATTACACTGGTATCATTTCGTAATGAGAAATGTCCGGGCCGATTCGTTGTATTTATTGAGGCATAAATCATATCGCGAACTGGCCAACAAGTTGCCCGTGCAAAGTAGAACAATTCCGCGCTTGTTACGTCGCCAAATGAAATTCAAGAAGTAAAGTTAATAAAAACCGACGTAATAGCTTCAGTTGGAACAAGAAAAATGCTCCCTCAAAGCCGCTTCCCTCGGCCAATTTTACTTATTATGATATAAGAGGAAACATCCTTTGTTTCTCGGTGTAAAATGAGATTGTGTTTGAAATTTCAGTTGTTTATGTATTTTTATAAAATTAAATTTTCAACATTAATATTCTTAATAATAGTCCACAAAAAATATTCCTCTTTGTGTAGGAAAAACAATTTATTCTTGAGACTATGGTGCTCATTATTCTATGTACGCTTTACTCATTAACTTTTTAGAAACTTGTTTAAAGTATGTAGTATTTCAATTTTTGTTTTACATAGTTGGTAAATATGTCTAAAGCACCAGATCTCGTGTAGACAAAGAAGTTGTTTATTACAGCTGTTGAGGTTTTGTTATGTCAAATGAAATAATTTGAATTAGATTTAGCGTTTAAATGAAATGTACTTAAGTGCTTCTTACACATCAACACAGTCGGAGATTGACTAGTGCAATTTAAATTGTTCAGTAGGTTATTCATAAACTCACATAAGTTTTACGTTTTTGTGGTATTGATTAGTAAAATACGAGTATAAACGAATATTATTCATTGATTTAAAAATGTTGTTTTCAATCTATATTTCTTCATACATATTTCCCGCACTCTGTATTTATGATATTATCGTAAATAATCATAATACAGGTTAACAAGTGTATTGATCTTTATCAATCTATGTAGACGTCAATTATCGCCATTTAATTTGTTGCAGTACATTTATTATTTATATGTATTTATATTTTAAACCGATTACAGTTGTAAATTATTACATAAATATATTTGTTGGTTTATTCATTATGTTACATCACGATTTAATGAACTGTGTTGCCGAAAACTTTATCTCACCTTTTCATATTCTTTAACACAACAATGTCTATTAGCACAACACAGTAAGAAATGTAAATAACACACTGTGGTCATAAAGCTTGTCTGCTTTACGGAGTGATTTCTAACCAGGCGTTATAATCTCCCAGTTACAAATAAACTTAATAAACTATGTCATTTACTAAACTATGTTGATGTTAACTTTATGCAACCTTTTCATACTGTTACTATTTATGTCTTTGTATGTTATCCCTCTGAGGATGGTTACTTTGTAACTGAAATGTACATTAGGGTAAATTAAAGAAAGTTTGTGGTTAAGAGGTTTTTGTGTATTTATTAACCTTTTCATATTCTTTAACACAACAATGTCTATTAGCACAACACAGTAAGAAATGTAAATAACACACTGTGATCATAAAGCTTGTCTGCTTTACGGAGTGATTTCTAACCAGGCGTTATAATCTCCCGGTTACAAATCAACGCAGGTTACGAACCGTGGCAAAGTAAACCATATCCGCGCGCATGAATAGCTGTCTTGATGGTGTCGACGAAAGAATGCGGTGTTCTGGTTGGCCAGTCAACCACATGGGACAACAAACTGTGTAAACTTACTTTATGATGTAGACCTGTTTGGTCACACCCAGACACACAGGCCGAATCTGACCGATAACGGGGACGAACTAAAGATTAGTAAACTGTCAAACGAAAGGGCAATATTAGCATTATCATTTAAGTTGAATAGTAGAGTAGAATGGTTTCGTGTAGTATTAATTATATTTTAAGAGAAATTAGAGAAGTGTTTTATATAGATAATAAAAGCAATGTTTGCGGGTTTCTTTGTAAATTTTTTGTTAACTATCATAATAGACTACAAATATCAATTCGCATTGCGTGACTTCATCTTTAGCCTGATCTACATTATATGTGGCGTTTGCCTCCAATAGCAATTATTTATTTATTTATTTTTGTTTTAAAGAGGACGACCTTTTAGATGTGCCCAATTGTCAATTTAGAACGTAACTCATATATATATATATATATATATATATATATATATATATATATATATATAAAATACGTTTTCTTGTTTAATAATTTAAAACAACACAGGTTATTCAAATACAAGAATATTTATTATTTTATATCCAATATAAAATAATAAATATTCTTGTATTTGAATAACCTGTGTTGTTTTAAAATATATATATATAAATTAACTTTGAAACACTGTTTTCTTGTATTTACTTATAACTTTCACTATATGTACTTAAACAAGAATCTTACTTGGTATTTATGCGAGTTAACTTTCAAAGACTGGTAGTATCTCCATTATCGAGCATCACAGACCGGGGGTTGTAGTAGACTGTAATGGAGATACTATCAATCTTTAAAAGTTAACTTCTTGTTTAAGTACATACAGTGAAAGTGATATATATATATATATATATATATATATATATATATATATATATATATATATATATATATATGAATAAAAATCTTTTATATAAAAAAAATATTTTAGATTTACATATTATTATTAACTTTTCGACAATAAAACAAGTATAAGCATCTTCAGAAAAAACAATGATATAACCTATTCTTCATTGTTATATCTTTGTTTTTTAAGGGTTATAGGGTTATCATTGTTTTTCCTGCAAATGCTAATACCTATTTAAGTGGCGAAAAGTTTTAAATATTATAAAAATTAAAACTATTCTTGTATTTGAAATATTTGCATTCATTATATTACAAGGAAACGTATCACCATATTTAATATATATATATTAAAACAACATATATAAATTATATTCTGAATATAAATTAATAAATATTCTTGTATTTGTATAACCTATGTTTTTTAAATTATTAAACAAGAAAACGTATTATATATATACATACATAGATTCATACATATGTATCATTTGAAAATTATCTAAACATAACCTCCAAGCAATCTCTAAGATAAGCACGAAAACATCTGTTGGCATTATCCGACATAAGCAGAGTTCGGTAATCTTCTTAACAAAATCCGATAATCTTTCGATTATTGCACTCTTTCTGGTGAATTCCTAACTAATGATGTCACGTTTTTACTCCCACGTAATTATTGTTTCATATGGTGCTCCATGAGAAACTACTCGAAAAGAAAAAAACACGTAAATCAAAACTAACCATTAACATTTCTCGGTAATTAAACACAAAGTTACATTTTTACAAATCAGGACAGAAATATTTTTGTTTTATTATGTCTTGAAAAGAACGTGAATGATTAAACCATTGTTTGAATTTCACTGTGAGAGCAGAACACTATTCAACGATGTGGACAAATTAAACTTGTAACAAACGCAGAGACACCGAGTGAATTTGCAGACGCGGTATATAGCGAGCGAGTCCCTTATAATTACTTTTAGCTCAATCCTTTTGCTTTGGCTCCGGCTCAATCAAAGAACATCTTAATCGACATATCCACCGCAGAGAAATGCAACGTTTAGAGCTTTTGTAATGGTTTCCCTTTGACGGGCGCAGATAAAGGCTCAGCACATGCTGTCCGTGTTTTATTCTACATCCTTTGTGCTATGTTAAAAGTAAATCTGCTTCTCGCAAGATTCCTTCTGCACTGAATGAGGGAGCCCTTAAACAGCTTGAAATAATACCAACGACGAAGGTAGAATCATGTAATGCAGATAATAGCAAGTGCAGAACTTGAAGGCGCTTGACTTTGTTAGAGATTTTAAAGCAGGGTAAGACGGGGTGATTTAATTTCCTTATGGAAGCGAATACTGCTCGCCTCACACAAAATATGCGAGTTTATTAAACATTCTTAAATGAACCACATTTTTTAATCTATAAATCATAAAATTTTGACGGCCACACCAATATTAGGAAGGAGGTATGATATTGTAAACAGATAGTTGAGTTTTTGCAGTTGTGTTGAGGAAAGAGTTAGGCACGTGACGAAAACAAAAGATGTTACCCAGTGCTCAATAGTTGGGGCAAACATCTGTTGCTTGGGTTTACTAAGATATTTCTTCAGTAAGGTTTTGAAGTATTAGCGCGAGCTTACCCTGGTATAAAATGAAAGTCTAAATTGTCCATCGCTAGCCATCCTATTATTAATATAAGTACAAACAAAAATATTGGTAATTTACAAGTGTGCGATATAGTATTTGATAATACTAAATAACAATCTTAGTTCTGAGACAAAACACTGTTTTACTTTAGAACTATCGCTTCAAGTTATTACTATGCAGAACTTAATCAATGACTTAAACAATATTGTGAAAGTGATAGCTGCGCGGACTAAAGGTTCGATGTCCAGTGGTGCCAAAGGTTTTTTCTATGGGTTTTCAGACTCTAGGTCACAGCGATTTTCACTCTAGGGTTATCAGACACAGCTATTTAACCTCTGAAAATGACCCTTTGGGGTCAAAACTAGGATAGTAATGGACGATTGAGACGTAGTTCTGCCCTCTTTGCCTTCCTTGGATATCGTACGACGCAAGTAAGGAAATTCTACTCTATCTCTTCTACACCAACCATGTCATATGGTATAAAATCTGTCACATAATCAGAAATCCATTTTATTTTTACTTATATAAATTTATTCGGTATTTTTTTTTTTTGCTAACTAAACAATATCGTCATGGATGATATTACTGTCACTGCCACCGCTCAACAACAAACTACTAACAGTTCAAAGACTACTGGATTCACAGTTTAGTTGGCGGTACGTAGCAGTCAATGTTAGCTCTAGAGTTTCTGCGCTACTAGCCGATCTACTAACATAGTGTCATTCGCCTGCGGCTTTGTAAATAATTGATTTTATGTATTACCTATTTTTAATTGTCTTCAAAAACTATAGTTTCGCGAATTAGCTTTGCGTCATTTTCACTGTACTTATATTTTTGCTTCGCCTTCCTTCGTATTGTATACTTTCTAGCAAAAAATCTCTTTCCTATAATAGTGTTTTTCTTCAATTTTCTATTAAACTATACTGATCTTTACTTTATTAAATAAAACTTTTAAAGTTTTAAACTTTAGTTAAAGAAACCACATTTTATATTTAAAAGTTATAAATTATTTTATGCATCACATTAAATACTAGCGTTGTTCGTTCTACTATCAGATAATTATTTCAAGAATATTTTTAATATTTGATAGCCTATGTTTCTTTATAACTATTCTATTCGATACGCGAACACTTGAAATAACTGCAACGCTATATTTCTCTGAATCAATTTTCCCTCACTTTAGGCGGGAACATTAACCATTCAACAGGAAAAGTTGATCCCGCACACTCCAGCATACACACAATTACAGCCTGGAATCATGCCTTGGCGCCGGTTTGTTTACAGGAACGGCATGCATAATTAAAATGGCCAGGAATTGATGCGGGGTCCCGACTATATCGTGTAGGCCTAATACGACACTCTGGGACGTACCTGTCACAACACAGTGGCTGGCATTTATAGAGACCGACACGGCCGACCGTAAGTTAAATACGGTTCATGAACGCAAAGTGCATTTATCAATACCTGCCGACGTCATAGGTTTTATTGAAGTTCCTTTAGAAACGTTTTAAGCGAATTTACATTTCAAATTTTGCTCACTTTTTGTTGACATATTTTATGTTTTGCTGATTTATTTAACGTTTTTCAGGACTGTTTATCGTTATTATAGCGTATTTAATGTTTTCCGGGTGTGTGTTATCGTTTTTCTGGCGTATTTAATGTCTCCCTGGAGTTTTTAATGTTTTGGTGGCGAATTTAGTATAACGTTTGTCTGGCGTATTTAAGGTTTTGCGGGCTTGTTTATAGTTTTTCTGCCGTATTTATTGTTTTCTTGGCGTTTTTAACGCTTTGGTGGCGAATTTAGTATAACGTTTTTCTGGCGTATTTAATGTTTTGGTGGCGAATTTAGTATAACGTTTTTCTGGCGTATTTAAGGTTTTGCGGGCTTGTTTATAGTTTTTCTGCCGTATTTAACGTTTTGGTGGCGTATTTAGTATAACGTTTTTCTGGCGTATTTAACGTTTTGGTGGCGTATTTAGTATAACGTTTGTCTGGCGTATTTAAGGTTTTGCGGGCTTGTTTATAGTTTTTCTGCCGTATTTATTGTTTTCTTGGCGTTTTTAACGCTTTGGTGGCGAATTTAGTATAACGTTTTTCTGGCGTATTTAATGTTTTGGTGGCGAATTTAGTATAACGTTTTTCTGGCGTATTTAACGTTTTGGTGGCGTATTTAGTCTAACGTTTGTCTGGCGTATTTAAGGTTTTGCGGGCTTGTTTATAGTTTTTCTGCCGTATTTATTGTTTTCTTGGCGTTTTTAACGCTTTGGTGGCGAATTTATTATAACGTTTTTCTGGCGTATTTAATGTTTTGGTGGCGAATTTAACGTTTTTCTGGCGTTTTTAACGTTTTGCTGACGTTTTTGTTAATAGTTTGACAGACTTAAAACTAGAGTAAGTTAATCGAAGAAATATTTCTACAAGAAATATGTTTAAATAATCAAATCCTTTTTTAAAAAGTCCCTGTAATATTTACCTAACATATTGTAACAATGTGTAACATTTATGTTGAGGAATAGTTATTTCTCACTCATAACCATCTTTTCTTACCCAAAGACAAGTCTTCCTGAACTTGTGGTGGTATTTATTATAATAGCAAAACAAACTTGATAAAAGGTTTTAAAACAGGATTTTTAAATCAACCCGTTTTCTAGTGTTGGTGACCATTGTTCGTATAGTCTCCAAATTATCAACTTTATTAACCGTAATGCGCTTAAATTTTGTTTAGCCTATAACTAAAGCTATAAAATTATTATTATTTTTGTATTTTGAGAAAGAAAAAATATTCGAATTTTCTAAAGCACAACTGCGTGTACCTTTTATACCTATAGCATGTGCGCTTTCTTTTTTTATTGTTCCAAAAATTGTATACTTTGTACCTTTATATCACTTATTGAAAAGCAACTATAAAATATTTGGGAAATGCCAAATTACAAAATGGGCGAGTTTAACATTAGTTTACCAATTTAATAAAGTAGTTTACAATATTTGAAACCTAATTTGTCCGTTTTGCTATTAACTAATTATTTAATTTATAATTCTTTTAAACTATTGCGTATAAAAATCTATTACTTTTACGTTTAAAATGCATTGTGCTCTTGTAACAATTCATCGCATTCTGCGATCCAAATGGCAGTGTTTTACATGTACCGTTCCACCGTAATATGCGTTGCCCATAATGCGTCATGGAATTCAGTAACACAGGCCAGGTATGTAGCCGGGCTGCTATTGGTCAACACTATTGTTCGCTCACGGCGGTATACAGCTCCCCGGGTCTTTGTTTCGTCCAGGGGGGTGAATTATTTACTACCTACCCTTCGCCATCCCTAACGGAACTGTTAAAGATATATATGTTTATCAGTTTCCAGGACTTGTCAAAATAAACGCCATATTTGTGTTTGGCTGAAGAAATTTATACTTTATGTTTATGTAAATCGCGTGACGTTTGTTCTCGCAGCAAACGGACGTTTGTTCGAAAAACAAGAACATAAACCTGGTTCAAAATATAAGCTGAAATAGAAACATGGGATTGGAAGGAAATAGAGTTATGAAAAATATCTCGTATTATACCTCATGGAAAGGTTCCTAATTGTTGCCTGAATATTATTATTTTATAAATTTTCGGAAAAATGGTGGCGCTTTGATAGAAGTAATATTAGGCATACGAATAATAAATGCTTTAGTCATTATTACGTAATGTTTTCTTCACAAGTTGTTGGGTTTATGCTGCTGATGAAAATATTGCGCAAAACCAAAAACAATACGTCAAAATATTAGAACTGAAAAATAATAATAATAACGGCGTTCTAATAATTAAAATAACTAATTTAAAGAATCAATAATTATTACTTAAAAAGTTATGTTTGCACTCGTGTGAGAACCGACCGAGGTGGAAACATTTATAGCACCTTTATAGACGTTTTACTTAAGAGAAGAGAACATTTTTTAATTTTGCGTAATGAACATTATTTATATTATATGGAACAATGCTATACTCGTAGATAATTTCACATTCAACACGAAACTTTGAGCAACAATATATATATATATATATATATATATATATATATATATATATATATATATATATTTATTTATTAAGTACAGTGATATTCTTTCTAGACTTTCTTGTAATATAGTTAATGAATAACAATATTTCAAATACAAGAATAGTTTTAATTTATAAATTTTTGTAGAATGATATATATATATATATATATATATATATATATATATATATAGGCCTATATATATATATATATATAAAGAACTAAGTCAAAATACAAATACAAGAATTATAATTTTTGTATTTGTATTTTGACTTAGTTCCTTATTAATACACAAGAAGACATATTGCGATATATAAACTTATATATATATATATATATATATATATATATATATATATATATAATTGTTGAATAAAAATATTTCATATACAAAAATAGTTTTAAATTATATATTTCTCTACAACGATATATATAAATATATATATGTATATATATATATATATATATATATATATATATATATATATAAATGTATATTTATATTTATTGAATAAAAATATTTCAAATACAAAAATTGTTTCAAGTAATATATTTTTTGCTTAATATTATATATAATATATCTTAATATTATATATTATTATTAAATTTATTAATGAATAAATAAGAGAAAAAGAAATACAAGAATAATTTATTCTTTAAAAAAAAAGAAAATACAAAACAAAAAATGTATTCTTGTATTTGTATTTCTCTTATATATTCATATGTATAACATTTACCTCTACATTTACGTTTATTTATTTATTCTATGTCTAATAGATTCAATTATATTAAATATTTGTTTTAAAAAACTTCATTTTAATAAAGTTAAATGCTATTTGAAAATTTTAATTTTTCAATTCCACCTAACAGAGAAAAAATAAAAACACCAGTTACCAAGAGAAAACAAAGTGATTGCTCCATTGGAGCCTGAAACTGTAGTAAATACAATTAATTTCATAAAACAATTCATTTTAAAACAAAAAAGCATAATCCCTAATTTAATAACAAAATGCTTTCTCTATACGAGTACATTCATTTATTTCATCGCGAGACACATTTATTTAGAACACAAATGTTGAACATGAAACATTTAATCTGGGTAAAACTCTTCATCAAGGCGCTGTAAATGTTGCCCGTTATTGAAATCTTCAACAGATTTCGTTTGAGCCACCAAGACAAAAGGCTCTTCAAGGAAGAAGTCCTGATCGTCCCGCAACTCTTTCGTAATTGAATGCGGTTCTGAGACGGGCGCCTCTTATTGTTCTGCAATGAAGTATGTTGGTTCGAGGACTCTCGCGACAAGTGCCAAATAAAATTCAATAAACAGTTTTTGGGAACAAAATCTTTTTAACCTAAACACTTTCAAGTTTTGTTTCGCCTAGTGAAATCGTTTTATTACAAAAATAAATTTAATTTTAGAAGTACATTTGTACAGATGTAAACTCTATAATAAGTATTGTAAGTGGATTTCATACAATACTGACTATGATTTTTTATATTAGAGGATAATAATATATTTTAATAACATTTTTGTAGTCTAATTTTGCTTAATATATTTGATAGTGTTGTCTAGCGTGAATCGTGAGAGATGGACGAATTTATTCCGAAGTGTTTTGTAACGTAAACTATCAAAATTTTACATTATTAAATACAGTTATCCCCCAGTATCCCCGGGGGGGGGGGGTTAGGTTCCTTATTGTAATCAACTACAACTATCCGCTGGTAGCGAAACCGCGTTTAATTGTACCTTATTTGAACGGAAATGTGGGGGTTAAGTTTCGAAGAGAACTTAATATAACCCTTATAAATGAACTAATTTTAAAAATACTTAACTAAGTGAATACGTAATTGCTTACTTGCTGACGCGTTTCAAAACATTCGTTCCTTTTACGAACCTAACCCTCTACTGGCGGCATCGATGAGGTGTAAAGGCTCTAACGAGACTGGATTTATGACTGTGGAATGGGGTGGGTTGTTTTGGTTGTGTGTCTTATAATTCTTTTAGTTAAGTATTTTTAAAATTAGTTTAATCAGTGAATTCAAGATGATTGCATCAAGAAACTTTATAAATATATTACAATTCGTAATAAAACATAACTAGTTTAAGTACAGAATTACTAAGTAAATATGTACAGTATGCAACATTTAGGATGGCTTAAAAAACTTTGATAGCTGTTGGTTTCTTCTTATTTTCGAAGTCGTTTTGAACTTCATCATATGGTAGCATGAGCTATTTAAACCGATGGGACCCTTCCATAAGGGGATCCGTCTTTAACACACGATCTGTCATTTGGAGGTTACCATCGCTTTATTTCATGCTCATCAGGAGCTTCGTTTTCATCTTCAGGGTGATTGTCTCCACGAGGATCTTCAGGGGATGTTACCATGCCATCCAATTCTTCCACGGTTAGTTCCCCGTTATGAATTCGTTTAGTGTTTGCTTGTTTGTTTTACTGATAACGGGCGAATTCGCGGATAACTGAAATCCGCTGTTGCCGATACCACGGATATGGGATCATTACTGTAATTAAATTTTATGATAACTATTATTTAAATCAAAAACATCAAGCCGTGCTGCAAATATTACTGTAACCGACACATAATTAAATAGGGGACGTTATTAAATAGGGGACGATATTAAATATGGGACGTTATTAAATAGGGGACGTTATTAAATATGGGATGTTATTAAATAGGGGACGTTATTAAATAGGGTACGTTATTAAATAGGGGACGTTATTAAATATGGGACGTTATTAAATATGGGACTTTATTAAATAGGGGACGTTATTAAATATGGGACGTTATTAAATAGGGGACGTTATTAAATAGGGGACGTTATTAAATAGGGTACGTTATCAAATAGGGGACGATATTAAATATGGGACGTTATTAAATAGGGGACGTTATTAAATATGGGACGTTATTAAATAGGGGACGTTATTAAATAGGGTACGTTATCAAATAGGGGACGTTATTAAATATGGGACGTTATTAAATAGGGGACGTTATTAAATAGGGGACGTTATACGATAATGTTCAGCGATTATTCACTTTAGTAGATTCAAATGTTTTTATTTTATTCATTTTTATTTTGTTTATTTTTATTTTAATTTTTTATTTGTTCTAAATTTCATTTTATTTGATTATTTTTAAAAAAACATAAACCTAACACAGGCTGGGATAAATTTTAATATAGCCCTACATATGACGTTGTTAAATATTTATTTATTAATCAATAATAATTATGTATATACTGGCATCATCAAGCTCCTCATTCAACAGTCAACAGTTATAGCAAGACTTTAAGAACTAATGTATTGAGTCTTATTTAAACTGTTGACTGATGAATACAACGCTTGATAATGCCATTATATTAAACTGGAGAAACGCTTCAAGCTATTGCATATATAGTAAATATAATATATATTGCTTAATATAAGCTCGTCATTCACAGTTATATGTTAAATTATATTCATACTGATTATTCTGGATTGGTTTTTTAATATTGAACATTTTCTTGTAACTCAACTGAAATTAACTTGCCTATTATATAGGGGTGAAATATCATAGGTAATGAATTATGTTGCACGTGTGCGCTCGTGCGTGCAAGCTGGAATGCTTTATCTTAGCTTCTCAATTTGTTTCGGACAGTTGATATAGCTTCTTCTTTTCGTGTAAAAGTTTCATAATCTTTTTATCTCTTACAAAAAAACGCAATTTAACGCCGGTACTTTAGCGCAATCCATATCAGTTAACTAGGCCCCTAGTTCCAATTACCAGAGAGATAAAACCGAAAAACGAAAAATCCCGCCCCAGTCCCGCATTTGTCCATAACGCTAATTGAATGCGCCCGGCTTTGTTTGTTTTACAATGCACGACACGCGCTGTGTTTACGGCGGTCCACATTCACATCCGCGCGCAGATATCTGATAAATCTAGTTCACAGGGGTATCTTTCAATTAAAACAAAATTCCTAGCGGTGTTCCTGGTTGCGGACAATATTTCACAGATGCGCTGTGGAATGCAGCGTCCTATTAAAAGCGGATATTTGATTAATAAATGTCCATTGCGGGGATGTCTTCGAATTGTGCAGTGAAATACAGCGGCGCGCGCATAAAGCGAAACATTTCTATCGCTTTTATTATAAATGATGGCTGTTTTATGACAAACAGAATTATTTTAGAAAATTACGAAATGATAAACGACGGGGACTCGTTATTTAGCGGAAAGCCGACATTTGCCAACAAATATACCCTTCGCTGGGAGCTTTATATCTATCGAATGCGATGAACTTACGGCGTCAATTATAATTTTATTGCTTCTTTTCGTTTGCTCTTATTCAATTTCTTTTATTAGTCCTCACTCTCCTTACATATATTCAATTTTCAAACGCTAGTAAAATATCCTTTTTTTCATCCACACAAGTTCAAATACATTTTTTTAAACTTGTAGTGGATGACAATTGTTAATACAGTTTTTCAAATATTAGTTCAATTGTAAAACTCTATTAATTAATTTTAGTTTTATTTTTTAAAAAAACTTTCAAAAAAGCGGCAAGGTGTGCAATATAGTTATTTTGTCCCATTTGGCTTTAAATATGTGATAACATATGATTTCATAAAGCAAATGATTTTATGTGGTAGAACAGCTGTCGTAACCTGTAGGTTATGTTACTTTATTTAGATTAATTGTAATTATTTAATAAAAAGTAACTCAAAGTAACAAGGAATTTACTTTAAAAAATATTTTTTATTACTTGTTTTTAAGAGCTTGTTTGTTAGGTGTTTTAAATAAAATCTGGGAAGAGAAAATATGTTTTACGTAGGTAAAATATGTTTTATACAAATTAATTACTCCACGATTGGATGTATCTCAGTGTAAAGTTGTAATAGTTTCTCGCTAAGGGGAACTCATTGTTACTTCTAGCACTATAAAATTTAAGTAGGTGATACTTTAGTATTTAGAAAAATTATTTTTTTAAAAATACCCTTACTACTAAAATACATTAAAAGATATATATTTAATAATAAAGCCTAATAAGGTCATATTAATTGTACAAATTTTTCTTTAATAGAATTTTATGGGGGATCATTTCGCGTTAATGTACAAGTTTTTCTTAAATGGAATTTATTAGGGGATCAGGTCATGTTAATTAATAAACAATTTTCTGTAATAGAATTTAATAGGTCAGGTTGATGTACAATTTTTTTCTTCAATAGAGTTTAATCGGGGATCAGGCTATGTTAATGTATAATTTTTTCTCTAATAGAATTTAATACGGGATCAGGTCGTGTTAATGTAAACATGTTTTTAATAGAATTTAATAGGGGATCAGGTCAGTTTGATGTACAAATTTTTCTTCAGGTTTAAATATTATAATGTTCATAGAGACTTTAATAATTTTATTGGAATTTCTGCCTAAAAAGTAGCGTCACTCGGTTATTACATATTAAACAATACCTAAATAAATTTTAATATAGAGAACATTTAGTGAAGGGAAAATCTATTCAAAATAGATAATAAATACATTAATAAAACACCACTGTTAATTAGTAGATGTTTCTTCTTGTTTGTTCAATAAGACACCCTACAAAGTTGGGAAGCAATTTTCTTCGCGGGCGATGAAAACCACTCCATCACTTCAGAGCGGTAAAATTCTCTCGGCGTACTCCCATTATGTTTGAACCCTTATTAATGTCTCTTATTTATCGTAACAAATCTAATTTAATTAGAAGAGTTTGTGTTTGAAATGGAGTAATATCTGAAGGTTTTTGATGAATCCGCTGTTAGGGGCGATACTTAGCGCCGGCGATAAACTAGTTGAAATTTACGGACGCCCCGTTGCGTTGCCATTTGTCACCTACTACCTTTTCTGCAAACATTCTGTAGTTGTTTTATTAATTGGGAACATTACAACTTCAAACGATGTACGATTTGAGATGTCATTAATCAATTACAACTGGTGAAAAGACTTCGAAGTTAATGGAAAATATTCATGAGTATTTGTGTAACAAATGTTGTATAAAATTTTTAAAGTCATAAAATAGTTTTATTCACTCACCGTCTACCCTTCCTAAAAGCGAAGCTTTGTGATCAATTCAGATAGTTTAAGTATAAAGACTTTTACTAATTTCCGTTGAAAAAATTAAAAAGTCTATAATAAAATTTGTTTATTTTATATTCGTTTATCACAATAACACAACATATATTAAAATCTGTTTTATTGGTGTTAAAATATGTTTTTAATAGTATTGTCCTTTTCCCTCTGATCTTTCCGGTAGAATGTTTCTTCATCTGCTACCGTTCTGTTACAATACAAAATGTAGAACAACGACGCTTAATATTTGTAGTATCGTGCAGACACGTGTCCCGACGTTTTCCTTTTTAATAGGTTTTTATTTTCATTTATAATGTCCCTTAAACTTTTACGTCGCTTGCATAATCCCATGTCACTGCGAACACAACACGTTTTCACGACTGGAAAAATCAGTGACAATTCGTTAAAGAATGTGCCCCTTGGTTTATTCCAAACATTCATTTAGTCTTTGGATAAAATGTGTTTCCAACAAACCGCATGTATACTAACGCGTCTCCTTGTGACTAGGATGTATACTAATTCGTCTCCTTGTTACTGGGATTTATACTATCACGTCTCCTTGTGGCTGGGAGGTATACTAACGCGTCTCATTATGGCTGAGAAGTATACTAACGCGTCTCGTTATGGCTGAGAGGTATACTAACGCGTCTGATTATGGCTGGGAGGTATACTATCGCGTCTCCTTTTGGCTGGGAGGTATACTAACGTGTCTCAATATGGCTGGGAGGTATACTATCGCGTCTCCTTTTGGCTGGGAGGTATACTAACGCGTCTCAATATGGCTGGGAGGTATACTATCCCGTCTCCTTGTGGCTGGGAGGTATACTAACGCGTCTCATTATAGCTAGGAGGTATACTATCCCGTCTCCTTGTGGCTGGGAGGTATACTATCCCGTCTCCTTGTGGCTGGGAGGTATACTAACGCGTCTCATTATAGCTAGGAGGTATACTATCGCGTCTCCTTGTTACTGGGATTTATACTATCCCATCTCCTTGTGGCTGGGAGGTATACTAACGCGTCTCATTATGGCTGGGAGGTATACTAACGCGTCTCAATATGGCTGGGAGGTATACTATCGCGTCTCCTTGTTACTGGGATTTATACTATCCCATCTCCTTGTGGCTGGGAGGTATACTAACGCGTCTCATTATGGCTGGGAGGTATACTAACGCGTCTCATTATGGCTGGGAGGTATACTATCCCGTCTCCTTGTGGCTGGGAGGTATACTAACGCGTCTCATTATAGCTAGGAGGTATACTATCGCGTCTCCTTGTTACTGGGATTTATACTATCCCATCTCCTTGTGGCTGGGAGGTATACTAACGCGTCTCATTATGGCTGGGAGGTATACTAACGCGTCTCATTATAGCTAGGAGGTATACTATCGCGTCTCCTTGTTACTGGGATTTATACTATCCCATCTCCTTGTGGCTGGGAGGTATACTAACGCGTCTCCTTTTGGCTGGGAGGTATACTAACGCGTCTCAATATGGCTGGGAGGTATACTATCCCGTCTCCTTGTGGCTGGGAGGTATACTAACGCGTCTCATTATAGCTAGGAGGTATACTATCGCGTCTCCTTGTTACTGGGATTTATACTATCCCATCTCCTTGTGGCTGGGAGGTATACTAACGCGTCTCATTATGGCTGGGAGGTATACTATCGCGTCTCCTTGTTACTGGGATTTATACTATCCCATCTCCTTGTGGCTGGGAGGTATACTAACGCGTCTCATTATGGCTGGGAGGTATACTAACGCGTCTCATTATGGCTAGGAGGTATACTAAGCGTCTCCTTTTGACTGGGAGGTATTTTAACGCATCTCCTTGTATCTGGGAGGTATACTATCGCATCTCCTTGTATCTGAGAGGTATACTAAAGCGTCATCTTGTAACTAGGTGGTATATGTTACTTGTTTTCTGTCTTTAACATTAACATTGATTTTAATTTAAAATCTAAGATTAATATTCCTAAAAAATCTTCCAAACTCCTTCCGTCTTAGAATCGAAACAAACTACTTAATATTTAAGGTGTGCCATCCTCAAACAACCTCAAAGGATGTACAAAATTCATTAAAAACTTTCTCGCTGAGCAAAGGTTTGAACCTGAGCGTCAGGCGCTTTAGGAAGGCAAAAGTAACGTCCCATATCTAATTCCAGACTACTCTAAAATTATTTCCCACTTTAGGCCTCTCGTTAGGCTTTAAGCTACGTAAAATACGTATCCAGTTAGGTGGATGTGTTTCTTTTTTCTGGGAAGAGATCGCATAGACAACAAAATCCTTATTTGTACACTTGAATAACAAATATATAGAGCGCAAATTACAAAACTTGTGGCACATAAAAATGTGAGTGAAGTAAAATTCACATTAATTGCGTACTCATTTTACAAACAAGAGTATTTAATAATATTTATATAAATAATCTTATCGAAGCCTTTTTAGTTGATTACAATAAGTCCTTTCTCCCCTATTTATCCCTGACGCTACAGTTTACTTTTCAATAATATAAAAGTTAAGGTTTATTCTTTACGAATTTCGAACAATTTCATATTTTCACAAAAACCCATAGTTTGACCGTCAGTCAATACTTGCTTCCCACAGCGTTAAAATTTTTGCAATTCCATTTTATTTCTACACTTCTCTGTTCATATATCTTCATCAGCAACTTAACAAAACTTGTACAATTAGGTTATGTTAGACCATTGTTGCCTTGCAAACAAGTAGTTCCATTAGAAAGTTAATATTGCGAGATGTGCACAATGTTCGTGGCGAGTGATATAGTGGCACCATTAGGCCCTTACACTGTCTAGAAAGTAATTATAATAAAACATTATTCTTAATGACTCGCATATGCCAACACATTAGGGCAACATTTGTTCCACCCCTCTCGGCTACAAAAACAGTGGGAACATGTCTCGAACCTTTCGGTATCCGTTATTTTTTGTCGCTTTAATCAGACGCGTTACGCAATCCGTACTTCACTGTATCCCCTCGCTTGAACCGGAAATGACGTCGATCGACATTTTTCCATTAATTTCCGTCGTGTCGTTCTCGAGCCTACTGAGACCGTCATTAGACTGTTTCATCTTTTGAAAAGGTTTTCTCTGCGCACATTATGGAGCAATGAAAAAAGGAAGGTAATTAATTAGCTTATTTTGTGTAGTGCGCTTTTTCAAAAAAAGACAATATGTACGGCTTATCTCGGACTTTGATTTATCATCCGAAAAGGGCCCTTAATTTCCTTCACTGCCTTACAAATAAATTCAGTTTTAGTCCGTATTTATTTTAAGAATATATTGTCCTCGATACCTAATGAATATTGAATGGACTCTAAACTTAATAAAAGTAGTCGGGTAATTTATAACTACAAGAATTAGCTTTCGAATTCTATCATCAGTAGCTTTTGTAATTTTTTGGGGTTTGAAAATTCATTTCACTGCTGAAGTTACAAATTTTAAAAAAATGAAAACCGTTTCTTTAAAAATGTTTTCAAACTTTTTAGTAGGCCTACTTTTAATGAAAACTGAATTCAAATATTTCTATTTTTATTAATAAGTTTATTTTATTCATTCTTCATTTATTTACATCTTCCTTTAATTTTCAATTAGTACAAAGTTTTAATTAGTTTACGTCAACATCTATCTTCTAAAACTGTTAAAAAATTGAGACTTTATTAACATTTTGTATACCTAAAATAATTATGTATACAATAGGCCTACTGTTCATCTTCATTTTAGAAAATAATTTTTTCTATTCCTCCTGTTATATCTTCTTCAAATTTTTAATCTTTAGTAAAATATTTTATATCGTTCACTTAGATTCAAATACATTTTTTAAACTGGTAGTAGATTACAATTGGTGTTAGTACGGCTTTTTCAAGTAATAATTCATTAAATATATTTAATAATGAAACTATTTTAGTTTAGTGTGTGAGAAAAACTTTCACCAATGGGAGAATGTATACAATATAGTTCATTCGTCGGTTTAGTGATAGAACTGCTGTTTTAACGCATACGTTATGTTACTTTATTTATATTAATTGAAATTACTTAATAAACAGTAACTAAAATAAAATTTTTCTCTGTCAATTCAAGTCGGCATTGAATTTTAAAAATGTTTGTTTACATTACTTGATTTTTTAATATGTATTCTGGTGCAGAAAAATATATCTGTTGAGAAACTTTAATGCCTAAATTGTAGGCTACAATATTTATAAACTAAAATTACTTTAAAAATTTAATAGCAACTGAATTTAATAACAAGGATGTGAACAAATTATATACTTCTTAAATATTTTCTTGCTTAAGAATACATTTCCTCAAACAAATATTAAATTCTATTCATGTGTAATTAAATAATACAACGCAATATATAATTATAATCGTCAGGTGTTTTGTTATCGCCTAATGTGAAACAAAGTTCCCGGCTGTGCCTGTTCTTTGCCTTAACAGTTTTCCAATTAGACATTGTTAATCCTTCAGTAGGTTAAGTCTACTAACGATACTTTGCGCCAACCCCAGTTTGTCATTATTCAGCCGGAGAGGGGGTGCGGGGTGTTATTAATAAATATCTTACTGGGAAAACTTAGAAACAGACTCTTTGTGATGTCTGTGAATTATCTGGAGGAGCCAGATGATAAATTTCAGTTGTTCAACTGAACTGGTTCCGATGTATTAAAACTTATAAAGCAGAGACTTGTCATTCAATATCTCACTCCAAACAGAATTAATTATATTGTCCAAAATGTTAAAATTAAATGCTGTCATTCAAAGTTTTAAATTCACATTTCCTTACCTCTTGCTCACTGCGACTTAATTTTATTTAACAAATATATTTTTTAAAGAAACAGATTGTTTCTTTTGTTACAACTTGAATCGTTATATTTAACAATTTAATGTATTTTTTTCTTATAATCGAAATTACAGAATATTATTAGCCTAGTCTCCGTTGAAAACAATAAAACACCAGCGTAAATAATGATCCCTTTTATATAATATTTAAACATCGGTTTTGAAATGTAGCCTAAACGTAATTTAAAAATGTATAGGCTATAGACGTTTACATTTTGCGTTGTGTAAGGACATATATATATATCAAAAACAACTGAGGCTATTCAAATAAAATAATTATTTATTATATTTATTCAAAACTATTCGTAGATAAACCAGGGTAATTTTTTTATTGTGAGATCGAGTTTGTTATTATTTAATTATAAATAAATTCAGTAACTTTTGACCAGCTTTACAAGAACGCTACTATCTTGTGTTTATTGTTCGTATATTATTGACATCCGAGTAGTTTGAGTTGTTATAAATTTACTTCATATTAGTTCTGTTATATAATTTCAGTGTTTTGTAAATTATTAAGCTAAATGAGTATCAAAAGAGTTGATAGAAATTTACAAGAAACTATCTTTTTCTTTTCCAGGCATTAAAGTTTCTTAATGCTGTAAGAGGTTTTAGTAAAACAAAATTAATTTTTTTTTAAATAATAGCCTATATTTGTTTACTTTAAATATATAAGAAATTTATTTCTAAACAATATTACTCAAGGAACAAAACAATTTATTTTTAAACCCCTATATTTACATATTTTTATTTAAAATTAGGCAACAAAATTTATCGTAACAATTGTACGTTATACATTTCTATACTCCACTATCATTGTTTAAAATCATATCACTATTAAAGCAGCTTTAACACTATAGTGTGAAATAATTTAACAAATGTATTACACTTATGGAGAAAACTGGATCTCGCGATAAATGTAAGGGCTGGAACTTCATAAAATATTTAACACATGAGGTGTTGCTGTGCCAACAATAGACGCTTTACCTAGGCGCAAAATAAATATCCCCGCAAGCATCTGTACGCGATTCTTCAAACTGAGTCGATGTAAACCGAACTAAAACAAGGACGTGTATTCACACAGAGGTTATGAAAAGAAAATATATTCTGTAAAAGTGGGAACAAACGCCAAATATTGACGGGCGAGAGTGAGGCTAAAGGCGTTTGTAAACAACGTGCAAACTCTGAAAACAAATTTCTCCCCGAGTCTTGGAGCCAATCAGAAAGCTCCCTTAGGCCCCTTACCTTTGTCGGTTCTCCACCCTTATCTTCCAATGTCAACAGAGTTCTTTGTTCGTCGCAATCCAATTATTAACAATATCCTTTGTCATTAATACCGCCATCGTCTTCATCCCTAAGTATATCTTCGGATAAACTACCCGTCTGTGTTATTTTATATGCACCCCTTGTTAAGGCTGTCTTTAAGATTGTAATGAAAAAGTTTGGAAACTTTTTCTAACAGCGAAAAATAATGGAAAAACGCTACCAAAGAAAGTTCACAACCTTTGGGCTACGTCTTAATACCTTTTGAATATTTCCCAAGTCATTAAAATTATACGCTACCCGATAAAACAGAAAGGAATTTCCAAAAATTATCTGCGTTTAACAATCCCTTAATACAAAGTGTCTATAGTAAATAGCACGTTTCAAGTGCAAGGCAATATTCAAAATAGAGAGATTTTTAAACAATTATAAATGCTCCAGATAAAATACTGTCCTTACAAATAGATGTAGCGTGATGAATTTTAATTGGTTTCCGTTAGAATACGATACAGCACTTTTACCGCATTTCTCTGTTGCTACATTACACCAATTTTCTGGCTAGTATTCAACCATATCTGATACAGTAGATATGCGTTTTTAAATATCTTTTATAATACATTCTTAGAAATATTTTTAAAACATTTATTGTAAAAAAGATAGTATAAACAAAAAAATTTGAAGTCAATTCCTACTGAGGCCAACAAAGATAAGTTTAATCTTAGTTACGTTTTAGTAAATAATTACAATTAATATAAATGAAGTAAGACAACCTATGCGTTAAAACAGCTGTTCTACAACATAACCTATAAAATAAAGTCGGCTGCTTTATGAAATCATATGTTAAGGCTTAAGCATATCACTTATTTGAAGCGTAATGGGACGAAAAAACTATAATGCATACATTGCCCCTTTTAACGTTTGGGGCAACTCGCTAGTCGCGTTGCTATCACTTCGCTATGAATCTGTGCATTGAACTCTGTATGCTGTGAAAAAGCAACTACAGTTTGCGTTGCGTTGCCGTCACCCGTTGCCTTCTGTATGTACGCAGCCTTAAAGTTTTATAATATAGAGATATTGTTTGTTAATGTGTAATCTACTTGGTTTGGAGGCTCTACACTGTCTGAAATTGGTCACCAAACCAATGAATTGTCTCCTTATACTAAATGATATAGCTCCTAATACTATCTAGATATCTCCTTATACACCTGCGATATGGGTGTCCAACAATTTGCTGTTTGCAAAATCTATCATACTAATATTTATTTCGGGTTATTTTACAAACGTATGAGTTTTATTATTAAATAGTTCACTATTAAATCAAGATCAATTTAGGCTATATAAAATATAAGCTAATTAAAAACTTTGTTTCAGATTTTACAAAACTTTTAATTAATTTTACACTGTAAACATAATTTGTGTGAAGTTTATTAACATTAACACCCGTAATATTACCATATAATAAGGAAATAAATCTTTGCCCAATCAGCGGTGGAATAGGCGCTCAACATCCGTCTCGCCGCCATTAAGTATATGCTGTCAGTATATCAGCTCTTTCTAAGGACCAAAAGAAGTTCCATTAGAAACATTATCTCCCGGAATTTGTCTTTATGTATTCATGACAAAGTCCAATTGATGAGTTAAAATTTATGAGTGTCTGAGCGTTGAAGTGGGTAGAACAGTAGTCTACAACCCCGTTTGATGACGACAGAATATATAGGTTTTATCAACCACCAGTCAGGTTCACTGTGAAATGAGTACCAAGGGTCAAACGTATGGGCAACAATGGGTGGTTGAAGAGCGGTTTTGGCGACATTACGTTCCCATGAATAACGTATGGCCCAAGTGGAGCAATTTACCCCGTCTAGACTATGACCTTGAATAACAATAAGTCAATATTATTATTACTTTTGAAATATTTCAAGTAAAGAACTTTATTTTTAAGAAAACATGTTTGGTGTAGTTTTAGTCTTAAAATTAAGGTTAATTACAATCACGGATTAAATATATTTGTCATTCCATACACTACTTATTTTTACTTATTTAAAAACAATTACCAGAAAAAAGGCTTTATCGTCCAGTGTGTTCGTATATATTACGTATACACGGATTAATATAAGCCGTTCACGTTAAGCCTGCGTGCGTTTTGTTTTCAATATTGCCAAAACATTTCTCCGGGAAAGAGGCTTTGGTTGTGTATGGAAATTAGGCTTTCAGTGGGAGCGGAATTATTCATCTGGTACAGTCGCTGCTCTGTAAAAACTGAGAGAATGCCAAAGTAGGTGAGCCCTCTAAGTGCGTTCAGTATGACAAATGCGAGGTCGGACAAAGATGTCTGCGACTTGGACAGGAAATCTGGGCTGATGGATGCTTCGCTAACCGCTACGCAAGCGGTCCCTACAGCCAACCGTTATGTACTAATTGCATCCATAAGTGTTACTCTGTAACCGCGGGGTACATACGTCCTCCCGCTGGGTATTAATTACTACCGAGGGGTAGTTTGTAACGCCGTCGCCCTTTGGTAAGTTTGCGTAACTTTGTTGCAGGAGTTTAATTATACGACGTAACCAGATAATCCGTTAAACACTTGAATATGTTTTTGCTTGGTTTTTCATATTTACTGACAAATTTTTACTTAAATATTGTCTCTTATATTTCTCATTACCAATAAAGCTATCAAAAATAGTATTCTGTAGTCAGAAAAATATGTGCGATTTTTATTAAATAATATATAATCATTTACCTAATAAAATTTAAATTAGTTTTATGAAACAAATTATATAAATTTTTATTTTATTTTGACCATTATTTGTATGACTTTTTTGGTTAGTTTTTATTTCGTAGAAATATTTAAAGTGGTTTTGGAGTATTTTTGAGTATTTTACGTTTTTATTAATTTATTTTAAAAAAACCCCGGGTTTAAGTATTTATTTTATTTTTTTAGCGATTGAGGATTTTTAATAAAATTGACACAACAAAAAAAGCCGAAATAAATAAATTTATTTTACTCAGTACATCTGAAGATGGATGCCTTGTAATCGAAATATGTATCAGGTGTTGATGGCACTGCTAGCTATAAATTCTTACTTAGGTATTACTTACAAGTTTGTTATTAACAATAAATTTAATAATAATTTTATTAACATTGTTTTAAAAAAATACTATATGTATGTCATATGTATTAAATATTTCATAATTTGAAATGATTAATATACTCATCTTTATTTCTATTAGGAATATTTCTATATGTTTGAGAACAGTTTTCTTCCATTCCTAACGTTTCAATATTCTCCTCTGTTGATGCGTTTCGGATTAACTCCATTTTCAAAACCTAAATCGTACTCTTTAACCCGTCAACAGGGGAGAATATTGAAACGTTAGGGAAGGCTAGAAACTGTTCTGAAATATATATTTCATAATTTGTTCATTGTTATTAAACATTTTTCAGTTCCTCCTATTAGCTCATACTCTCCTTATATATATATATAAGCTTATATATCTTTTCCAAATTTTCAGTCGTTAATAAATCACTTTTTGTTCATCCACTCAAGTTCAAGTAAATTTGTTTAAACTTGTAGTGGATGACATTTAATATTTATCCAGTTTGTTTCAAATAATAATTAAATAATAAAATTTAACTAATTAATTTTTGTTTTATATGGCAGAAATACTTTTCGAAAAAAGAGCAAAGGAATGCAATATAGTTATTTCGTCCGATTCGGGTTAAAATAAGTGGTAACATATGATCTTATAAAACAGCTGGTTTTATGTTAGAGGTAGAACAGCTGTTTCGACGCATGGGATATGTTACGTTGTTTATATTAATTGTAATTATTTAATAAAAAGCAACTAAATTAAATTTCTCTTTATTAACCTAAGTAATAAATCAACTTTTAAACCATTTTCATTATATTACTAGTTTTTATAGTACAAATTATTTACGCGTCACCATTTTATTGCAACAGTAATATGTTTTATTTATTTCCTATTTTATAGATTTATTTTAATATATTGAGTTTGTTTTTTTAAAATATAAGCCTACATTTTTTTATTTTCAACACAGAACAATACTTATTTATTTACTTGCAGTACATTAATGGTATGCAATGAATTCTTCACATCTACACCCTAAGAGTAACCTTAGCCCTGTACAGCCTCCCTGAACCCTATTCACCTCGACATGACTGTAAAGGGGATCTTTTAATGTTGTAAACCCTCATTAAGTCATTGTGATTGCCTTCTATTACAATCAAGTTTTATTTGACAACCAACCATGTAATATCTTCAAGTTGAAGAGATTTTATATAATTTCACAGAAAATTCCAGAAAATATTTTAATATTGTCATTCACATTCTAAAATTCACTGCGAACAATTTGTAACTTATTATTTCACAATTCGTTTTTTTTTAAATTTCATTTTTTTCTGTCTTATGGGATCCAGATGTTCTCTTGTAACCTCTTCTCGACGCATATATTCGCATATTTTGCAAATTATAACCAGTTTAAATGTTCTCCCAACTACACCTACACATCACAATCTTGGCTTTTCATCTGCCTCTAAACTTGTCTAGTCCTTGGTTTATCTTTATTTTTATAAATATAGTTCCACTAGTTTTATTGCAAATAATATCTGTTCATAACAACTTGGAGAAAATGTGTATTTTTTTACATTAAATATTAGGATAACTTCTTTACCAGAAAAATTTCTGTTTAAATATTTATGTACGTTTCTATAACACAGCAATCATCTTCGGAGGAAATTATTACAAAAATAACTAACTGAACAGAGTTGTACAGTTTCAGGTGTAAAAGAAATATTACAGGCTTATTCTTCAATAATTTCCTGTGAATGATTGCTTTTCAGTCGGATTGTTCATCACGATTTTAATAAAATTGTTTTTGTGAAGAGGAGGTACTATTTATTTAAAATGTAAGAAATATCTCTTCAACTCATATCTTATATTTAACAACAGTGCATACAATTACAGAAACCTTATTTGTGTCTTGTCCCTTAAATACAAAATATTTATTTTAATTTATAAAACATCCATAACATATTTATTAAATGAGGATACTTTATTTTTATAAATAAGGAGGTTTGATTAAAAATAAATAAAACAATATTTAAACATAAAATAATTTTTGTCTTTCATCTATTCACCGATATATTTCATCCAAATTACTAATATTCTTTGCTATCACTTGTAAGCGAAATATACTAAACATCGTTAGTGTAAGATGGACCTTGAACACCTCATGGTCCGTGAGGTGAACACTATATTCGCAATCTTTAACAGCTTTTTCTACATTGCTATTGAATGGATGTATTAATAAAGCGACATAAACATCATCAATGCTTAAAATGGGGATGTTGATAAAGGCTCGCATGGGCAGCGACACTTATCTCATGTAAAACCGTCAAAATAGTTGTTTACCATTTCAGACCATTAAAAGTCCTTGAAATTGTTTAGGACAGGTTTTAAGCAGATATATCTGAAGGTGGGCCGCATAATAAGAACTTTATTGCTTTTACAGGTTGTCGCTGGGAGCCGCTAGTGTTGACCTGTATTCCCCAATACAAAACTATTGGTAAGTACCAAAAACTTATACAAATTTTAATTTTGTTTCAAAATACATCCGATTTTTCTCGGAAGTTATATTTTATGACGTAATCTATAATTATTGAGTACTTATTAATTATTGAGGCTTATTTTCTAGTGCTTTACCCTTTTATACTTAGTACATTTAAAATGTTCAAAAAATGTCGGTGAAAACATTATAGAAACCATTGTGACCTTATATCTTACATTGCAATTGTATTTGGTTTATTATTTTAAATATTTTTTACTATCTCGATTAAAGTTCTATGTAATTTGTTCTAAAGGTGTTCTTTGGGAACGAAACTGACATTGAACTCTTCACTCTTAAGTTATTATTGCACAGATTGAACGCGTTTATTCAAATTTTTAGATCCGATTTTCGATTTCGCTCAACACAAAAAACAACAATGAAGATTATTATCAAAACTGAAAGAATTATTGTAAAGTACTTAGCACTTGTATTTAATAACCCGTTGTAATAAAAATTCTTTGGAAAACAAGCATATTCCATTGCGTAATTAACGCGGAAGCATTTGAGTTGAGCGGCCTCTTCTAAAAGACAATGAACTTATTCCACCCGACATAACCGGCGATTCTTTTAATCGTGATTTACTTATAAACTATTTCATTTATTACAGTGTTACTCGTATCTAAACTATGCAATGTAAAATGCAAGCTGTTTTAGTGCGTTATTCAACTGCTTGCCGCTTTAGTTCAAGGCGTTAAAATCCTTTCTTTATTAAACTGTTCACCGTGTTAGTGTAATAGCGTTAAATTCACTTTAATCTTGTTCATTTAAAGTCCGTTTAAAAACAACAGTTGTGTAATAAATTACATCTACTGAGCGTTAATTGTAGGTATGTATTAACCATTGATAACCGTTACAGAGCAATAAAAACCCATTGAGGTTAAAAACATATCAACGATAAACAGGCAATAATGGTTCGTTAAATGCTTTTGTAAAATGAAATTAGCCTGTATTTTTTGATCCTTTCCTTGTATTGATATTTACAGGTAGCTATTACAAAAATTGTACCATAGGTAAATAGCAAAAAAAGGACACTAAACATCTCCTGAAACACTTAGTTTATTTAACGAAACTAATTAAAACTGGTTAAAGAAAGTATTTTCTGAGAGTTTATAGTGTGTTTTCTATCTAATATTTTTTGTGTGTATACTTTTTTTGTTTCAATTATTTTGGCAGGTATAGGCTTTTAAACCGCTTTACAATTATGCCTATTTAATAATTATTTCGTTCATACAAGTTTGATTCGCTCTTGTTTCGTATATTGCATTATTTTCTTATATCTTGTTACAATTTTCACTAAGCTCTTTATATATATCTATACAACTCACCCCAATTTAAATTAAATAGTCTTAGATAATCATCTAAAGTTGCATCACTTTTGTTGAAAATAATGTAAATTTATCAAAATTTTCTAATAAACAATAAAACTTTTTACATTTTAGAGCCTCCTATATGGATAAAACTTTTTTGAGCTGAGTTTGTGGGGTGAAGGTAATAATTAATCATCATTGTACATCTCTCACAATTAATAGTTTATTGACGCAAACTGGTTTCGATAAGACTGTTATAACCAGTGAGTTTTAACTAGTAGTGACAAAATATAAATTTTAGCTAAGTTACTACTTATGTTTGTAATTTAGATTCTGTAGTAGACTACATTTATACACTGATGATGACAATAATACCGAAACGCATTTTAGTCAATAACTATTCCTAAAGCGGCGTGGATTATTCATTATTATTACAATTACACGATGGTAATAACAGTTTGTATAATGAAATTTAAAATAATTTAAATTCACGAAGCATGTAAGTCCTTGAGATAAAACCACATTTGTCGTCAGAGACAAAGAAAATTCATTAAATGAAATAAATTGTAAAATAAAGTAGGCTACAATTGTAATTTATTTTTGTCTGTTTATTTCTTTTTTTTACATTTTTCTTCCTTTTCTAGACAGTATCGGTTTTTATAAACAAATTAAATGTAAAATAATTGTTTCATTTTGTATAATTTTTTTTTAGGGTTTCTTTCGCCTATTGTATTCTATTCTTAATATTTTCTTTGATATTCTACTTTGTTTATTAAAATGTTTCAGAATACATTCCAGTAATCACGTCCAAATGTGTATATCCTTTGTTCTCCTTTATTTACCAAATACTTTTATCACCTGAAGTATTCCTTTATTCACTTGGGGAAGTATAGCTGTCACGGCGGTTTTGAAAGATGCCTGATCACAAGTATTACTTGACTTATGTTTCCAGAGAACAATTTCCAAATGGAGTCGCCATTGTTCAGTCAACAAGTAATCTTGTTAAAACATCTCGCAGGAAACGAATTCAGGGTTGCCAGGCCATTGTAAAGAAACCAATATTATCTACCAATACATGAGGTGCTCTTCAATAAATAACTCGCAGTGGGACTGCTTATAGAATTTCGTTTGGTTGAGTGTAAAGTGTGTTTCGTGTTTTCCTTTTTTAATCATCTTCTATTGTCAATTTTTTCTCTATTTTTATGTCAGTTGACGGTACCAAGTGGACACTGTTTATTATTTTTCCTTTTATTTTCATACTTTCGTTGTAATTTTAATTCCAAGGATGCATTAAAACATTGCAAAAACGTTTCCGCCATTTTGTCTGTAAAGTAACCCCCCACACAGGTCTCCAGTCAGACACTTGTTCAACAGTTAAGAAACAAAATACATTGCGTACAATAGTAATATTCCGAATAATGCAATTAACCAATCATCCGACACCACATTACAATTGTGTTACTGATGATGGTGAAATAAGTCATTGAAACGCGTATGACAATAAAGTATATTGTTTTGTGAGTTCGTATGTATGTATTTAGTTTACCACAATACAATAGATGATCAATAACTAAATTAAGGAAGTTATCCATATGAAACCATTATGTATATTTCGAATAACATGTCATCATCAAGGGATATAACGGTATAGAACTAAACGAAAGTAAAGGACAGTTGCAGTTTACACTGTATCAATTCCTATATAAACTGAGGCTGTTACTTTAATTTAGTTAGTTTTGTAACTTCTTGCAGATATACACTCTAATAATGGTAACATGGTGTCCGAAATGTCCATAACAATTCAATTTAGATAGCATTGTTGATTTATTATTTATTATATAAATTTAATGTATTGTGTATATCTTGGAGTGTGTTGTTGAGTGTTTGGTTGATTGTATGTATGTTTGTTGTACTTTGATTGATATGGCATTTTTTTTATAATTTAAAAAAAATGAGTATAGAATTTTAGTTGACTTGGAAAGTGGAGCTCGGTTCAGTAAAGTTTTGGTTTAAATTTGTCATTATTGAACCTACCGGGAGTAGCAACTTTGTTAATTTTTCCAAGACTATAAGATGTTTAAGATGACGCATATTCGAAACGTTCCAACAAACCGACCCTCGATAACAAATTGGAAGTACATTTAACCGAAATATTTTCAGAAACGGTAACAAAAATGCGAAGAATTTGGTAAAGGTTTATTGAAGAATCTTTAAAGGGGGGGGGGGCAAAATAAGTTTAAAATCGCTAAATTTCCAACTAAAACAGCGACTCAATTGTAGTCAAGAACTGGGACTCTTTAAGGAGTTATTGTGGAAAGATAATTGAAGATAATTATCATTTAGAAATTAAGAAACGTTTTTCGTTTAAAATAGTAATATTTGAATAATTCAAAATTCCAAAAATCCTTATTAGATATCATGTGCGCCATGAAATTATAAATATTTTATTAAAACTGTTAGTTTCTTTAACAAATATGAAGATCTGTCACGCTTGATTATTGTTAGAAAAATAATAATTTGACAAACATCTGACTCACAGGGGACTATTTTTCTAATGAATGTTGTATGTTTTGTGCTATTTCAGTTTAATTAAAGTTTGTGTCGTACAGATATTACATTATGTCTTACAATGAAAAGGGTTATGTATTTTCCATTAAGTACTTTCATACGTTGTTTGTAGCCTTTTTTTTAATTAACATGTTCTAAGAAACGTCTAAGAACTCAAAAATTATTGTTTATTTTAAATATACAGGAACAATTAACTGTAGATTTAAACTAAATTCATTTTGTAAATATTTCTTGACCCAGGACGAAGTCGCTAAAGTTTTTAACCGGCATTTTAAAAATTCATTTTAATAAAGTAATGTTTTACAGGTTTAGACAGGTATTACAGAATTAGGCGTTTAGACAGGCTTTGCGTTGTGGCTAAGTCGCCACTTCCACGGTTGTCATTTAATAGACCCTAATCCTTCTCTACATAATGTAAATACATAAAAGGTAGATGGGTCGAACTAATCGATAGAAACTTGCGTGCCCTTATTGGTCAGGGATCTCGGTTAGTTTACTTAGCTATGCGCACCGTACAAATCAATTCGAGCAGCCGAATATATTCTATTCACGCTACAACGAGCGTTAAAGAAAACTGCTTTGTAATCCAAGATGGACGACTTAAACGCATCAATGCTCTTATTTGTCGCACATACGTTCATGGTGATTGTTGTTTGGCCGTGCTTTAATGCAACCGTATCGCGTTAATTATGCTCTGACCTCAAACAAGTTCATGTATATTTGCCTTGTAAGAACCGCATTTGCATGTGCTACTTAACATGCCCTGCGAAAAGCCACGTAAATTAAACTTCATTCACAAAAAGCATTAAAGTATTTAACTGATATTTTCCAGAACGTCTTTTAAAATCACTCACTAGCGCTATGCCAAGTTTTACTTGCAGAATAAACAAACATCTTAATAACTTTACTATGTTCAAAATATTTTCTTTGCTGAATTTTATTTTATTAGGTCTGTTATTAAAACGAAATTAAAGTGAATTCATACTTAGGTCAACAAAGAAATATTTCATTCTAGTTAATTTTTATTAAATAATTACAATTATTATAAATATCTACACGCTCCTGACAAATACAAAATATTTAGTGGCAAAACAAAAACTTAAATTAATTAATTAAATATAGTTATATGAATTAGTATTTTAAAATACTGTACATCAAATTTCATCCACTACGAGTTTTAAAAAATAGATTTGATCTTCAGTGGATAAATAAAAAGTATTTTATGAACGATTGAAATTTTGAACAAAATATATGGATATAACCTAAATAATTATATATATGGGGAGACTATGAATCATTATATGGGGAATTGAAGCATTAAATAAAATATATGTGCAAATGTTGACGCTGTAGTTGTGTGCTAGCAAAACAATGCTGTGAACATTGAATCACGATACAATTATACTTCAAGTTATTTACGCTATAAATTTAACTCATAATAAGTTTCTTAAATTTAAAAAAAATATCAGTTTATATATCATTTAATAATTAATATTACTCACGCATACATAAACTTTTAAAAATTATGAATTTGGTTTATTATTACATTTAATTATTCAATTCATTACAAAACGATGTACATTCTGAAAATAGGTAGTTTATATTCCATTATGTGTAGTCTATTTGTGGAAGAGTCAATGTAGATTTGACGTTTGTAGAAAAATATGATTTCCTGAGGTGTTCTAAAGCTCAAAACATTTGTGAAAATTATAACACCCCTACTACACTTGTTGTGACATTAACTAAAAGTAAGTTATATAAAAGTTTTAATTTACAAGACAAACACTTTACAACATTTAATTCATTTAGAACCTGTAATTATACTGAAGAATAGTAATATCAAAGTACAGAAATATACAACTTTAAATTATAAATCTAATAGATAACAATAAATCTAATATGCATGAACAGCTAAATTGACATATAATAAAATGTAATATTGCAATAAATTTCAAGTTGGACAAACTAAAGACAAATTTAAATAAAGGTATAAAGACCAACTTTATATTAGTTAAAAAAATATTATGTTTTAAGTATTGGAAATATAAAGTGTTATTGAAGAACTAATATAGCTTATATAGAAAGATAACACATATAAAAAACATTATATATTTATAAAATACTAGCCTTAAAGATTTAAAAATCTCACGCCTTAAAGGTCTGATACATATATATGCCGAACGGAAAGAAAATTTAAAAGGGAATTCATTTCTTCTATTTTGCATCTGTTTGAAAACAATATTAACTAGCTAAACTATTACAGTAGCAAGATTCAGTAGTCGTACAGGAAGGAATGCTAGCTCGTATTCAAGTATGAATCGCGCTCTGAATTACAGCCCCATGGTTGGAATTTCAGGCCTATGCTTGAGTTTACAGCCCCATACCTGAACTCTGCAATACAGCTGAATAAAATTACTTCTTTAGTCAGCTGTAGTGCGTTTAAAATAAAATACTATTTATTGAAGAATATTTCAAGAAATTTAATCTAACCAGTTCACGACAATTCTAACCAGGTAAAACAATTAAGATTGCCGTAGTAATTAATCGAGTTAATCTAATAATTTGAATTGCTATGAGTTCTTGCTGTTGCTTTTAGAGTCAACCGATGCAAGAGATGTAAGTTTAATACTTTGTCACTTTATTTCGTGAGACGTAGTTTCATTTAAGATCGAACTAGTTGTTTGTTGGATCTTGCCTGATGTAAGATAACGAAATATTAGCGGTAAATGGAATTAGGGTGGGACCTGCGACGTTGCGCTACCTTGTGGGGATAGTTTGAACTATTGGGATTTTCTGCTTATCTTTATTTGCTAGATTACATTATAAGCGTATTTTAAAAATAACCTAA
>JBAIZL010000004.1:215594921-215602421 GCA_036971475.1 Prosapia bicincta
AAGAGAGAGAGAGAAAGAAAACGGGAGGAAAAGAGAATTTATATTACCCTAGTTACATTTGCTCCAAGTGCTTGCGTGCGTGTGAAAGAGAGAGAGAGAGAGAGAATTTATATAACCCGATATTTTAACCTTGCTGCGTGCGGGAAAGAGAGGAGAGAAAGAAAACGGGAGGAAAAGAGAATTTATATTACCCTAGATTTGCTCCGAGTGCTTGCGTGCGTGTGAAAGAGAGAGAGAGAGAGAGAGAGAGAGAGAGAGAGAGAGAGAGAGAGGGAAGGAGAGAGAGAAATTATATTAGTATATTGTTTAAATTTGCTACATTTGTGTGAGGGAAGGGGAGAGAGAAAGGAGGTAGAGAAAAGAGGGGGAGAGAGAGAGGTGGTAGAAGCACAACCATTAAACATCAAAAAAGAATATTTACTTTTCAATGAAACGTAATCTTCTTACGAATGTTACCTTTTATAAAAATAAATTTCGAGGAACAGGAATGTATAAAATACCTCCAAGTGTAGGAATAACAAAATATTGCCATCCCGCTACTCGGCTGTCAGCCATTATAACAAAGTGTATACAATATGTACTGCATAATGAATTCTTGGTACAGTAAATACAGCATGTTATAAAGCTAAAAGGCTCCATAAGTTATGGCCGCCGTCTTTGCTGCGTGACGTCATCTTGTACTATATCTCACGCCACGTATTCCCTTAAGGGAATTGAAAATTTCAGTTTATAGTGGAATCCTGAAGTCTGTTGTGGCATTTATTCATCTTCACTGGGAGTAATAAAAGGTACGCTTCCATCGTGTAGCTACATTTACTTGTTGCTTGCACGGCCATTGTTCTCAGTTCGGGATGGGTACAGACCATGAGTTGTGCGTTGTACACCGATGGTCGAGGAAACTGACGTAGCCATTGTTACAGTGGAATATTTTTAGCTGCTATTGATAACCTGATTTTAATTTTGTTAATGCAGAATGTTTCTCAAGTTATCCTGAATAAAAACGTGTTCACAATACGATGATTTTTTAATTTGTAAAACTAGATTTTCTAAAACAAATTTTGTAGCACTGTTAGGTTTTTAGATATGTACGATTTTTAAAAACCTTTTACTCAGGAAAAATCCATACTCCAAACCTATTCTGAAATTTCTTAATTTTCGAGATAGTATTTAATATTTTGTTCTAAACAACACTATTATAGCCTGAGTAAAACTGTAATAGCATTCTACAATGGTAAAAGTTGCTGAGGGTAGGAGGCTCGTCACCATTTTAACGAGTTGCAGGCCACAACCCGTCCGAGACTTGTTTTACCCATTTTTATTAGAATTCCAGTCCGTCAGTAAGTCTCATTGTGTAGCTTAGTTGAAGTGAGTGATTTTCTAGTAACGCAGTTCTATTTATCCTCCACTAACTTATTGAACATTCTTAGAACTAATAAATTCTGTAATAGGATTCGTTTATAATGGCTGAAAAGGGAGTTGTAAAAAAAAGAGGGCAATCTCGTCACAATGTCCCTAAATTTAATACCCGATCAGACTAATAAACTTTAGAGTCGCCTGAGAGTAAATAATATGTTTTTCAAATATTTCTTAAACGTCCCTCCAGATGTGTGCGTGCCCACTTTACTAAACACGAGCAGGGCGAATGATCCGATTGTTGTGTATTTTTGTAGTCTTCATTGGTTAATATCCTAATTGATACTTGAGATCACTAAAAATCTAAAACTTCTTTTAAGAACATCGCTCTAAAGATTTGTATTTTAATTATTTTAATAGTAGCCCCCAAAATAATCAAGGATACGCTCTTTGTATATGTAAGGAAAACGTAGTTTTTAAATATAGACTAATAGTCCTTCAATATTTAACCATAGATTAGAAAGTTGTCAAGTTAAAATTAAATGTATCCATTGCCTACATATAATTCAAGAACTTACTGCCCGACCATCAATTTGGATTCAGGCGAGGACACTCTACGGTGGAACAGGTGCATCGACTAATTGACATCATTGAAAAAGCACTGGAAGGTGAGGAGGTCTGCTCGATTGTCTTCCTGGATGTTTCACAAGCCTTCGATAAAGTTTGGCATGAAGGCTTGATTCACAAACTCAACATGTTTCTGCCAGCCCAGTTTGTGAATCTACTGAAATCGTACATATCGAACAGATTGTTTCGAGTAAACCACGAATCTACGTATTCTGACTTCAAGGAAATACAAGCTGGAGTCCCACAAGGCAGCGTATTGGGACCAATCCTGTACTTGCTGTACACCAGTGATCTTCCGCAAACAGCCAACGTCATCACGGCCACTTTCGCAGACGACACAGCAAACGCAGCGACAGCGAAAACCGTTCAAGAATCGACAACACGCTTACAAAGATCAAACGATTCAGTTGAGGCTTGGACCAAGAAATGGCGCATCAAACTCAACGACCAGAAGGCAGTCCATGTGAACTTTACAAACAAGAGGATCCCAAACCCTCAGAGGCTCGAAATGAATGGAAGTGTTATCCCATATCATGATTCAGCTAAATATCTCGGCATGAATCTTGATGCAAAAGCCAAATGGGTCGAGCATGTCAAAATAAAACTCACAGAACTCCAGACTCGCTACAGGCAAATGTATTGGCTACTCGGTCGAAATTCACGGGTATCAATATACAACAAGCTATTGGTATATAACCAAATCCTCAAACCGGTTTGGACGTATGGTATACAGCTTTGGGGCTGTGCCAGCAAATGTCACATACAAGGGATACAACGCTTCCAGAACAAAGTACTAAGGAACATCGCCAACGCTCCTTGGTATGTGCGTAACAGTGACTTGCATTGCGATCTTGGTGTACCCATGGTCGAGGAAGTCATAAAACAGAACGCCATCAAACACGTAAATCGGCTCACTCAACACGAAAATCCTGAGGCACTGAGACTTCTCGACAACAACCACCTGACAAGACGACTCAAAAGGACAAAACCATTTGAACTCGTTGAACGACAAGAGTGACAACAATGCTCTTCCTCACGCCGGTTGGCTTCCAACATCAAACAAGATACAATAGAAATCAATGGATTCTTTGTAATAAAAGCTAAAATCTAATTATCAAATGTAAATTAATTGTTGGTCAGAAATGACCAGTTTTAATAAATAAAAAAAAATTTAAAAAAAAATAATAAATAAAAAAAAATATAATTCCGTAAGCCGAATTTTGAGAGAAACATTGTGGGAGCTTTTAAGGTAGTACAGAGCTGGGAGATGGCTCAAATTAAAGATACGAGTATTAACACGAAGGAGAAGGGAAAATATAAGTTTTTCTCAATTTACAATATTTATAGGGTTTTGAGATACTAACAAAAATCTCCATAAGAAATACATTGCAATGAAAAACAGATGATTATAATTTGTAAACAAACAAATATTTTAAAGGGATTAAAGTCTATGTGTATAGGTTTCTGCTAATAGCCTTTATAGTATTTGTGTTTACATTATTTATGGTCGACTTTATGTTGGACTAAGTCGAGTAAAATCTCAAGAAGGACCGGGAAAAATATAGGTTTTCTCGATTTACAACATTCATACAAGTTACCCAAAATCTCCATTAGAAATATATTGCGATGAAAAACAGCTGAAAATGTTTTCAAATATTTCAGCTGAGAACCAGCTGTACAAATATTATATTAAAAACAGCTGAGTACAAATATTTTAACACTAATAATGGGTAATTAGAAGTATTAACTTGGGTTAATTTAAACCAAGATTAAATTAATGTCAACAGATCCTAACATGCCATTTCAAATGCAAAGGAACCAAATTCCTTTAAGACTTGCATTTTCCATAACTATAAATAAGGCTCAGGTTCAAACATTCCTAAGAACAGGGCTTCAACTGACCAAAGTTGTTTTAACACAAGGTCGACTTTATGTTGTTCTAAGTCGAGTAAAATCTCAAGATGGATTAAAGATACATATTAAAAATAGGGTTGGTCAAAGAAATCAAATTGGAAATTATTTTTTTTTAAATCTAGTTTATAAGCAAATTTTGTTATGAAAAACGTAAATTATATTAAATAAATTTTGTAAACAAAAACAAAATTACGATACAAATTTTAAAATTTGTTTCAATAAGAATAGGGACATTTGCCCCTGCAAGCCCCTAGTTACTTAAAATATGTTGGAGAATATGTTTGCTGACAATTATTGTAGAAGGCTATTTGTTCCGAGTAATCAGACCAACCTTTAGAATTACCCAGAGGTAGGTAACATGTAGTGACTGTGAACAAGTGTTCCAACTGGCAACGTTGCCTAAATCGCTCCAGTCCTATCCCAGCTTTATCATTTCTACAATTTATTAATGACCGAAATATTAAAACAATAAAATATATTTGAAGTGTTATAGTAGTGCAGAAAAAAATTGGCAGAGCTATAGCTCAAAGACAAATTTTGGTAAAGTGTAGGGGGTTCCTCTCATTACTCATTTGAACTCTAAATCTAAGGACTTTGTTTTTATCACATTTAGTTTGATAAGGGCAACTAATTAGTTGTCAAAACGTTTCACTTATTAAATAAACTTTTTCGATATTTTACCGGTTTATCATTTATTCAATACTTATTTCGAATAAATAAATCAATATGAAAAAATGAAAATACTGTTTTCCAAAATTAAGACGTATTTATCAATAACTATAATAAATACATAATTATATAAAGGAAATGTAAGCACAGTCAAGCTTCTACTGGACGGATTACAGATTAATCGAGCTAGTAAAAAATGAATGCTTTATATATACTGTATCATTATGAACTCTGACAGTAACCCGATAAGAATAACACTTTTATAGACAAGTGTTTACATACATAGGAGTTTATAATTTGCTCAAAACTCTACAAAATCAGGGACTCATATGGAATAGAGCACTGAGCTACAAAATAAGCCTTCATGGATAGCTTCTTAAGTCAAGCTAATAATTTGACGTGTGTTGTGTAATGCATGGAGGTCAATTCACTTGTCAACCGGTTAGTTTCAGTTAAAAATTGTAATATTTTTTTAGCATTCAAATCTGTCTAACCGAATACTTTGTAGTTATATTGTGATCTTCGAGTATAAAACAAGTAATATATAAACTAATTCAAGTCAAGCTCTACTTAAATCAACGAAGGAAATTTAATTTTGTTCCTTTTTATTTTATAAATACGATTAATATAAATATTTATATACATATGTCAGAATAACAATATCAACGGAAAAATAGAAAGCGAATTTCCTCGCATTATTCAATTTTTTTTCTATATATGGTGTTGACTATTATTATTTTTTTGTTGTTACTATTTATATGCTTTCTTTATTTTCGTCGCTTGCTTTGTGTTGTTTCCTTTTGCATTGTCCGTTTATGAACCAAGGTTCGACATCGTTAATCCAGTTTGTTTGTTTATTTTATTCTTTTCATTCATTTTTCATCCTTGAGCACTATTTATGATATTGTGTGGTAACCATGGCAACAATAAGGGTTGTACAATGGACGCTTAGACCACAACCACATGGGAGCAAAAAAAAATTCATATATATATCTTTGAGAAGTATCATAGTCAAGGGAAAATTATCAATAGTGCCAAGTGCGCCAGACTTCGATCACAAAGACACTCAGTTCAAATCCGACAGGCAACTAAGTTTTTGTAGTTTAATTATTGAATAAATATTTGACAAAATTGTATTAACATCAATTCTTATCCACTATATGTTTAAAAAAATCAATTTGAACTTTATTGGATGAATAAAAATGATTTATTAACGATTGAAAATTTGTACAAGATACATATCGGAAGATTGTGAGCTAAGGGAAGGAATTTAAAAATGCGATTCTAACAAAACGTTCGGTTTATAACTCTTCTTTGTTATTTAAGGTTTTAACGTGTCAAAGTCTATTTGTATCCTCGGCGACGTTGAAAGCTTTCGACAACGCAAAGTAAGCTATAAATTTCTATTCAATATCAACGACGTGTAAGATTGATCCAAACACCTTGCGTACATGTTATTTCAACAAGACTTAATTTCTGTATGAGTTATTTATCATATTGAAAAACCTATATAAATTGATTTTTATGAAGCTTAGTTCATGTTTAGATTATGCCATACGTACAACACAAACACGTCAAAAAGGGACTATATCCTTTGCAGATAAAGGAGAGAGAAGCTTTTTCATTTCATTATTATTCATTTTATACCCTTTTTAGACACCCTTTGTCAAAACTTTACTCCCCCGTACGTTTCATATTGCACGCGGTGCATTATTATTTGAGATCAAAGGCGTCTCCGTGTGAATCATGAGCTTTCAAGGTACGTACCGAGCCAGACAGTGTATTGGATTTATCGAATTTTCCACTTCTACAAGAACTCTGTAGTTCTTCGCTTAGTTAAGGCGAAACGTTCCTTTGTCGAATTCTCTACTCTGTCTAGCATCTGGTGGCTGTTGACCAGTGCATCTAACAAATTCTCTTACCTGCCGGAGCATTCGCCTACGCGCATGCCCAACTTGTAAGTCTTCACCCCCCCCCCCCCCAAACCTTTTTACCATAAAGGAGATAAAAGTGCAAAGTTTGGGCCAAGAGAAAGTACGTTGTAAACCTCTTTGTATTCAAATCAAGACTTATCTCTGGGGAGGTTTTAAATAAAGATAAGGTGTGCGTACGCCGTGCTATTGGAAAGGGCCTATTAGGAACAGCTTTAACCTTCTTGTTTTACTTGGCCGTTCGTAAGTCGGCGTCACTTTAAACGTATTTGATTGGTTGGCATCAGCCGAACGTTGTGCAGTTGCATCATTGTAGCCAGTTCTCTATTAATTATTAGTTAGTTTTAATTTACTATTAGAGACAGTCATTACATAATGTAAGTAACACTAGGGAACTAATTTTATATACTATTCAAAATATTCACGAAATTTGAAGCTAGGCGTATATAATCAGTACAGGTCATATTATCGGCCCAGAAATTGCATATTTTTTACTTTTTTAACCAATACTTCACACCATTATTTAATTTTATCTGAAAATAAATGCAACTATATTTAAACGAACTATCAAGAAATTGAACGCATTTAATTTGTAATTAGAGTATATTGCACCTCACTCTGAAGTAACCCACCACCGAAATCTCTCTCCAGTTCTTTATTAGCCATTTTTTATTGTACCGTGAGTTAATTATAAATAATCTTTAGTTACTGTTTACTTTTTAGCCATGTAGTTTTTAAAACTACTTCCCTTAAAGTCACCCAATCACACATTAGTTGAATAAAAACTAGGCAGCCTTCTATTCTTCCCGGCCAGGCAAATCTCTTCCCAAATGAATGTCTGCTTGTTACTAGACAAATACCATTTCTGATCCTGACTGAAGCCAATGCAAGAACCACTGGCCTTATACCCTATTTCTCTGGCTGATTGTAGATCCATTTATAATAACAATACATACCTACAATATACTTGAAAACTTCTCCACGAAGATCAGAACTGTAAAAAAGT
>JBAIZL010000004.1:215607421-215617421 GCA_036971475.1 Prosapia bicincta
ATATTATTATTATGGTTAATTATATTTATTATTCTATTATTGGTTCTATATGCAATTTTTATGTTTTTATTAGTAAATAATTTGGAAATATTTTTTATTTCAAAACCAGTGTAAGTAAAAGTACTCCTTACAGTATTATTATTATTACTACTATTGTGATGAATATTATTTTTTATTTGTTTTTGTAATATATTATAATTCAATTTATCTACCGTTTTCTTTTTGTAACCAATATTACAAAAACTAATAAAAAATAATATTCATCACAATAGTAGTAATAATGATAATACTGTAAGGAGTACTTTTACTTACACTGGTTTTGAAATAAAAAATATTTCCAAATTATTTACTAATAAAAACATAAAGATTGCATATAGAACTAATAATAAATATAATTAACCATAATAATAATATAAATAGTAGGCATATACATGAGAAAAATGGAGTATATAAATTAGAATGTGAATTTTGTAATAAATTTTATATAGGACAAACAAAGAAAAAATTAAAAGAAAGGTATAAAGAACATTTTAATGCTTTTTTAAAACCAAATATATATAAGTCTAATTTCGCAACCCATTGTATTAATAATAATCATATGTTTCCTAATATAAATAATATGAAAATTATAAAAGAAGTAAATAAAGGGTTAAAAATGAACGTATGTGAAGCATTCGAAATTTACAAGCATAATGTTAATAACAAATTAATAGATGAACAAATTCAAATACGTTCTAAATACCATACTTTGTTCAATATATATAATGTTGTGGCAGCAGTGGAATAGGTTTGGCAATATTGTAATAGATTTGGCAACTGTGTATTGCTTTATCTAGTAGATTCATGTTTGTTAGACAGTTCTTTATCATTCTTACTATTGTAACTCCTGAAGATGTTGGTAATGTAAACCAACGAAAAGCTTTGAGTTTATTGTTCAATAAATTAAATATTCCTGTATTTGTGTGTATTATTTGATCTTAAAAATATTCTAACAGGAAAACACATTTGATATTCTATATATATATATATATATATATATATATATATATATATATATATATATATATATATATATATATATTATATACGAGTATATGTGTATGTGCGCGCTCGTTCGTGCATGCAGAATTTAGCTTGAAACAGCTGTACAAAGTAAAATAAAATACAGTATACTTGTTTTTGAAAGATTTTTCTTATACCATATACTTTTATCGCCGTATATACACACACACACACACACACACACACACACACACACACACACACACACACACACACACACACATATATATATATATATATATATATATATATATATATAATAAATTTTAAATATTTCAAAAGCAAGAATAGTTTTAATACATATATGATTAAATTATAATATATATATATATATATTCTGATACGTATTCCTTCACGGATGTAAAAATATGATGAATTGTTATTATCTGGAGTACATCCGTTCATTCTGCAGGGCATAAAATCGTTTTTCAACTGTTGTTGGGTTCACCTCGTCAATGCTAGATGAGATTCTAGGGAAACGTTGAAACTGCGATTTTACGCACTGCAGAAAGTACATATATACTGCATATAATAAATATTCATCATTATATATGTATGTATATATATATATATATATATATATATATATATATATATATATATATATATATATCGCAATATGTTTTCTTGTGTATTAATAAGGAACTAAGTCAAAATACAAATACAAGAATTATAATTGAATTTACAATTCATATATGAATTCAATTATAATTCTTGTATTTGTATTTTGACTTAGTTCCTTATATATATATATAAAGAACATAAGTCAAAATACAAATACAAGAATTATAATTGAATTTACAATTCAAAGCTTTTCGTTGGCTAACAATACTAGCATCATCAGGAATATTAAACAATTCCTGATTGATTGAACTTAATGTTGCTCGCTCTTCTACTGTTGTTGGGTTCACCTCGTCAATGCTGGATGCGATTCTAGCGAAACGTCGGAACTGCGAATCTATGGACTGCAAAATGAACGGATGTACTCCAGATAGTAACTATTCATCATATATATATATATATATATATATATATATATATATATATATATATATATATATTATACCGTATCTAACATTCTTGTACTTTTTTGCATTATATAATTAAGGCTCCTATCAACGTCTTGTCACTGTATAGTTGATGATTACTATGTACATCGTCCTATTTATCCCTCGAGTGCCAACTATAACATGGAAGCTATATTATAATCTCACCTTAACCAGATGCTACTTTGACCTTAACGCTAGGAGCAAGCTTGCGACTGACAGACGTGGAAGGCGGTTCCAGGTACTAAGTAAATGCACACAGTTATATTAAATTAACATTAATCCGTATTTAGTACGATTGATATTATTAATGATACAATAACATAAACAATTATAAATAGTTATATTTCCTTGTATAAATAATTTCAAATTGACAGTTTGGCCTAGCAAAAAAACCCTTGAACTACCTTAATATGGTTTTGCTAAAAATCGTATAATTTATTATATTGACTTTAAATATAAATAAATTAGTGCCTCAGTTACCTCTACAGGGACCGAATTGTCTGCCTTCTTATCTTATATTAAACGAAATAAATTAGTGATTGCCAATTTTTATTTTATATTTTTTATTTTTTTGCGTCTTTATAATTCTTTATAAATCTATAAATAAAATCAGTTTATTCAATTTATAATATCGTTATTTAAATGTCAGGTATTTATAGAGTTAGTGCCTGACCAAGAATGATCCCCTCCTGCGTTGCTTTTGGTGTTGGTGTAGATGCATGTCAGCATCCGATACTTGGGTAGTAAAACTTTACTTTAACCGCTCCGTTTATCCTCAACGATTATTAATATCTTTCACAGACACTTAATCACCATTTACCTTTTCATAGATTAATTAAATAATTAATTAAATAATTAGAATAATAATTAGATAATAATTCATATAATAATTAATTACAATTATTTAATAGATTTTAACATAACCACTCGTAGGCTTTCTATCCACTACACGTATGTGTGCGAGTGTACAAATTTTATTTAATTTTTAAAATAAAAATATATACAGAATAACTTTTTTTTTTAATTATGAAGTTCAATTAACTATGAAACCAAACCATATTAGTGTAATAAACACAACTATCCAAAAACTAATTACTAGATGCGGTGGGCACCGCTGTGGGATGTGCTTTATGCAATAGGTAGAAAACTTTTAATTAAATTCTAAACCATAACTAGCGGGTGAAATTTATTAAAGCTTGTAACAATTTCTAGTTTGTTATGTTATCTTAAGTAAGGAAACAATTCGGGCACCGAGATGAATGCAGCTAGTTTCAACAAATGTGTGACTGATTTGTGACTGATTTGTGACAGTTTATTTTATGTTACGTAAATGTTAAAGTGAATTTTATTTACTGATGTTTCAAATAGAAATTCGAGTGGGCGATCAAGTGATAATACTTGCTGAAGTTCTAAGTCTAAATAATAACAAAATGTTTTTAAGGTTGGAAATTCGTGGCTTTATTTATTGAACATTCTTTCTTTACGATCTGTTTTCTCCTAACACTTGAAAATTAAAGTAAATAGAATTATTTGATTTGTTGAAAACATTAAATATGAATTGAATCAAATGAATTGCTCGGTAAAATACTAAAATTCTGTCAATTTTGTAATAACACAATCTTCCGTCAACATTTCAGCTATTTACAGAAACATTGTGGTCTTTTCCAAGACTGTATCTTGGGGTGAATTGAACGCCAAGTTTTCATATGTAATCAAAGTTTACATTATTAATTTTCTTTGTCGAATGTTTGCTTGAATTAGTGCCTATATCCTTCAAATTTCCAAATAGCATGAATAAAACTTTGTGGTAGAAATGGAACAAACCGACCGACGGGAAAACCTTAATGATCAATATACTTATTAGGTTTAACAGGTATTTAAATATAGGGCCTATATCGATTTAATGAATTCATTTCAATCTGGTCTTATAAGTAATGAAAGAGCCTAAAGTAATTTTCACTTTTTAAAACTATAAAAAAAATATCTATTACACCTAATACTATATATACCACATATAATATATATTACATTTGGTTAAATATATGCAACTGAATATTACTAAAATATAAATTGTTTTTAATAACCTCAATAATATTTACTCTTTAACTTGTATGAAACGTATAAACAGAAAGTGGTAATTATTACTTGCAATAACTACTATTGTATATGCTATTATTTAAATTAACCAAATATACAATTTTCCTGTACGTATAAAAGGTTATGTTGAATATTATTTAAACATAACCTCTAAATAGCCTCAAAAGGAAGACATCAGCTGTTAGCTATTTGGTTATAAGCGCAATGTTTCACACTCGGATATTTTATGGACAATGCGTTGAGCTTGACGCAATGTCGCCAACTGAATAAACTATGCCTCCACTTCAATAGCGATCACAGTGATTTCTCCGCCACACAGACTGCTAAATTGATAACAAAGCATTGGCAACACTGTACGAGGAGGCAGGTTGATGTTTATTTCATTCACTATAATCTGCGCATTTTTACAATGAGCCTCGACAAGCTTGGCGCCTGCAATCTCATATTTAAATACACCCTCCTCCCACTCCCTCGCTTTCCTCGGGATATACCCAGTATTAGCCTGATTACGGAGTCTTTCCCTTCCGGATATGAAATATTTCATACAAAAACAGTGCAGATGTCTGAGCAAACATGGTGCCTTTCTCTACTAAGTAGAGTAAATTAGCCGCGACTGTTTAGTCGATGTTTCAATTACTTTCTTTGTTTCGAAGACTTTTGCAATTATTTACGTGTTTTATATATTCTGTATGTTCAATAAAAAAACGCTGTAAATTCCGGAAATGTCCGGACAGAGATATAAATTATACCCCTTTTAAACATCTCGAGTACATTTTATTACAGACCACAACTATTAGGCTTCAAAAATGTGTTAACATTATAAGATAACTCTGGAGAAGTAGAGTAAAGCTGCCCTTTTGGGCATTACGATGTCCAAGAAAGATCAGCACTGCGCTTCAATCGCCCATTATTGCCTTTGGTTTTACTTTAGGTACTCATTTTCACAGTCTGAAAGATGAAAAATCTTTTGTCAATATGTGGGATCGAACTGAAGACCTTTCAATTAGTAACCAAGTGCTCTGCTCACAAGTCACTCTTCAATCTATTAGTTTAATGTATATAAACATAAAATCAGTTTATAATAACAATATTTTATATTATCACACACCAATCTATATAATATACAGTGCGTTCAGAATGTCCCTCCGCACTAGTCTCAAGCTATTGCCTCAATTTATTGTTTAAATTACTCCTCTCTATGTATACTCACCTGACATACAGACCGTGAAAATGTCAATTGATGGTTAAATAAGACGGGCTCTTTTTGTATCGGCATTCCCACAACGGAGAAACTTGTTTTTTCTCTGCGGAAGGGATAAATCGATGCTGAATCTTAAACGTTGCTGCGGAGACACGTTTTTTGAACACACTGAAATCCCTAAATTCGAAAGTAATTTCCAAACTTCGTTTGAATATAAAATGACGTATGAAACAATTTTTTCATCAATACTAAACGCAAACAAATATAATAAACCCAAACGTCTTAAATAAAAATTAAAGAATTTGGGGAATTTAACGCCCTTAAAAATTGCCACTAACAGAAAGGCTACGTCAGCAACTTGAAAGCGTCTCTTCTTCGACGTTCGACATTCTTACTTTGTTTGAGAAACAATTTCCTCCAAGGACAGTAAGCATTTCACTTCACTAGAGAATGCAATAGCGTTCAAGGGCCCTTTATTCGCTAGTTTCTATGCTTTACTCACAGACAAAGTGCAAATGGAAAAACAGCACGTTTTAAGAAGTCGTTCCGTGTCGAGTGTTTGGACTGTAAAGGGAATTTAATATTTATTGAATTTTAGGATAAACTGTTACGTATTGTGCAGAACGTATAAAATCTATATGAACTTTTCATGGCATGAAAGACCCTGGAAGGTTGTTTAGTGTTTTTTTTTGTTTTTTTTTTTTTTGAGTAAACGCGGAAGTAAAAGTACTTTGCTAGGAAAATAGAAGATTTAATTTATGTTCGTTTACTCATATTGTGAGTGAAGCCTAAGACATATGTAGGCCATATGCATTTCCTCCATTGAGCTACTTACTCATACTTTAACAGGGGAGCAAACCTGCATAACCTTACCAAAACCTTTCACCTCTTTACAAAATGCAAATATTTTGCGCAGTTCAAAGATCTAACATGAAAATAATAATTTTCATTCATATATTTTTATTTGCTGTGTACAAAATAATATTTACGAATGGCGCTGTAACAATAGTACAAATTAGGCGGTTCTGACGTGTTAAGTGTTTACACGGCGTTGTATGACGTCACCCAGCAAGTAGCCTCATCAGCCCTAGGTTACCATGCAGTATTTGCCTGTATTTCGTTCCACCCGTATGACAGTTTCATATAGTTCATTCCCAATGGATAATAATTTGATACCTGATTGCATTTGCAACTTGAAGTTCTTGTACAGTTAATACTAACTATAAGAGTACAAAATAACACTTGCCTGTAGTAGCACTTACTTTTTGTCTAGCTGAGGATGACCGTTTTTCTGGAAATGTGTCCCTTATCAACCTAAGCAGCTTCTTATTTAGACAGAAGTAAGTGCTACTTCATACTACAGACAAGTGTAAACTTGTGTGTGTATATATATATATATATATATATATATATATATATATATATATATATATAGAGAGAGAGAGAGAGAGAGAGAGAGAGAGAGAGTCTATATATGTATATATTAATCATGGCTATACGTTTTCTTGTAATATAATTATTGAATATAAATATTTAAAATACTAGGATTTAAAATATATAATTACAATAATTCTTGTACAGAAAACTCCCGATTATCCGTGGGCGGATTAACCGGTTTGCGGATTATCCGGGGTCTGCCATTGTTTTACAAATATCCAATTTTTATTTCAATCAGATTCATGTGTTTAAATTTCCAAACGGTGAATTACGAGGTAAATACATATAAGGCTTAATAGAAGTTAAGATGAAGAGAATAGATACGTAAATATGTGCGTACTAATTTTTACATTGAAAGGGAAGCATCCCGAAGCGGGCCAGCGAATTAAAAGGGGCGATGAGACTACTGTATATAAGAGACAATGACAAAATACTTGGACGCCCGAAAACCTAATGTGTATCATAAGATTGTAAACAAATGTCAGCTAATCTCGGCTATAAATAGAGTAGGACGTGACATATGCATTATCCATGTCTGTCATATACATTATCGATCTTTGTGACACAAGTAGACACTGTGCTACAAAATGGTTCTCAAGAAACTTAGATCGCATAATTACGCTAAATCAATGCTCACAAAATAACAAACGAAAGTGACATATTTTTATGTATTATATGTAAAGGAAATTACATATGTACATACATACTTACTTTTGGCATATACTTATGCGCGTATTGTAAATAGTTAGACATATAAATGTACATGTTATAATCCGTCAAATACATCAACATTTTAAATTATTTTCTGTATTTATTTTGTCCTGTAAAGATTATTTGTGAATTGCATTAACCGGGGTCATTATTTGTGTAACTTATGGTATAATAATCGATTATCGATCGTTTTGCGTATTCTTTGTTCATAGCGGATTATGCGGGGAATTCGTTATCCGGCGTTGCCGGGCCACCCTATTCCATAGATAATCGGGAGTTAACTGTATTTGAAATGCTTATATGTATTTAATAATATTAATAATTAAATATATTAATGATGTGTATAATAATAGCAACAAAAGTAGATGTATATATATATATATATATATATATATATATATATATATATATATATTTATATATATATATATATATATGTAGTTGTTATTACCTGGAGTACATCCGTTCATTCTGCAGTACATAAAATCGCAGTTCCGACGTTTCGCTAGAATCTCATGTAGCATTGACAAGGTGAACCCAACAACAGTTGAAGGGTGAGCAGTTGAAGAACTGTTGTTGGGTTCACCTTGTCAATGCTACATGAGATTCTAGCGAAACGTTGGAACTGCGATTTTATGTACTGCAGAATGAACGGATGTACTCCAGGTAATAACAACTACATATATATATATATATATATATATATATATATATATATATATATATATATATATAATGAATAGTTATAATCTGGAGTACATCCGTTCATTTTGCAGAGCATAAAATCGCAGTTCCGACGTTTCGCTAGAATCTCATCTAGCATTGACAAGGTGAACCCAACAACAGTAGTTGACTCGCTCTTCTACTATTGTTGGGTTCACTTCGTCAATGCTACATGAGATTCTAGCGAAACGTCGGAACTGCGATTTTATGTAATGCAGAATGAACGGATGTACTCCAGATAGTAACTATTCATCATATTTTTCCATCCGTAAAGGAATACGTATCGGCGCGTGCGAACGCACGCGCACATACACACACACACAGACACACACACACGCACGCACGCACGCACACACACACACACACACAAACATATATATATTAGTGTATAGCCTAATTAATAAAAAAAAATGTATCTAAATATATTTAATTGCATAACTATTTAGATATGAAATGTATATGAGCTATTTAATCCTTAGGAAGGCTAAACACTTGCATTCTCCGTAAATAATGTACGGTTAATTTTTTATGATTTAGATTAAACAATTATTTTACACTTTGCTCTAATTTTTTAATTTCTATTTTATTTTCATTTTTTTGTTGAATTATTGTCAATTTATATAGGTTTTATAAGTAATGTAAACTAAGTTTTAACGTAGGTGTTACATTTAATAATATTCTCGAATATTTTTGTAACAGTAGGATATACAGCCACGCATTAAAGTTTCCCCAATTAATATTTAACTTATATTCACTGCTATCGACGTGAGCAGGGTTTAGCAATGCGCGAGCTGAAGCTTGCATCAATTATAAATAGAAACTCAGGAAAACTTGCTAAAGTGTTTTTATCACAAAATTCTCTAATTATTTTAGAATATCATTTGGTTGTATTTACAATAAAAAAGCGTTTTAGTGCAAATTGTGTTCTTATCGTTTAGTATAACCTATGTAAAACATCCAGTTTTGCAGCAGTTTTTTTTATTTGTAATGTAGGCTATTTTAATTAATTTCCAATTTAAAAAGAAATAATGTCTGCACCGATGTAATTACTAATATTCATATTTTCATAATATAATAAGATTTTTTCTCAATGGCGTTTTAAACAATTGAAATTTAATACTCGTATAGTTTAGTTTTTAAATTATGACTATTTTAAATTTCATTAAAAACATTTTGAAAGGTAAAATTTAATTAGTTCCTTGAATTACCGCAAGTAAATATTTAATATCTAGTTGATATATTTAGTAATAAAATAAGGCAGTTAATAGAAACGTAATTAGGGGGGATTTACATATTACAAATTTTATTTTACTTAAAAAGTGTCACACGTGTCTAAGGAAGTTTTTTTGTTTAAATTGGCATAAACTGATTTAACTCTCATTTCTAAAATTGGAATAAAATTTTATATCACAATATCGTAATATTTAATTGGTTGTATTAAGATTAAATATATATATATATATATATATATATATATATATTAATAAGTCTATTTATTAACTAATATTGAGTTATAACTTTTCAACTTAATAGTGCACATCAAATAAAGTGACACAACCTACGCGGTAAAACAGCTGTTTTGTAAAATAACAAGTAACGTAAAATCAGCTGCTGTATGTTATCATATAATTCGAGCTAAAAGCTCTCACAGCTATATTATAGATCTGTTAGGCCGTGACGCTAAGTCGAAGGTTCGAAAGTATTTAAATGTTATTCAAAT
>JBAIZL010000004.1:215622421-215647421 GCA_036971475.1 Prosapia bicincta
CCATTCGTTGCTTTGATTAATGTATACATGTATAGGACAATAACATGCTATTCCTCACAAATAAGATTCTCATAAAACTGTTAAAAACATAGGGCTACCATTTATATCACAAGTCAAACCCTCAGAAGGATTATGAGTTTATCGTATTTTACAAGATATTAGTAAATACTATTGTTGGTCGTCAAACTTCTGACAAACACAAAAATAAACATTTCTGTGTATTCGGCTTCTGTCGGCTTCTTGTGTATTTTTGTGAACCATCTGTAAGTACAATGTTTTGTTATAGATTTCCTAGCGCAAGGATTTGCAAATTCAAAGTCGTACAACTTGGAATAATGTAGCTGAATACATTTCACGAGCGCGAGCGCGCACATGCGCATATTGATTACATAAAGTACTTCCCAAAAGTGTTTTCGACAGAATGAATTCCTTTGCTCGGGAAACATTCAATGCATAGGTAATTCCCCCAAAGTGGTGCATTACGGGCAATCGTAGCTGGCAGTTTTATTGGCGGAACACGTGTATATTATTTACGGCACTGTCCGACGCTCACTCAAATATATTCAATAATTTTAAGCGCAGACGGTGTCGAAAATAAATCAAGTGTACTATTGTAAACGGCTCGTCGTATCCTTTCCATTTCCCGCCTGGAATCGACATGCCACCCCCCCTTCCAACCGCCCTCTGAAATATGACGCCAGGTTATTAATGCAAACTCGGCAAAACACAAAACATTAACCTCCATGTGACCCTTATTATTAGCCATCGCCCTTGCGCCCGAAGAACCGCCCTCGCGACAACCCTCGAATTGACTCTAAGCGTTAATTTAGATTTCCAACTGTTGCCAGGCGGGAAACAATCCCACGACGAACATTATTCTTGAACTTGAGATTAAACCTTTGGGATCTCCCTATGCTTGAATCAAGACAAGTTTATGGACGGAATTCCTTACATAGGATTATATTCCGCTTCTTCCTGGAGCAAAGTGTGCCTGAAAGTAGCTTCAGATAATTTCGGTGCCTAATGTCACTATATCCCGCCCCGCTTCGTTTCTGCAGCTCAATTCCAGGGGTTTTATCACTCTGCTGCTTCAATTACCTTGCCTACTTAACTCAATTTTCATAATTCGCTTTTAATTATTTTTTTTTAATTCGTAACAGTTTCTGTCTAACTATCTGTCTCTCTCTCTCTTTCTCTCTCTTTGTCTCTCCCCCTTCTCTCTCTTCCCTCTCTCCCTCTCTCTTTCTCTCTCTACATCTTTATAGTGTCTGTACAAATGCAATGTAGTTTCTGTGACGATTTGTTCCAAGATTTCCAAAAAAAACCTAGCTGTTTCCATCTTCACTGAGAGGTTATTTAGAGGTTAGGTTTAAACCATTTTCATATAAAACTTCCATAAACTATAGTTTAATAAACTATGCGGTAACGTAAGTTATGTCACTTAAGCCGTACAGTACACCTAACCGATAATAGTGTTACTTTCAAATCTAAGTTGGTACAGTCTTTTAGGTATTTGGTTGAATATTAAAGCAAGCTTAATCATTACTTCTGGGGTGTTGAGATATTTGCGAAGGATTCCCCACAAATTAGGAATTAATGTTTTAGAAAGTAATTCGGTCACTGGAATAAAAACTTTGCAACGTCAAAACTGAAACATGTGTCGGGTAGATGGTAGCAGTCAGTGTTAGGGGTAGATTCAAAAGGAAAAACCCGAAATAAGCTCTTCCGTGACTTTGCATGAAGGATCAAGGAGCTGGTCTGAACTACACGAAACGGTATATAGAGGTAGAAAGGTGATTTTCATAATCTCTTAAAGAGAGAGTTTAACGCAAAAATACTAACGACTTCGTTGTTAAAAATAATTAATTATTATACGGTTAAGATTACATAAAGTTAAAGACTTTAACGCCTTATGAATAACCGTACACCATTTTATGGCTTTATAAAGAGGAAAAACTATATCCGCGATAACCTCAATTAATAAGATTATGCAGAGTCGAGACTAAACTGTTTTCATTTCATCTTCCGCGTTGTATGTTTAAGGCGACACTTAATTAACCGAGTTTTTACTTGGTTAGACCTTTATATTAGCCTCGGGTTACAGGAAGGAAAAAGGAATTCGCCATCAGAGATCCCCTCCTCCAAGTTCCGTTCAGTGAGCAACTAGGGCTCGCAACCTGTTTGGAAGTTTGGTTAAGTTTGCTTGGCAGACGTTTAAAACGATCGGAAAAAGTTGTTTCAGAAATTCTAAGAGAAGAGAAATTAAAAAGGCATTTTACATATCCCGATTACTAGTTTACTATATTGCCAAAATTTTAAGTTAAATTTTACGTTATATGGAAGCACGTGTGAAATAATGTAGGGTCCATCACATTTTAAATGAATAATCATTAATAAAGTACATAGGCCTATATATATATATATATATATATTTTCAAGATTAAATAATATACACTAATTACAGGAATTAATTTATTGAATAATACACTCAAAGCTTTTTGTTGGTTGACATTACCAACATCCTCAGGAATTACCACATTTTGGTAACTCCTGAGGATGTTGGTATTGTCAACCAACAAAAAGCTTTGAGTGTATTATTCAATAAATTAATTCCTGTAATTACACTAATATTATTTAATCATGAAAATAATTCTAACAGGAAAACCTATTTGACATATATATATATATATATATATATATATATATATATATATATATATATATATCCTTTATAAAAACATGCTTGATTTTTGTGTGTTATTTATAATTTGAACGGTAATATATAAATTTCATTTCAAATTGCCATTAAAGGAAGAATCCACCGTAAACTTTAGTAGCCTATTTTAACATATTTTCCTTGCAGAATTGTATTTTTATTATAATGAATGTGGGGCGTCACAGATTCCTCAAATGCTCTTTGTTTTCCTAAGTAAAGCACTTTATGCCATGTAAAAGAGACGAACAATCGTAGGTAAAGTGCATCTAACGGTACAGGGTGTTCAGGAAAGTATAACCCGTTCATCGCTCATCATATGTTTCCCTTCTACTAGAACAGTCCGGAGAGCATTGAATTATCCCGAAGATTGCCGAAAGTCAAACGTAGCCGTTATGCTAAAAGCGGTTTTAGTTTGTATAAAGGTTATGTCTGAATCATTTTTAAACGCAACAACTATATAACCACAAATGTAGGACATTTTATTACATTTGGCTCTCTCGCGTACACTTTCAGACAACAACTCATATTATCCGTAGGTTGTTACTTTTGTATTATGCATTAGAAGTAAGTTATAGCCTACTGCATGACTAAAGAGTATTATTATGTACTAGTTATATTATCTTTATTTTATATTATTATTTACATTAACGGTAATGTATTTATCTCATATTTTTACTTCCTATAACTTGCTTGCTTGCTTGCTTATTTGCTATAACTTGCTTGCTTACTTGCTATAACTTGCTTGCTTACTTGCTATAACTTGCTTGCTTAATTGCTTTAACTTGCTTGCTTATTTGCTATAACTTGATTGCTTACTTGCTATAATTTGCTTGCTTACTTGCTATAACTTGCTTGCTTAATTGTTTTAACTTGCTTGCTTACTTGCTATAGCTTGATTGCTTACTTGCTATAGCTTGATTGCTTACTTGCTATAATTTGCTTGTTTACTTGCTATAACTTGCTTGTTTACTAGCTATAATACTTGCTATCATTAGGTTTTGTAGGTTATTCTTTTAGGCGTAATTAGTAAAATTTAAAATAATTGTAAACTTGAAATTTAAAAATGAAATAATACAATAACATGACATAAAATCAGCTGTTTTATGAAATCATATGTTATCACTTATGTTAAGCCACATGGATTAAAATAACTATGACATACCCTGCCCCTTTTGTGAACAATTTTTCGCCCATATGAAACTAAAATTAATTATAACGAGAGTGTGAGCTAATAGAAAGAATTGAATAAAATTAAAATATTTTAATTTTTTATTTTAATAAATAAAACTTCTTAACTAAAAATAAAAGTTTTTATATACCTTTACGCAAATTTCGAATACAAAATAATCATCTTCAAAGGGAATTATTACAGACGGTTTTTATAATTTCCTCTTAAGATGATTGCTTTGCAATCGAAATACACATGCGGGTTTGAATAAAATATTTTGTTTGTAGTTAAAAGATTTAACTTATTTTTAAAGAAACCTACGACTGAGTTACTTCTAATTATTATTTAGTGTTGTGCGTTTCCTTTTCCTGCAGGAAATTACAAAAACATATCTTTTATATTGTAAGGAACGTACTAGTGTTTAAATCAAAGCACGTTTGACCGTGAGCGAATGTACGCATTAATATTGCATTATGGTACGTTTGCTTTGCGAAAGGTTACATGGAACCCTTTCCAGAATATTTCACAATAAAAAAGAAAGACCGTCTAAATATATTTTTCAACGAAGACAACCTCTTTGAAAGGACCTTTGCTGCGCGCATGAAGGAACTGTTTTGAACATTTTATTTATTTCCCAATTACAATGTTTGCCCTTAGGTATTAGACTACAAACAGGCACGATTCGGGGCAAAGGCCGCCATGCTGCAAATGTTTAAACAATTCTTATAAGTATTTATTCCAAAACACCAGGAGCACAATACCCCGTTGTGTGTTCAACCCCTTCTTTAAATCAAAACATTGTATGAAAGTAATATAAAGAAATAATTTAGATTTTATTTTTGTATTATTTTTTTAGATTTTATTATGTCTTCAAAGCACTCTAACAATTACTATCAAGAGTTCTTTTAAATGATAAAACTGTTTTAAGAAAAGTAAACAATCAATTAAAACCACTAAACTTTTGAGAATTTAATTTAGTTTATGCCTTTCTATAAGTTAAACTTGGCAATAATATTATGTATTTATCGTCCTAATTAGTAATAAATAACCAAACATCATGTTAGTAGCACAAGAAATTAATTAAATAATAAATTCATTTGATAATTTAGTAAACCTTTTTGACAATTTCTAGTTTAAATAAGGGCAGTAACCAAAAACCAATAGCTTTACCAGATCTACGTATGTTATATCCATTTTATGTAATATATTTTTGTTTTGATTATTGTTTATTTGTAATCGAACCTGTTTTTCTTGAAAATGTCTTAACATTTTCAATAAGTGGTCCAAATTGCAATACTTGACTCGGAGAAATATTTAACATAAGTCAGTAACAGCATTAAAAATACAGAAAAGCCCATCAATGAGAGAACTTCGGCCTATCCCGCGAACGAATCTATTTACTTGGGCGATGTGCTTTAGCCACCTCGGTCGGCAAACCTAAGTGCTGGTGATTTTAACGTGAGGTTTCCACAAGTCCCGTTTTATGAAGATAAACCTCGAATATTGGAAGAAGTTAAGGACGCTTTTCCCATAAATTGCAGAGATTTTATCGGGAAATATTGGAAAATGTGATGCCCAACTTCGAACGTAGGCTTCACATTTGTATCGAAAATAGTATAATGCAACTATGACAAATACGTTATATCAATAAATAATAAACTCGTGTAAAATCAACCGAACTATTTTTAAAAATATACGTTTCTTTTAACTTTTTTACATAAGTGACACATGGACAAATTTATTGATTCAATTTTTTATTCACTTACCAGCAATTTGATTTCATTTGGTAAAGAAAGTTCAACTTCATTAACAATAAATCCTAATGTACTATTGCACATGATACCTAGTCTTTCCTGGTTGATTATTACTATGTCTTCAACGTATCTACCCTTTTTTAAAGGTAAAATAACCGCCAAAGCTTATCAGATAGGCTCTTTAAATTTTCAACACAATACTTCCTTCTTAAGTTCATTACTGTATAACACTATTAGCTGATTCAATTTCCAAAATCTTCATCACCTCCTTAGAATACTTGAATTAGAGAAGACATTGAAGTTTCTCCGAAACGCGTTAGTGTAACGCCATCAACAATATCAGTCATGAATTTCAGATATTATCCATATATATTACATAGATTATATATATAGTCTCTATGTAGCTATATTAATAGTATACCACAGTTTATCCTATCTCAATCACTTGCGAATATAAATATTACAGTACTCTTTATTTATAATGCTATACTACAAATTGCAGTTTACAACAACAATCGGATGTTACAATACTTAACAAACATTAGTCACAACCTATAGCTTTATTTTTCTTATTTAATATTTTTTGTTGTAGCGTTTTCTACAGGTAGATGTATGTGAACAAAGCTTGATCGACCTCTATTTAGTTTTCCATGCATTAATATCACTTAAAAGACATTCTAAAGAAGGGATTTTAATGCTTCAAAATATAAAATAATAGGTCTAGTGGTTGAAACAACATTATTCCAAAATAAACCAAATTTAAACACGGGAAACTGTACACACATGATGTTTATTTATAAATAGAGCATATATCATATTGCATTACGGTATACCTATATAAAAATAACTACAGTATTCGGGTAGGTTAGGTCGGTTAATACAAACGTGGGGAAAAAATTTCAAACGAGAAATGGTTGCAAGAGTGGTTTCCATTAGGGCGTACCACAGGTAATGGCCTCCTACATCACGTGTAATTTTGAGATGGACATTATTAGCTTACGATACTTAATTTTAATTTTATTTTGAGATGTGTGTATGTGTGTGTGTGTTACTTTTATATTACGAAGTATATAAAAAAGATGGTAAATAATAGATGATTTGGGAAGAGATCTTTTTCCTAACAACTTCACTAGATAATAAATCCCCACTTCATGGCATTTGACGAATGGTCTTATCTTATCTAATTTGAAATACACCACCTTATAAATTTTTGAAAAGAAATAATTTTTAGGGCAGAGCAAGTATATATCCTGCTTTTATGTCTGAGAGAGTGTTGTATTGGTAACCTGAGCGCTGGTATGAGAGTGGTGCGGTCCATTTCATACGCATATGTATACATAATAAATGAGGCGACGATAAGCAACGAGACACTGGGGGAAAGCTGTCGATAGGTGGATAAAGTAGGTTCAGCCTCCGGATTATTATTTGCGGACTGGGGCCGTGGTATTTGCACCATATTACCCTCAAACGCGTGTTCTAGATTGAACTAAGGTTTTGTAGAATGTATAATTTTAATCACAATGCTAACAACATTTAAAAAAAAATTAATAACGACAAATAAAATAATTTATTGTATTCAAGTGAGAGAAATATTTAACTAAACTAAAATAAAACACGATTAGGCCTATTATTAGAGAAAATAGTATTTGGCAGCAAAACGTTTAGAATATTCCCCACAGCAACTAAAAATAAAAACAATAATTAATTAGGCCTTATTTTTTTAAAATTATATTTAATATTTTTAAAAAGTAATTCTAAAAAATAATATTCTAATAATAACAACCTAACTTATTAATTGTAATGTTTGACTTAGTGTGAAAACGAAGACCAAATAACACACACACACACACACACACACACACACACACACACACAAGCCTGTATAGGCTATACACAATACAACAACATTCGTAGCTACATTCGCTACCGTGCGTATTTGTTGGTGTCTGAGATAGTGTATCTTGTGTGTGCTTGCGCGCATGTGTGCGTGTGTGTATGTGGATAAAAATATGTTATCGCAAATATATTTTGATCAATCGACATACCACATTCACACCACTATTCTGTAAAATAGATTTTTTTTAACTCTGTCCCCTCTAAACACAAGTTTCCAGTCGCTAGGGACTATTTATTTAAGTGCAATTAAATGACGTCGCATTTGATACGCTACTCTTGGATGTAACCGAACAATAACCAAGATTTTCGTAGACCCGTTGGCTGCAACTTATTTAGAACGGTTGTAATTAATAAAACGGATTGACGGGGTTGACGCTGCATCGCTGAAGGAAGTAAGGTACCCGCGACGAACAAAAGTAACTCACAGGTCATTGTTAGCTTAAAACAATTGAAATGATATTTCCAAAGTCATTATATTTACTGTCACATATTTCACGTCTTTCGTAATATATGGTTTTACTTTGGCGGAGTAACTTGAATTCCCATTTATGAAGATGTAGCTCGGCATGAGCTGACAACTTAATGTTTTGGAAAATAACGGGTCCCGTGAGCTGCTCCAGTGGCAACATCGAGCACAATATTATATAATTTTGCGTTAAAGTCTATTCTTGACGTCATAAAAGTAGTATTATGACATTAAATAGTGTTTGAAATAAAAGTTGGGGAATTAAGGTGTTCTCTCCGCTCCCCAAGTGAAATCTCTGTACCGTCAAATTAGGCTGGAATTTTAAAAACTATTTCCCTTCAACCCTAGATAGGTTATACTTTGAGTTGTGATAATTAAATAACTTTTAAATACTGTAATCTAGCAGCTTTACTGCTGCGTTTAAGACCCACTTAGGTTTAAAACCCATTTAGGTTTGAAACTCAAACAAACCTAATCATTAAAATACTTGAATAGAATTATAATTAGGTATAACACAACAATAACAAAGCTTAGTTATTTATTTGATGGGTTATAATTATGATGCTTTTCCTATAAAATTATTTAAAACAATTAATATATAAGTAAAGTAGTAAATATTTACAGAACAGGAACTACCATTTGGTTTTGTCGGTATAAAATGAAGTTATAACTGCACAAAGGTTTGAAGTACAAACATGTGTCGATTATTTGAATAGCGAAGCACACGATGTAGGGTACAGACAGGACGAGGTGTGTGGAACATTTCTCAAGTTATGTGACAGCAGTTATATCTTATTATTTTTTTGCAATGCTATTACTACTGTGCATAAATACTGTAGCATGTATACAGTACATGTAATAACTAATTGGTAGTTTTATTCCAGTATTAGGGTTTAAAGTACCGTGCATACAGTTCAATAGTACACTCTAAATGTTTTCTACATTAAAGCTGCACACTTGTGTTTTCTATAATATGTACCCTTTATTTAATGTAAAATCTATTTGATTATCCGAACAACTTGATTATCCGAACAGTTTGATAGTCCGAACAATTTGATTATCCGAACAATTTGATTATCCGAACAGTTTGATTATCCGAACAATTTGATTATATGAACAATTTGATTATCCGAACAATTGGATTATCCGAACAATTTGATTATCCGAACAACTTGATTATACAAACAGTTTGATTATCCGAACAATTTGATTATACGAACAATTTGATTATACGAACAATTTGATTATAGGCCTACGAACAGTTTGATTATCCGAACAATTTGATTATCCGAACAGTTTGATTATCCGAACAATTTGATTATCCGAACGAGTTGATTATCAGAACAGCCTCCGGTATCAATTAGTTCGAATAATCGACTCTCTACTGTAAGATGTTATTTTGACGTAAATATTCTTTTCTCCGCAGTTTCTTGCTCCCTGTTTCAATATTTTTCATGATGCTGTACACTTTTGCAAAAATTATGATTTATCAAATTATAAGCTGTAGTCGAAACCGCCAGTGTGCCAAATGGTTGCTCTCAGTACTTCCTTCGTCCTATACACAGAGCTTCCTTTGTCCTATAAATACAAATATATTATTTTTATTCAGTGTGCTTCTTATAAAAAATACATCTTTAAACATATTATGTGCAGCACACGTTTTCAGTTTTTCTCTTACTGGATTGCTTTAATGGTGGAGAAGTTTAGGATTACAAACTTTCCGTTTCTTCTAAGAAACGTCGCCGTGGAAGTTCGCCCATACTCAATTAGAGCTTAGAGATTCTGCAGTGGGGTAGAACAGAACACCTTATATGTAGTCGGTTTTATTTATTCTTTAATAGCAATTAGACATATTATATGAGCGATTTACAAGTACTGTGTCGAACTAATATTAGTTTTTTTTGTATTATATTATTAGTTTTATAATTAGTCTTATATTAGTTTTTTGTATCAATTTTTAAAACTTATTTTATTTTTTCATTTATTATATAATACAATGTCTTGATTCGCTGACTCCTGCTTATAGGTCTACCGTTTTCGAAGTGTAGTAAGGTTTTGAGCATTTTTGCAGATGTCTTTCATTAGTAAAGAGTTTTACTAAATTTTCCACCGCGATAATGAAAGTATGTAACCAGCAGGAGTCGTATTCTTACCGCATAACTTATGCTATTCCTCTAACATAATATTAAATATCTTCTCAACTTTGTATCTTTGATACATTTAAATATTGATTGAAAGTTACGATAATAATATCTCAATAATTCACGAAAACATTTCTTGTGCGCAATATTATATTCTTTATGTATAAATATATATTCATATGTTAAAACCATTGTTCATATATATATATATATATATATATATATATATATATATATATATATATATATATTAAAACCATTGTTCATATATATATATATATATATATATTAAAACCATTGTTCATATATATATATATATATATATATATATATATATATATATTTATATTTATATTTATATTTAAAACAACATAGATTATTCAAATACAAGTATATTTATTAATTTATATTCAAAGCTTATCGTTGGTAAACAGTACCAACATCATCAGAAATGAAAATTACAATAATTATTATTGTATATTAATTATTGTAATTTTCATTTCTGATAATGTTGGTACTGTTTACCAACGATAAGCTTTGAATATAAATTAATAAATATTCTTGTATTTGAATAGCCTATGTTGTTTTAAATTATTAAACAAGAAAACGTATTATATATAGGCCTATATATATATATATATATATATATATATATATATATATATATATATATATATATATATTTATTTATATATATATATATATTTATATATATGTATATATTTATATATATATATATATATATATATATATATAGAGAGAGAGAGAGAGAGAGAGAGAGAGAGAGAGAGAGAGAGAGAGAGAGAGACTATATATCTGAGAAATATGAAAAAATACAATTATAAGAAACATTTACTATATTCTACAACTGTATAATACAATACATTATTCTTGTACATATATATATGGATCTGCTACTATTGAATCCATCTTTGCAAATCACCTCATGGACACTAAACACTCATGCAAAAGTATGGAAAATAACATGAGCATCGTCCACACCTGCAAAAGACCATAAATTAAATACACTAGAACAATATGAAATATATAGACATAGCAACACACATAAAAATGACACCATAAATGAACAAACGCGGCACAGATCACACTTACTCTTTGATCACATCAGTTCTAACTTTCGAAAAAGTGGTACCGAGGAAGCACAACTGCAGCATTCCTAGCGGCAAATGATATATATATTTATATTTTAAAACAACATAGGTTATTCAAATACAAGAATATTTATTAATTTATATTCAAAGCTTTTCGTTGGTAAACAGTACCAACATCATCAGGAATGAAAATTGCAATGTTGGTACTTATGAAATGGTAATTTTCATTCCTGATGACGTTGGTACTGTTTACTAACGAAAAGCTTTGAATATAAATTAATAAATATTCTTGTATTTGAATAACCTATGTTGTTTTAAATTATTAAACAAGAAAACGTATTATATATTTATATATATAGATTATATATCTGAGAAATATGAAAAAATACAATTATACGAAACATTTACTATATTATACAACTGTATAGTACAATACATTATTCTTGTACTTTTGCGAGTTGTGTTTGTGTGTGCGCGCGAGTTTATTTATATATAAAATATTTTTTTAAATTTATTTATCATAACACATAAATATATATCAAAAGCAACGGTTTTTATTCAAATACAAGAATTATTTATATATTTGTAGTTAAAATATTTCGTTGTTAAACAGTACCAAAATCATCAGGAGTGAACATTACAGTAATGCCTCATTACATTAATTGCTACCCTGTAAGGTTAATTTTATATAAATTAAAAATATTAATTTTTTATTATTATAGGCCTACAAGAAAACATATTTTATATTTGTATAAATATATATTTATGTATCTATCCCTCTATCTACCTTTTCACAAATTATACGCACATTTTTTTCTTTAGGAATTACTCTTAAACGCTAACTGTTTAATTCATAAATTATTATGTTACAGTGTCCTTTAAAAAAAAGTGAAATGACGCGGAGTCACGAGTATTTGGTGTTTTTGGGCAACAACTGTCAAATTTATATAGCTGTAGTAGGAACGTTTTCCTCGCTGTTATCAAACGACACATTTTTTTCTCACATAAATAATTCAGTTCAGAGCTCCAACTGTCCAGCCAGTAACAAGTCTCACATATACGTCCGCCTGATCACTCGACCAACCTCCAGGCGTGTACCTTTTCTACTCTTGACAAACTCACATAATATTATTCGTACTAATAACTTATATTTTGTAATCAATTTACTGTCTCAAAAGTCGGTTCTTTAGAAACCGTAAAACTATCGTAAAAGATGATTTAATTGTACCCTTTCGACAACTGTCATAGTTCTTCTTAATGTATTTATTTCTGTATTGATTCAAGGAATTTTTCAACTTTGGTAACATCAAGGTCAACACAGGCAAATTAGAAATTCTAGAACACCTTTCTTATCCAGCTTTCCTAGCTTTGGTTAAAACAAACACTCTTATTGGTTAATACAGAAATAATAATTCAAAAAGGTTGACTCTCGGTTTTTTTTTTCATTCATTACCCATTCTCACAAAATACTTCATGATCTAACTGTCAAAACAACTCTGATAAAGTGAAAACCGAAAAAGTGATCGAAAAATAAAAGTATATTTCTGAAGAACAGAGTCGTTTCGTGGGAACCTATTGTAGTATACGTATATAGGAATATAATATACTCAAACATAGTAAAACATTAGGTCAGTTTGTCAATCGATATAGTTAAACACGACCCGAACTATGTGGGATTAGCTGTCAAATAATGCGTCGGAAGATTTCAGACAGTAATTCGATTGCGGGGACGGGATAGACGAACCCCAGGCAAATACGCCCGTCTCAGGCCGTGTTTTTGCTTTTTCATCTCCAAATCCTACGTAAGCACGTTTAGGATTTCCCGGATTTAGATCTTTTCGTAAGAGATTTAGGCGCAAATATTCCCCAAACAAACACCTCGAAGTCCTGGTGTTGTATCCTGTACTTTTTGCCAATTTGCAAGTGGTATCTTTCAATTATATTTCTGACCCACTGTCTGAATCAGTTTTTATTTAAACTAATGTATAATATATATTATTATATTATAAATTATATTATAATTTGTTACTGAACAATACAATTTGATATGAAAGGCGTTAACTTATATACGTTCTTGAGATATTTTAATGTAAAATTGACTAAATTTTATTCTATGATGATTTTGTGTATATATATATATATATATATATATATATATATATATATATATATACATATATATATATATATATATATATATATATGTATTTAATAAATTTAAAATATTTCAAACACAAGAATACTTTTAATGAATATATTTATTCAAAGCTTTTCGCCGATAAAAAAGTATCAGCATCTTCAGGAAAAATAATTATCTAATAAAATCTTTTATTAGATAATTATTTTTCCTGAAGATGCTGATACTTTTTTATCGGCGAAAAGCTTTGAATAAATATATTCATTAAAAGTATTCTTGTGTTTGAAATATTTTAAATTTATTAACTATATATACAAGAAAACATATCACCATATTTAATATATATATATATATATATATATATACATATATATATATATATATATATATATATATATATATATATATTTATTTATTTATTTATTACGAAACTACTACACCTGTCGCCGCCTCTCCGTCCCCAATCCAAAATTTTCCCTGTCGTATGTTAATGTCTCTTCTAGGTTTCCTGCAGTCATTGCTTCGTCGATATTATCACGCCTACTTCTTCGTGGCCATCCTCTCATTTTTCCTCAGGAGACATCCACTCTGGTACCTTCCAGGTCCTCTTTAAGTGTCCAAGCCATGCTACTTGTCTTTTTTCTATCTCCTCCATTTTATCTTTATCCATTTTCATTTCTTTACGTATTTGATAATTTCTGACCCTTTCAAGTCTTGGTTTACTGCACCTTCGATGTAAATAGTCCGTTTCTCTCGTAGATAGTCTGTTACTAGCTTTGGTAACATCCCAAACCTTTCAGCTGTAGAGTGTAGCCATCCGAACATTTTTTATTTTTAGATTTTGTTTCTTTCATGATTGTCTTTTGAAAGAGAAAAGAGCAGTTCGTGTCACTGCTCTGCCTCTGTTTATTCTTTCCCTGACTTCACCCTCACTATCGCCTTTCTTATTAAACATCGCCACTAAATATTTGCACGTTTGTAGCCCCCTTAATTTCGCAGTATTATAGGCTGAGGTCTCAACTCTTCTCTTTGCCTACGATTAGGTATTCTCATTTTGGAAGGTTAATTGTTAAGCCTTCTGCCCATATTCTTCCTGCAATGTTCTTATTGTATAACTAAAATCGTGTTTATCTTCGGCTATCACTTGCGAATAATCGTTTGTTCGCTTCTTCTGTTCGTCATTTGTACAATTTTTATTTATAACAAGAGAGGTGAATGTTTATTCCTGATATTAAACCAGTTATTCTCTCGGAATGTTAATATTACAATGGACAATATTTCAAAATATTATTAAAACAATAGCTAAAGGAATTTTAAATATTGTATTCAGTAAGAGCTATTCAAGAAAACGTATTCATAGAAATAAATTAAGGGATGATAACAAGCCCTGTGGACTTTCCCTTCATACAGTATAGAGGCATTAGTAAGGTTACCTAATAAAACAAAGAGTAAAACATAATAGCTAATTAAAATTGCTTTAGCGAAGGTTTACACATACTTGAAAGAACCTTATATAGTGGAATAGGTATTTTGTTTTTAATTTATAATAACTACTCAGAAAGTTGTAATTCTTAAAGATATATATAATTTTTTGTGTATTAAATTGTTTAATTAAATTTTCACATAAATTCAACTTATGTATTTTTAATAGTGCGTAACATCCCCGCATTCTTAAGGTTACGTTTCACCTCCAGCGTCAGACATTAATTCATTCTTCATGTCGTGGATCACGGGAAAGTTTACGCTTTGAAAACCCGCACTAACAACGGAATAAATTTATCTTCTCACTGAACAAACTTGTTCCTAAACAACTTGTAAATAGATTAAAAGTTTTCCGAAAAGCGCATCAGTAAAAAGTTTACCCTCCGGCCCTTAAAGTGGATTTCAATACTCGAGCTTCGGTAATAAGGGAATAAATATGGACGTGTTGATGCTCTTCGTCAATAAACTGTCTTTTAAACGGAATTGACACTTGATTCACCTTTAAACAAACTTAAGGTTGACAGGATTTGACGCGAATTCGTAAAAAATCGGAAGAATATTTTCAACCCTTAGCTAACCGATGAAATCTTTAAAAGTACTTAATTCAGTTTCTAAAATTGTATTTCTTTAAAATAACAATACAAACATTATTAACACTCTATCAGCAATTGTAATTGTATATAATATAAAAGTTTTACGACTTAACCTAGTCGTTAAAGTCTTTATGGGAATCCTTCGGAAGAATCTATTTATAGACATAATTTAAAATACACAAACATAAGCAAATTGTATACAAAATATTTTAAAGTCGATTCCTACTTGGGCCAACAAAGGAAACAGTTATTTTAGTAACATTTTAATTAATAATTATAAATAATATAAAGTAAAATAACCTATGCGTTAAAACAGCTGTTCTACTGCATAACCTATAACATAAAATCAGCTGTTTTATGGCTGATCATATATTATCACTAACTTTAAGTAATAGTGAACGAAATATTTATTACTTGCCTTGCCGCCAATTGCAAAACTTTATCTGACATATAGAACTAAAATTAGCTCTTTAATAAATTAAATTAATGATTTAATATTTGAAAATGTGTAATAACATAAAGTGTCATGCACTACAAGTATAAAAAAAAATGTTTTTTTAATTTAAGTGAATGAATAAAAAGTATTTTGTTACGATTTAAAATTTAAACTATTATATATATATATATATATATATATATATATATATATATATATTGTAGTGCTTAGATGAATTATTTTTCCTTGTTGAATATATATGGTGAAATAAAACAATTTTCATAAACAAGAATATATTACTTCATTTTAATGTTTGTTGAAGCTCTTCGATAATTTACATTATCAGCATTTTCAAAGTTTATAAATCATTGTTCAGTTATGTGACAATTAATAATATAATAAATACAATAATTAAAATAAATAAAATTAATATCAACGGCGTATATATTAACTGCTCAAAATGTCAAAAATGTTATATAGGACAAACAAAAAAGAAAATAAAGGACCGTTACAAGGAATATTTAAATGCATTTAAAAAACCACATATTTATAAACTAATCTTGCAACACACTATATAGAAAGTAATCACGATTTTCCAGATATTAGTTAAGGAGTCAATTTGGAGTTAATTAAACACGTACAAAAAGGTTTAAAAATGAATATAATAGAAAACTTAGAGATATATAAAAATAAAATTAAGAACACACTAATAGAGGAACAAGTAAAGATTAGATCAAAACATAATACAATCTTTAGCATATTTGATGACTTTTTAAAAACAAAAGATTAGAACAAATGGAAGTATTAAAGAATATTTATCTAACAGATAAACAGTAAGATTCAACAGTCTTACTCTAGTCACATAACTGGACAGTGACTTATAATTTTTTTAAATTTTGCGATATATATATAGGCTATATATATATATATATATATATATATATATATATATAATATTCATAAATGCACGGCAAAACGAACGGATGCACTCTGGACAGTAACTATTCATCATCATATATATATATGTATATATAGTCTATATATATATATATATATATATATATATATATATATATATATATATATATAATATATATATATATATATATATATATATATATATATATAAAGACTATATATAGACGTTTTAAAAATGTAATTTATATGCGAAAAACGACTTAAATGTTTAAATAATTAAACAAATTATTTTAGTTATCAAAAGATATTTTGTTATCATCAAAATATTTTCATTTTACGAATGTTGTCTACTTTTGATTATAAAAAAGACCTTGCTACACATAAAAGAATATTTTTTAATTTTAATAGCTTCCCCAATCATCAGCGCGAGCTCATCGAACTTCCGGTTCATTTAACACAACTAATATTAAAAGCAACCCCTTTGAAATGAGTTACTAAATATTTCAATGTAATCAATATGATAATTTTCATATTATCTTTTTAAAGCCTCTTCAACACCCTCTTTTTCAATGTGATTAAATATTTTTACAAACACTGTTGGAACTGGAATTGTTATTTTAGCGAAATATATCATAATAACTATTTGTTTCAGTTTAGGTAATTGTGAAATAATCTATTGTCATCTTTAGATATGCATACGACCCGCTTTGGGTATTATTTCAAAGTAAATTTATATATGTATCTCTTGTTGCAGGTATGTGACCCAGACAGATTGAAACAGTTACAACATTGTATATGTGTAAGTACGTAAATTTTGGAGTTGTTTGTAGCTAGTAGTGACAAAACGTTATGCTATACACGTGTTATGATCTCTTAGACAGAGTGACTTTTTTATTAATCCGGTTTAGCTCCATCATTATGCAGGCGTACAATTTTTAGGTCGGGTGACAAATAACTTAAGTATATTTTTATAAACAATAAAATGTCCAATTTTTTTCAAAATTTGTAGAGAATTTAATTCCGGGAAACGAAAGGTAAAAATTAGATTCAAAGTAAAAAACATTTTAAGAAATTCTTTCAGTGTATATGCAGAAAAATTTAGCCAATTTTATTATTATTAAAATTAGTCACAGCCTTTGTACATAAACCTGTATATTTCTAAATAGAGCTTAGCAGTGATAAATAAATAGAACCAAATTATCACTAAATCGTTACAAACCGGCTAGTTTCAGTGACGTTTTTGCCATCATTAGTGATTTTCTAAATCTTTCAATGATGATAGCCATGTGGTATCCGAAACTAGCCTGTTAAAATAACTTTGTAATTAGAATTAGGATTGAGTTTGATTATGTATATAACATTTTGTTTTTAGCAGAATAATGTTTTTCCTATTTCAACACCCAAACCTCTGTGTTAAGAGATTGTGTTCAAAATATATTTTTACCTTTCCAGATGTGTCAAAATTGATTAAATTAGCTCTGATTTTAAATGTTATCGAAATACATAGGCTACAGTTTTGAAACCTTGTTTGATTTTTTAATTTTAAGTAAAACTTCTTAATCACAAAATCTATTAATTAAATCGTAGTGTAAATTTCGATTGCAAAGTAAGCATCTTCAAGGAAAGAATTATTACAATAACAATTTGCAAAGAGTTACTTGTATAAAAAAATTACAAAGTTATTATTTTAATAATTTCCACTGAAGAAGATTCCTTTGCAATCGAAATGTAACCTATATTGGCATTTAAATAGAAAGTTTTTATGGTAAAGAGGTTTTATTTATTTGTAATAAAAATTAAACCCAAATAGCTCCTAGTTGTTATTTCCGTGTGTGAATCTATTTTAGTAGATAGGTGTTCATGCAACTTTTTTTAGAAGCCTTTGAAACCTAGGTCATCAGAGAAGAATACTACATTTGAAAAGTGTATTTAATAGACTCTTTCAAACCACAAAATCTTTTATTTAAATGCTGATGTACATTTCGATTGCAAATCATCTTCAGAGGAACTTTCTACAAGACTAACTCCTGCTACTAATTTAGTCTACTACATTATTACCAAATTGAGTCAGGCTTGTAGTAATTTCCTCTGAAGATCATTGCTTCGAATGTACATCGAGATGTACACTGGGATTTAGATAAATAGTTTTTTTTTTGGTTGAGATGTGTTAGTTATTTAAACTATAAATTTCATCTCAGTTCCTCCAAGTGGTTGTTTTTGTATGAATTAATTATTTTATTATAATTACTGTTTTACTACATTTTTCTTAAAGTATGGTTACCTGAATGTAATAAAGTTACGTAGCGATATTAACACTTAATTATATAGTTTTATTTAATTTAAATTACTAGTATCCACTTTGCGTATAAAATAAGTGACTTTAATGCTTGGTTATCATTACTGATAAACTTCACTTTATTTTTCAGTAAAACAGGTGAATAGATTAAAAGTGTCTGTTTATAAATATCAAAATGTCAAGCAGAGTATTTAAACTCATTTACCTTCGTTATAAAATGCCGAGTTTTAAAAATATCAGACATCCGATTTAGCAGTGAGGATAACGCTAAGAAAAGCCGTCCCCTGAAATAGCTTCCACAAGTTTCAATCCATTGAGAAGTGTGTTATTGTAGTTAAGATGGCCGCTATAAAGGGTGGCACGCGTCAAATCCGTTTCATCCCCCTTTAGGACCTTTCAACATAACCCCATTCCTATCTCGACTAAAATGGGAGATATAAATAAACGGCTTCTACCCCCGATACGGGTCGGACAAAAGTCTAGTTTGATCTTTAGATCAATTCTTTCCCACCCGAACTTCGATCATATCGTTGCTTTCTTGGTCCCTGGGGTTCCTTTTGACTGTATTTATTTTGATTTGTAGGCCCTGATTCGCGCAAAACTGGAACGTTTTTTACTAGCGTTAAAATCTTTTGTTTAGTAACTATATTTGTTTTAATTAAAATATTTTAAATTAAACATGGGTTGAGAGACTAAACCTATACAAAAGCTCTATAGAGTGGAAATGTTTCATTACTAAATTTATTTCCTATTGTTTGCCTTTTAGGGCTCAAATCATTCTACAATAAAAACTAAAGAGAATAATCACTACCAGGAATATGTACTTCACGTTCCTGTAACGCCTTGGAAAAATTTTCCCCTTGTCTTCCCTAATTCCCAGTACAAGGGAATCCCTATTTCCACCAATTTATGCCCTACTCCAACTATTTATCCTTCCATTTATAAGAAGGTTCAACTGATAAACAATGTGTATGACCCCAATAGAGAGTTGGTCAAAGTTAGGTAAGGAAGTGCAAGTTAATGCTACATCACTAAATATCCCCCACTGGTGTCATGTCCTTATCTTAATCAAATATCCAATATAAAGCTTATCTTTCTTAGACGATAAAACCCTTTTGACACCGATAAAGAGTGGGTCTGCTTCGTATTAGCGATCCGTAAAGCCGCGAATCCGTAAAGCCGCGAATCCGTAAAGCCGTAAAGCCGCGAATACACGAAGCCGTAAAGGTACCTTTATGCCCTTGCCTTAGTCCTTCATAACTCTACCCTTGTTTCCTTTCCTCACAATAGAGAGTCCCTTAAACACCTTTTTACATCCCCAATAGAGAGTAGTTACTTCAGGCAAACGATCCTGCGTAACCCATAAAACCTCTACTGTATCTTGTAGTAGAAATATTTTTGTCTCTACCATAATCCTAGCGGTATTCACAATTTATTCTTATTTTTTGTAAATATCAGACTGTCTAGTCCTAAGTGCAAATGTACTTCGATGAACTTCACAATGGTTATTTAGTGCTAAGCTAGATCGCGCTAAGCCTCTCTCGGTGGCAGTTGCATTGGAAACATAAATAGCTCTAACTGATTAAAACAAGTGCTTACGTTATATTATAACTTTCAGAGTGTTCTAATCGGTAGTGAATTTAGGATTTGATTTCGGGGAAGGAAATTTACTCTTCTCCCAGAACGAAAAGAACTTCACTTTTTTTACTTTAAAAAATAGTTTTTTTTACCTGGTTGATATTACAAAAAATCTTTATATACATGCAGTAAGTAAATAATGGGTATAATTTACTAAGCTCTAGATTTTACAAAAAGTAATAAACAAGTAGTTTTTGTTATAAGCAATTCAAAATTAACTATGTTTCATGGAATACTAGTTTTTTACACAAAAAATAACTTTACTTTATATTAATACTAGGCTTACTAATAAAAATTCTGCATTTGACAGTAATATTATTATTATTTTGGATTCATATTTAAAAGAGTAATAAAAATTATCAATTTTATATTTCGGGAGTGACCCGCGCACAGGTCTCCGTTATACACGTCACTGATTCTAATTACGACCAACACGATTTTCCTACGAAACGTTTAACTGAAGAGATTGAAAAGCTGTCGTAGAAGAGGATGTGCAGTAAATAATGTATAGTTGTCGACTTATAGCTGTGCGCTTGACCTTATCCTCAGGGGCAAGGCTTAGGCATTGTGCAGAGGGTGATTAGACGCACTTCTAAAAACCTGGTTCGTCTTAGTTTAGGGTGAGCTTGCCTTGAGAGTCGGTTAGAGTTCACATAATGTGGATTATGATTTATGTATGTTATTTTAGTTAAATATTTTATTAGTGATAAGAAATTTATATGATTCTTTCAATATAGGTATTGCGAACAGATGTTTTATAATTGGTTAGTACAATCCAAGTTGAGGCAGGCTGTGAGGCACAAGTGCAGGCCGGCAACTATACACTTGTGAAATTTTTCAGTTCTCTGAGTCCCAAATTATCGGTATTCTCTGAAATAGGCCTACTATCCATAGAGATACGCATAATGAGTCCATAATAAATTCTTTTATTACCAACTTAGACGATGGAAATGCTGTTTTGTCTAGCTTATTTTATCTACAGATTTAAGCCTCGATTGTACTTTGCGTGCAGCTTAATACACGTAGTGAAAACTGCTGTAAATCGTAACAACTTGTTTGTATTTTGAAGCATGCAAAAGTTTACGCGTGTGCGTACGTGTGTGTTTCGCTCGTTAGACGAATTTTCTTACTAAATAATTATGCTAAACTAACCCCATTCTCGTTGTTAAACTGAATTGTACAATAAAAACTGTTCCATCTAGATAGAACGGCTCTGTAATGTTTCCGGGCTGCAGAAACACATCACACACACGACACTTTGCCCTTAAAAATAATACCACCTGAAGCCATATGCATGCAGCACCCCTTCGCAACCACAACTTCTGCGAACATAATACTTAGGCGCACGCGTGGATATCTATAAAGGGGAGCAATATACCATGGGGTGGTTAAATGAGTTTACATTCAAATGTATTTCTGGCTCAGTGTAGACGCGTAGCCAGAACATATTGATCTGGGGTAGTTTCTACATTTGTATGTTATGTTGCGGTGATTTTAATGACCGTTGTGTAAGATGTTCGGATCTGCAAGAGCATGAACAAACATTAACAGAATGCTTATTTTAATGATGATGTTTAGCTATTGCTCTTCTACCGTTGCGTTCATATCTCTTTTCTTTAGGCTGTCATACTGAAAACATCTCTACATAAGTCTGATACTTTCTGGGATAGTTATGAAATTCCCGATTCATGTCATCAATTTTAGCAATATAAGTAGTATATATACTTTTTTGAAAATTAGAAAAAAACTTTCAACTTCATGTTCCAATATTTCTGTCCGAAAATAGTTAGATTTAATTATAATTATTTATATATTTTCCAACCAAAAGCATCTTTTGTCTTGTTTTAAAACACATAGAACCACGTTTTCAATTAACGTTTTTAAAGCTGAATCCAAATTGTTACATCTGTAATTCAACAGTTTTCATAACAAAGACAGAGACCTGTGAACACAGATGAATCTATGCTTCGAACTGTGAACTCCGCGCGTTGCAAATTAAGTTATTAACGGGCAGCCTGTTTAAAATTCATTTCACAACTCAAGTGGATCACAATTAAATGAACAACAAGTTGACAAATGCACTAAACCGGATGAAGTGGGGGTTGTAGGGGTTGCATTAAGTGTGGTTATATGTCAACAGAGACTAATAAAACACGAGCTTTGGATACTTGGTCAACAAAATGGCCGCTGCAAGGGTAAACAATTGTCCCGTGCCAAAGGTTTTACGGAATATTGTTAGGGCAGGTAAATCCTTTAAAACAACTGAAAATTGGACGTTTTGAATTTAAATCATATAGAATCTAATTGTTTTGTTCAATTTTAAATGATTTTAGCGAAACAGTTTAAGTATTGTTTATTTATTTTAAAATGGTACTTTATTCAAGATTGTTTAAAAATATATTCTACTCTATCAGTATATTTAACAATTAATTTTTAAATGTTTTAAAATATTCAAACTAGCAAATTATTAATAAAAAGACTATGTTATTACATTTTTATTCAATGTATATAATGTTATATACGTTTGACATCTGTGAAATAAACATCAAACGTGAAAGTAACAGGAGTTTACTTATTGACATCGACCCTTTGAGAAACCCATGTACTGTTGAGCTTCGATTATTCGAACCCCCATTAACCGAGATTAAAACAAATATATAAAATACGTATAAAATCAACGTAAAAACACGTTTACGTCGCTCTTGTTTACATAAGAAGAATTAAAACATTTTTTCAAGAAATAACTTTTTCATCTGAAACATAAATTAGTAGGCCTATACCTTTTTATTGTGTACTTTTATTTTATTTTATTTTATATAATATTTTTTCATTTGATAATACAATATATGACTTATTTTACATATTTGACCACGTTTTCATCAATTTCACCATTCTGCATATATTTCCCACTCGATTAATAAAATAGTCCTCATAATGCAAGTTTTCTATTCCACATTACATCGGATAACTACTGTAATCAAAAGATAACTGTAATGACATGCTTTTAGTGTGTTGGTTTCGTATTTTTTTTTTATATTTCTCTGCTCTTCGTGTCTTCTTCACTACGGTAGTTTTAATTCGAAGAACACGTAAACCGATTCTGCCTTTAGGAACACGGCCCTGTTAGTTTCGCATTACAAGACTACAACCCCTATGATGGACGCCTTTGGCTTCCCCTAAACTAAAGTTACTTCATTTGCATACAGAGCAAAGTGGTACAGACGTTAGGCGCAGGTAGGCTTATGCGAATTTACGAGCTGCGGAGGAACGCGCTATGCTACCCCTCAACACGTCTGGCTTACGCTAGATCTGCCCGCGTGATTTACGCCCGGGTAAACATTCAATTCTGTCCTTCCCTTCATATTTCTGGTTAGAACATAAACCCACGTTTTTCAGACGTTCGTGTATATCTTTCAACATTAGAGTAACGATCTACGAGTGAATCGAAAAACATTATTTATTTACATCCCTTTCAATTTGAATAATTCGTAAATTATTCAAAAATTACTATTCAAAAATTAATCATAAATTATTAGTGTAGAAAATATATGAGATGGGCTCTTTTCATTCACAAATTATTTAATAAATTTTAAACACATGACTTCGAACAAACGGCATACATAAAACTCACAAATTAATAATTTATTGACTCATACGCGTTTTAATAAGCTGGTGGACTATATTAGTTCTAAGTTAGAGTTTATATTAGCAACACTCACTGATGATGTTGACTTTTTCATTGAAACGCGGGTGAGTCGATAAACGATTAATTTGTGAGTTTTTGTGATGTCTTTATTTGTTCTAACATAACCACACAAGCTAAGCTCAAAGATAGTTGTACATAACTTCGATATATATATATATATATATATATATATATATATATATGACATTTATATTTAAACCATTTTCATACATTTTTGTTATAAAGGTAGAGAATAATATTAAATTAAATTCAAAACGTTTGTTACCCCTTACAGTTTTGTTTATAACTGAGAACACCATTTAGAATTTAATTATCCCTCATCATAGAAATCGTGCCCTTTCTAAAAATAATGTCAACTTGTTAAAAAGATTTTGTTTTAGTTTTTTGGAAAATTCTTGTTTTTAATTTCGTTAATTTTTTTTACATTCTTTTCTTTGACTTTCCTGATCACGGTTATAGGCCCTACATTCCACGAATCAGCTGCTTCCACTGTTGCTAAATTGCCTACACGGCGCCGTGTTTCTGTTTGACTCTGCAGTGT
>JBAIZL010000004.1:215652421-215684921 GCA_036971475.1 Prosapia bicincta
GTATCTCTCACTTTACATTTTGTATAATGCTTAAGGGAATCAACTCTCTACATAGTTCTTATGGACAAACGTCATTTCTTATAGAGCTTCAACAGAGATTTCGGTTCTCTACTTTTCCATCGCCCACTTACGTTTCAGTGCCTCTAAGAATAAATCGACGTTTATTGACCACGCTGATGACGTGACCAGTTGAATAGATTAATAATTTGTGTATGCAATTTACTAATCATTATTTTGCCTGTTACTTTTTAAGAAACAAATTTAATTATTTCTATTTCAAGAGAAAAATTGCTAATAGGGTATAAATGTTTTTTTGTCCCGTGGTCTGTTTATAAACTTAGTGGCATTGTGTGAGCTCAATTTTGTTTTCACCGAATGACGCACAGCAGGGCTTAATTCGGTAAGATTTTGTTTACGTAACAAAATAATATTCCAATCATTATATACAAGGAAAGGACCTGGACATTATTGGCAATAAAAAAAACATCTACCCTATAATATTTAATATTGAAGAATATTTAATTTCGTCGTCGTTCCTTAAAAACCAAAGGCACAGTAATTTAACGAAAAAATACAGTTACAATAATTCGGTAAGATTTTGTTTACGTAACAAAATAATATTCCAATCAATATATACAAGGAAAAGACCTGACACTATTGGCAATAAAAAAAAACATCTACCCTATAATATTTAATATTTAAGAATATTTAATTTCGTCGTCGTTCCTTAAAAACCAAAGGCACAGTAATTTAACGAAAAAATACAGTTACAATAAAACTTTTAATTTCCTTCTTTTACCTTTTTTTTAATTTCCTACGAATTTATTACTTAATCCTATCAAGAGATTTTTTCTATTAAATTTTCCCGAAATATTACAAGTGTGTTTTGTGACATAAAAGGACCATTTTGTTAGTGGATCGAGGAGCTGTTTAAGGTTGTCTTCTGTTACTTTTTTTTAATTTATGTGAAAGAGAAATTAAATAGACTGTGAATTGGAGCAAGCCCGTGAATGGGAGACCAAACAAATTCGGCAGAGTTTTTACTCATAAAAAGACTCTATCTGACTCCTTATATTTCATTCCACGCCTTGATTACGGATGCGGACTAAGTTTTAGTAATAAAAGATAGACAATTGATTCGCCTCACTTACCATAAGGAAATCTGTGAGCTTAGAATATTCCAATTAGCTACCTTATTATTATATTTGCTACATATATTAAGCTATATTAGTAACTTCATCATCAATATCATACTTATCTTTGTCATTATTATTATCATTTTTTCTTCTTCTTCATCACCACTGGTCATTAGGCAATAATATCATCATATTTTTCTTCGACATCGCCACCATTTTTCTTCTTCTTCTTCTTCTTCTTCTACTGCTTATTCTTCATCATCAACATATGCCCGTTCTTCTTCTCCTTTTTTTACATCATCATTACCCTCATTGTAATTATTATTATCATATTTTTTTTCATAATCAACATTTCTCTTTTTTCTTTTCCACTTCTTCGTCCTCAAAATTTTCTTCTTCTCATCATTACTATCGTTAATATCATCATAATGTTTTTCTACATCGTAATCATTCCTTCGTCTTCTTGCTCTTTGTCACCACCACCATCATCATCATCATCATCTTTGACTATAATACCATCATATTTTTCTCCGTCATCAGCGCCATTGTTCTTTTTCTTCTCCTTCTTTTGCATCATCATCATCATCATCATTGTAATTATTATCATCATATTTTTTTTCATAATCAACATTTCTCTTTTTTCTTTTCCACTTCTTCGTCCTCAAAATTTTCTTCTTCTCATCATTACTATCGTTAATATCATCATAATGTTTTTCTACATCGTAATCATTCCTTCGTCTTCTTGCTCTTTGTCACCACCACCATCATCATCATCATCATCTTTGACTATAATACCATCATATTTTTCTCCGTCATCAGCGCCATTGTTCTTTTTCTTCTCCTTCTTTTGCATCATCATCATCATCATCATTGTAATTATTATCATCATATTTTTTTCATAATCAACATTATCTCTTTCTTCTGTTCCACTTTTTCGTCCTCAACATCTTCTTCTTCTCCTCATTACCATCAATAATATCATATTTTTTTCTCCGTCATAATCATTTCCTTCGTCTTCTTAGTCTTTGTCAACATCATCATTGGCATTAATATCATCATATTTTTCTTTGACATCACCACCGTTGTTCTTTTTCTTCTTCTAGTCTTCTACTGTTGCTTATTCTTCTCCATCATTATCAGCTCGTTGTTGTTCTCCATCTTTTATATCATCATCACCATCATTGTAATTATTATCATTCAAATTCATCATAATCATTTCTTTCGTCTTCTTCCTCTTTGTCACCATCATCATCAACTTCAACACCACTATCTTTGTCATTATTATTATGATATTTTTCTTTTTCACAATAATAATAGACTTAGTAATAATCGTATACATTTTCTATTCCTCTTTATCATCTACCTCTTCTTTTTCCTCCTCATAACCATCTTTAATATCATCATAGTTTTATTTCGTCTTCTTGATTATCATCATCATCTCCTTCTTCATCATCATTATTATTACTACCATTGCCATCATCTTATTCTATTTCTTCATTGTCATCTTTTTTCTTCTCTTTCACCATTTTTATTATAATTATTATTATCACACTGCCTATTACACTGGCAGTGGTGTTGTAAACACTATTTGACTCCCCTTCGAGGACAATACGGTTGTTAACAACCAATGTCCAATTTGTTTTATTCAAAAGCAACTAAAATGGTTCGAAACTGAGGCACACAAGCACTGAATCTCCTGGGTTTTAATGTAACAAGAAAAGTTTGATTAAATTTCAATTCCAGATCGAAGTTGATTTTCAAGGCAAATTTGAATCTAAACAATTTATATAATTTCTAGATGTATTTGGTTTTTTCACTGTTTTCATGTAGATGTTTTCAACTACATCTTTTTATTGTCCTATATAATATACTTTATTCGGTCCTGTATTTAAGGTCCAGTAGACCCTATATATTTTAGCAGTGTATGTATTAAATTTTCAAACACTTATACCGTACTTTTAAACGACCGCATCTTTATATTTTCGCGGTATCTTTACAAAACATTCTAAGTGTTTGCGTATACTTCAAGTTCAGAAATTTTTTCCTCTTGGTTGTAGAGAATTGTTTTTACATCACTAATGGATAAAACTGAAATAAAAATTATACCCATATTTAGAAACCCCTTTGTCTATAGGCAACCTGCTACGTAGACTTGCCTGGGTGGACTGCAGTCATGGCGCGGCGTTAATAGCGCCCATTACGGCATGAATAAACTTTTTGTGACTAGTCCAAGAGCGTATTCAGCAATTTTGCGCACTTACTTCAGACTGACGTAACCTGTAATTTAAAAACAGAGGCCAAGAAGACTTAATAATATCGGTATCACAGTTTACCACGCCACTCTCTAACAATTATTTCTATTTATATTAAACAAACCCGTCCAGTATGAATATATCTTTCTTATTTATTCATTGTTGCAAATGACAGTTGATTTGATTCAGGACGTGTTGATATAGCTTTTATACCTTACATTCAACAATGCTATAAATTGAAATTGGAGAACTCTTAATAATGATCTGACGTGTTTTCGCTTTTTTTCTTACTTCATTATACTCGATGTTTTTTTAAATAATCAAGAATTATCCTGAAAGAAATTTACATAGTGGCAGTAGTGGGACTGGTAAATACTTCATTTATGGAACTTGATTGACGTAACAGAATTTAGTTAATAGTGAAAGAAGATATTTAACAGAAAACCTTTACTAAATGTTGACAAATTTACTGTTACTGAAAAATCTTTTTGAATAGCTGCCAGACGCTGTAAAGGGAATTTTCATATAAAAAATTAGAATAAAATATATAATTCACAATCAGTATATTGAGGTAATTATAAATCTATTTATTGAAACAATATTTATGATATTTAAATAATAAAAAATATTCTTCAATTCTAACATTCGAACTACTTGTTCTACAAATAAAGAAAAATAACCTATAAGTTAAAACAGCGGTTCTACAACAAACAACAACCTGTTCTAAGCAGTAACTTTAAATTAGCTATTGCGATTAATCATGCATTATCACTTAGGCCGCGGACATACAGAAAGCAACTAGTGACGGCAACGCAACTTAAACTTGAGTTGCTATTACAGAAGTTGCTTGTCGGTTTACACGATTGTTCATATAAAGTTGCTAGTATAGTTGTCAGAGGAGGATGCGTCCTTGTGTATATTTTAAGAAAGCAGCTACAAAAACGTTACAGAAAAAGACAATTCTGTGTAGGCCTACACATCTATAGTGTCATTCATGCGAGACAAAGTCAATGCATTGCTGTGTAAAACTTATGAGTTTACCCAGAGCAATTTTTTAATTGTTGTGTGAGCATTAGCAGTTACGACTACCTTATAAGTCATGTATTTGAGATCATCAAGAATAAAACAACTAATTGGCGAGAACAGATTTCAGCTGAAGAAAGATAAACAATAACACTCAGCTAAATTTAATTGCACATTTATTTATTCTTTTTATGTATAACTGCAAAAGTTAAAATAACATTACACTGCGGTGAAATAAAAATTAGTTTTTAAACAAATGAAATTTTATAGTTCAAGTGCCGATTTTATATATATTTTGAAAACATTGTTGGTAATCATTCGTATCGTCTTAAAGTTGTCGCGTACACAAATCAAGACCAGAACCAGCAATATTTTGTTTTTCTGACATACTATAGCAGTATAATAAAAGGCTATTAAAGGAAACAGAAACACAAAATATACAAATGAAAATAATAAAAATTTAAATAGCACTCTTTAAATTTAAATAATTAAAATGGCACTCTTGAGAAACGCAAACACAACAAATACTGCTGACAACTGAGAAACTGAGCAACGAGTTTACAGCATGTCGTGACTGTAGCAACTCTAGTTTCTGTGTCACTCGCTAGTCGCGTTGCTATCACTTCGCTATGAATATGTGCTTTCAACTCTGAAAAAGCAACTTCAATTTGCGTTGCGTTGCCGTCACCAGTTGCCTTCTGTATGACTGCGACCTTACGTCAATCCAACACGTATATACAACTATATAAATGTTTAGAGCGGACGCCAACTAAGACTTTTCCCCGAGTGATTTTTCTGTTTAGGCAACATTATTTATTTCAATACCAGGCTTTACTTATTTTTCTTGCTAGTTTTTATTTGAAAAATTGAAAAAATTAAGAAATTGAAGAATTAAAAATATATACCTCATTATATGGAAACAATTATACTAAGACTCATTCAAATATAAAGTAATATATTTATTAACAGATAAAAATACTGAATAATAATTAACTTAATAATCTAAAATAAATAAAGTAACATAACCTACGTGTTATAACATCTGTTCTACAACATAACCTGTAATATAAAATCAGCTGTTGCATGAAGTCATATGTTATCACTGAAATTAAGTTAAAATGGTTCGTTGTGTACAGGACATAGGCCTATATATACAGCAATACAGATCTGATAGAGTGTGAAGGTTTTAGCTTTTCGCCATCTGTAAGATTTTTCCTGACACATTTAATTATGTCCGTCACAACTGAATGCATTATAGCACTCTAATGGAACGGTAATACAGACAGACTCCAAGCTGACCATTGCAGTAGTAAACTGCGTCCTGGGAGGTTACACGTTTGATGCTATTAATTAGCCAAGAGCATGTTCTCTATTTTGACAAGTAGAATTAGGTCAGATCCTTGACTGGATCCTGCATAATGAATATATGTCCGCAACCGTGCTAAATGGTCAACTGTCCGTAAGGCCTTTAATTGCATTTTATTATCCATCGGTAATTCCTTTATTTAATAAATCCATTGACAATACGAGGGCTTCTATATAAGGAAGCGGTTTACAGAGTAGGTTAGGAAGTAGCTTCACTTATAAAGTATATGATTTTATTTAAGAGTTTTTTGTAAATTCAGAAATAACCTTTATTAAATTCAGTTATACATCCAACACTGGATGCAGGTATCAATCCATTCAGATCTTCTACTAGCAGCTACTTGATTAAACTAAATGGCATGTTTAAAAATATATACATAATATAATACATTTTTTTAAAATGTATAAACTATTATGATAAATTTCTAAAATGTTTAAATAATATGATAAATATTAAAAATGTATAAATAATATGATACATTTTTAAAATTAATAGGCTAAATTATATACACAATATCAAGAGCACAGTGGTACAGTGTATTACAATACAAATATTGGAAACAATCCCAATACCACAAAAATAACAAATAAAACAAGTTATTTATGATTAAACCCTAGTTTAAGTGTTTAATCTTAAGTAACTTGTTTTATTTGCTATTTTGATTATTTTTGTGGTATTGGGGTTGTTTCCAATGTTTTCATTGTAAGCTAAATTATATGATATAATTTTAAAATGTATAAATATAGTGTAGTAATATATTTTTTTAATGGATAAATTATGTGATAAAGTTAAAAAATGTATAATTAACATGATAAATTTTAAATATGTTTAAATGATATGATACATTTTTTTAAACGAAACACTAATCACGAATAATAACGAATTTGTTGTTCTGTAATGCATTTATAAAGGGATTAAAAATATACTATAAATGTAGAAGGGTAATTATACTATAAAAGATGTCTAAGTTCAGTAATATTACTGAAGAATATATAAAATTTAGAACGCTGTGTTGTGAAACAGTAAATTAAAATATATGAATGTACAAAATTTTAGTTTACTCAACGCAAAGATATTCTGTTTTAAAAAGCCTTGTAATTTTAATCTTACTTAAACGTTATAATATTTATTTTACCAATAGAAGCGGCTGGGTGGTCTATTTGGTAGAGCCCTTGATTGATATCCAAAAGGTCTTGGGTTCAATTCTCGTAGAGCAAGACATTATGTGTGTTTTTCAGTACACATCCCTCCACCTGTGAAAATGAGAGCCTGGGGTAGTAAGTTTTTATGGACGCGTAGTTCTGGGCATATTATCCCTTTTTATTAATTTTTTGGGGAGGGAATTTTCGAATGTTTTGGGCGAATCTGTAACTAGCCCTAATGTTTCGGCCCGGTCACCCTACAAATTACCACAATGCAGATACATCCGTCTGTATTCTAGCAACAAAAGTTTTATAGAATAACTCGAATAAAGTGATAATTTATTAAAACGCGACATTGCGCTAAAGCAGTTTCCGTGTGTGCAAAATCACCCCCAGTTAATCAGGCCCGCAATCGCAAGTTTTTCTCGTTTTAAACTTCTCTAACGAGCTAAAGTTAGAAGAACCAGCTCGCTCCGTTCCGAGTTATTTATATTTATGCATTACAGTGTGCCAAGTTCCTTCATTATAATACACGTCTTCAGAGGCGGGCAATAATAACCCGCAGCAACAAACAGAGCGTCTGGTTCGCACGATTATTTCTTATTAATAACGAGGCATTCATTGCCTTCCTTATTCCGTGTCTATAAGGGTCCTTTACTATAATAACAGAGTCGCAGACCAAAGGTTGACGGAATAAGAAAACTATTTATAAACACTTGGTAAAATATTATTATTTTTACAATGCTTTGGGTATTAGTGTAATATTTATTTAAAAATATTGTAATTCCAAAAAATTATGTTTATGCTAGTGACTTCAACACTAGTAAATTTAATCTTAATATAAATATTAGTGACTTCAACGCCGTGGCTATGTTCGCCATTACGTTAGCTGGATCGTTACGGTTTATTTACCATATCCTATGGAACCGTTTCGGGTTTTTTATTAATTATAAATAAATAAAACGTCTTAAGCCACAAAAACTTTATATTAATGTCCTGATGTATATTTTGATTGAAAATCAGTCATTTTCAGTGGAAACTACTGCAATCTAAATGAAGATGAGTACATAAATAAAAAAATGTGTAGTTTAAGAGATAAAATAATAAATAAATCTATTAAATAAAATCTATTTATAATTAAAAAGTTACACCAGAGTTCCTCCAAGTTATTATTTGATTAAAATTAATTTTAAATCATTGCGGATCATATTATGATACCTGAGAGATCTAGCGGCATGAGTGAATTCGTCGCGTAAAGTGATGATCACGCACCTAAATATTGTTACGGTAAAATAAAACAAAATGTTAGTTAAGAGAAACGTCATTATCTGATGTTAACATGTCGTGCCAATATTATACTACAAATAGACATAGTTCTTAAAGCAACTGCGAAAATCTTTGAGGGGAATTCGACTTCCATATGCCCGTAAACACATTTTCTAGAGACGAGACATCTTCGTCATTCGGATGCAGCGACATAACCAAAGAAGAGCCCATTTAGTGAGTATCACGGAACGAATGCTCTGGACCTGACCTTGAGATGGCTTTTATTAATTTTATTGTTCTTTTCTTTATGAAAACGTTTTTAAAATTTAATAGTTATTTTACCTTCTCAAAACAAAGGATTTCTAATACACATATATATTACATTCCACTTCACGCCTAACAGAGTTCTATACACCCGAATCCTGCACGTATGCTAGAGAAATCCGTTGTTACGGGGTAGAATTTGTACACGTTACGTGAGTTTTATTCCGTAAAATTACGTGCTGTGTGCCAAACCAACAGCGGCATTTACAAAAGCAATTTTCGAATAACAAGCTGTACCTGAACCCTAAGGGCGAAGCTTAGAAATTAATGGTAGATAAAAATACAAAAGCGCGTACAATAGTTTATTGGTAAATCGAAATTTTGTTTAAATTTTCTGATTGTTTTCTTTTATAATATTTGTTTTATGTTTTGCACTAGCTAAATGTTGATTTATGTTTATTCAATGAACTCTTAACTCTTTTTTAAAATTCTTTTAAAGAATATTTTCAGACACCTTTTTTAGATGTAGCAAAATATAAGCCTACTAATTATGCTTATATTATTTGATAATTTTGTTGTACGTATATATATATATATATATATATATATATATATATATATATATATATATATATATATATATATATAATTTAAACACTCCACTTGCAAGAATATTTATAATATACTATTCAGTTTCAAACTTTTCGCTAATTATAGTTTTAGCATAATCACAAATTATCACATTTCACTGTTATCATACAAAAGTGTCACCACTAATTTGTTTAATGTGATCAGTCCCAGCGTGTGGGTAGAATGTGATAGTTTGTGATAATGTCAATACTATAACATTGCGAAAAGTGCTAAAAAGAATAAAATAAATTATTCTTTAATAATGAAGAATGTTTAATTGTATAAACCTATGATAATTTTACAATATAGCGTACTTTTTTAAGTTGTATTAAAGTTTTATTCGGTTTAAATTAACTAACTTAAAATAAATAGCTGTTTGGTGTTCTTTCAGTTTTAATGTTTGATAAACTATTTTAATAATTGTAAGATTTAAGTACTGTACATAAATAAATAATGTTATTACGAATTAAGTTTTGAAAATGGAGTCTTTGCGAAACGCGTCACAGAAGAAAGTATTGTAATGCTAGGAAAAGCAGAAAAATATAGTCAAATATATAGAAATATTCCTAACAAAAATGAATATAAATATATTATTAATTTCAAATAAATAATGTTTAAGACACATATTCTATGCAATGCTGTATATATCTTCTTACTCCAATAATGCTTAAGTAGTGTTACTTCGCAAGGAGAAACTTTCAGATTTTTTCGTTAGGAGCGCTTTATTCAAAAAACTTTCATTTCTTCGTTTATTCACTTCAATCAAAAGATTTTTTTGCTTCCTCATTGGTGAACTAATCCGTTCTCAATGGTCGGCAGATACGTGGTAATTCTAGAGTATGTTGTTGCTAAATTACGATAATTTAAATATTAGCTAATCGAAGATTTTGACGCGTGGTAAGACCGCATAGTGTTCCTCCAAATAAATTTTGGAACTCAGGAACTCAGTTCAGCAAATGTTGTTTCCCTTTTAAGTACAATTTTTAATTTCAATTAAGTCTTTCATAATAATCTTCTATGGACCAAATGAATTTTGGATATAGCCTACGTTATTTGCTCTTATTGCTGGTGAATATTTATTACTACGTAGGCCTAGTTTATCTCTTTTAGTATATTCTCATAAATAATTACTTACTTATACCAACATAGCATTATTATATTTATAACAATAATAAAATAAAATGGTCTCGAATAAACAAATAAATAAAAAGCTTTATTGTCTGTATAAAGTGAGTAATCGATTACCCGGGCTTACTGTCACACTTCCGTGCTCACAGTTTCACTTTATGGTTCGCCAGATAGCTCACGCACGCTACAATTATCTTGTTGCCTGCCGATTACCGTCAAAGTTGCGGACTTATCTAGATTATTCTGCAAGCCTAATTGTGCCATCCTCTAATCCCGTTTCCTTCCTTACGCATTTGTTACGAACCGTTTGAAACCAGAATTGCTTGTAGCAAGAACTTGAACGTGAAATACGCGTCACTAAGTAATGTTTTTACTTAAAGCCATCTTCAGTTACGTATTAAACATTTTATTGGAATTAAAACTTTTAAAAAAATATAAATAATTTACACAAGTTAGATATATTTTTTTTATATAAGTTTTTCGTAGTAAGTTGTATATAAAATGAAGTGAATGAGTGGATACGAAAGAAACCCAAAGTATTAAATTTTAAGTAAAAATTACGCTCTTGTTAGGCTAAATAATGGTCGAGACATATCTAACGCGTACAAAAATCAAAGATTTTAATTTTAAGGTTATACAAGAAACAATGAATAATGAAATGGATTCAAATGCGTTAAAGGGATGAAAAATAAAGAGACACTATGATTTTTGTAGGAATGAAGAGCTTAAGCGGAGACATTAAAAAGAGGTTGAAGGTTATATCTGTACGTATTTATTGAAAGGATAGAGAAATCGGCTGATGGATAAGATGTTTAATAGAGCTCTGACTCTTTTATTATCTTCATATTTTATTGAAGAGTAATAAAACTTACAGTTTCCACTAAAAAATCTTCAATTCCCAATTCAGATAACAGAAATAAAACACATTATTAATTTTTAATTTAGTTCTTTTAATTACAGTTTAATTTGTTCAATCAAAACTCGGAAGTTATGAAGAATTTGATATATGGAGTTTTTAAAACTTTCCAATTTGATTCCCTCTGTATTTCATCTCGGAAAACTTGAACTCGACATTACTTTAACAAACATATCTAGTTGCGAGTGTTCTTTAGACTTTTTGTTATATTCCGCATTGTACAATGCATATACGTAGCGAGTCGAGTACCTTTATGTATTGTTCCTAATTATTTCGTTATATTAGATAGGCTTGCGCGTCCCGCGGAATGCAGAACTGTATCCTTGGCTATTCTTGTTAAGTGGATAGGCCATTGAAAAGTGCAACAATAGTGCAGAGGCCATGAATAAGGAAAGAAGAGCTAGCCAGTACGGGATCGATGCATCCTATTTTCCCCTACATTCACCCTACTGTGCCTTCTATGCTTTGAATTATACATTATGTTGATGTTAGTTACGTATACAATGTTTTACATACAAATTTTTACTGTAGGACAACTTTTAAAGTATTTAAAAACGTTAAAGTCTCCTTAAAATAAATGGCGTAATTATATTAAATTAATGGAATTTTAGCGTAGGGACGGAAAGTAGTTTTGCTCGAAAATGGAATCTTGTAGCTGCACAGAAGTTTTTGAATAAGGCTTTTATTCTAATCGCAATTGTTTACGTTATAATATTCTAGAGATTTGTAATAAATAAGAAACAAGAGTAATTTTACCATTTTTATAATGAGTTAATCAAGGAAATATTTCTTGTTGTAATAAACAATGTTTTCCCACTATAAGACAAGCTTATAAAATTTAAAGATAAAATGTACATGTTCTAATATATTAAAAATTAATATATTATGTTGATGTTAGTTTCCTATATATTGTTTTACACACACATTTTTACTGTAGATCAACTTTTATAATATTTAAAAACGTTAAAGTCTCCTTAAAATAAATGACGTAATTATATTAAATTATAATGGAATTTTAACGTAGGGACGGAAAGTAGTTTTGCTCGAAAATGGAATCTTGTAGCTGCACAGAAGTTTTTGAATAAGGCTTTTATTCTAATCGCAATTGTTTACGTTATAATATTCTAGAGATTTGTAATAAATAAGAAACAAGAGTAATTTTACCATTTTTATAATGAGTTAATCAAGGAAATATTTCTTGTTGTAATAAACAATGTTTTCCCACTATAAGACAAGCTTATAAAATTTAAAGATAAAATGTACATGTTCTAATATATTAAAAATTAATATATTATGTTGATGTTAGTTACCTATATATTGTTTTACACACACATTTTTACTGTAGATCAACTTTTATAATATTTAAAAACGTTAAAGTCTCCTTAAAATAAATGACGTAATTATATTAAATTATAATGGAATTTTAACGTAGGGACGGAAAGTAGTTTTGTGCGAAAATGGAATCTTGTGGCTGCACAGAAAGTTTTGAATAAGGCTCTTATTCTAAACACAATTGTTTACGTTATAATATTCTATAGGTTTTTAATAATTGAGAAAAAAGAGTAATTTTACAACTTTTATACTGAGTTAATCAAGGAAATATTTCTTGTTGTAATAAACAATGTTTTCCCACTATAGGACAAGTTGTATAAAATTTAAAGGTAAAATTTACATGTTCTAATATATTAAAAATTATAACGTAACATTTTTTTTTGTTAGAAAAAAACCTTATCTCCCAAAATGCTCAAAATTAATGTTAGTTTTAGTGTCACTGATTTTAAGATTTTTAGATACCGAAGACTGAATTATCAGAAATAAGTTGGACTGCTTTTTGAAGCTGTTACCACTTTTTAACCGACAACTCAGAATCCCTGAAACTCTTCTGACTCAAATTATTATACCAAAGCGATTAGGAAGTTATATTACGAGAGATTGTGTACCTTACGCATTCACTTACAATATTTTTCTTGTCGAATATAGCACGTTTTATACCCGTTTCTGTTCCTTAATAAACCCAACCTAAGAAAACAATTTATTAATGTTTTATTTAAAATTACTTCTATATTTGAGCATAAAAGCAAAACCGTTTATATTGTGTATGCTCACATTGTGTATACACGTAAATGGAAATACAAATGAAGTCGTGCGCTATGAAACTGTACATCATAGACTAGAGCTTCACTGTCAAAACCAAATTCAATTATAAAAACAAAGTTTCAGTCAGAACTACAAACACAGTTCCACAAACGTATTTAACGGGGTTAAACTTTACAGCTGTCATCGGCAATGGCGTTTTATCATTAAAATCCCAACTGTCGGCATGAAAACAGATTGCATAATATTGTATTTATTGTTGATCGGAGTTTAGTAACTGGACTGTACAAAAGCGACACAAGGAGTGGGATGTGGGTTAAAGTTCCCGGCTATACTCGACTGATTGATGATAACACCTTATTGAGTCAATTTGGGTCAGCAACCCACATCATATTTCCTGGATCTTTCTCTTCACGTCTCGCACTAGGCAATTCGCGTTGAGATATCGTTACAAAATTTATTTTTACTTTATATAAAAAGAATAAATAAAGTATGTTTGATAAAATTATATAGACTTTTTGTTTTATGTAATTTTTACTGAATCTGATGAAATTGTGAGTAACTTTAATGCTAAGATAAAGAACGTATGTTAGAATTTTAAGTAACATTTCTTAAACATTTATCGACATTTTAAATAATAAACAAATATACACCCTACAAATATTTACGCAACGTCTATACACATTTTGCTAACAAATTTAGCATCATTGAAAGGTTACAAATACAGTATATTTCAACAGTTATAATACAGTATATTTGTAACCTTCTAGTGATGACATGTTAGCGAAATATACATTAAGGCTATGTATTTACATAGCCTTAATGTATATTTCGCTAACATTGATTTGTAGCCAGTGTTATTAATTGTTAATTAATTAAAATTACGCTATTATGACCCTTTTAATTTTTTAATATTTTAAATATTACAAGACACAGATTTAATAACTTGTTTCAACCAACACTCAACAACAAACAAAATTATTATGGTAACAAAATCAACCCAATATAAATATAGTAGAAGTTGATTTTTTACTTTAGTAATCTACAAGAGAGCTTCCCGTCATTGTTTTATAAGTAATAGTTTAACCGATTTGTGAGCTACGGCGATTAATAAATAACTCACAACTTAAACTCTTTATTCTCGTAATCGTTTCAATAGCTCATGCTATCGTCATCAATTCCAGGAGACTTCAACGTCAAACAAAAACGCATATTTTTATACACTCGAGATAAATTGTGTTTGTAGCAAAAATTCATTCGCAACGTGGAAATCTACTCAAGCGGGCCAACCTTTTGTACCGTCCCCGGTTTCATTACAGCCAGTCAATTTGGCGTAAGCAGTCTCAAGAAAGGCGGAAATTGCTGCTAGCGGTTAGGTCCTATTATCATACTTTTGTCATGTAGATGAATAAGCGGAAGTTATATCGCTCTATCTAATCTTAAACAGGGACTAATTTTCTTCTCCACAGAAGCAGTCTTACTTCCTTTATCTACATCTGACTTTTAATAAGTCCTGAAAGTCAAAATGTAACTCTGCACTGGTGGCGTCATTTATAACATAAATAATTGAACAAACATACAAGCACATGCATACACACACGTGAGCGCCCACGAGCACATACACACAAACCCACACTGACTTGCAAACTAATACACACACGGACGTGCACAAACTCTCTCTCTCTCTCTCTCTCTCTCTCTCTATATATATATATATATATATATATATATATATATATATATTCTTGCAAATATTTGTAGAAATATTCTTCTTCATTTACATATAAAAAAGGTGTATGTAAGTGCGCGTCGTGGTGTGTGTGTGAGAGAGAGAAAAAGAGAGAAAGAAAAAAATATATATATATATTTTTTTTCTTTCTCTCTTTTTCTCTCGCACACACACACCACGACGCGCACTTACACACACCCATTTTATATATAAATGAAGAAGAATATTTCTACAAATATTTGCAAGAATATTTTCAACAATTTATAATATTGCTCATATCAACAGCTTCATTAACAATCAACTGCTAAAAGGATACAATACATTTATTATTACAAGAATAATACAATTTTAATTAAATTGTTTCAATTCTATATTTATTGTCGGCATTTTCGAGGACATAATTAAAGCTTAGACCAATTTAATTATGTTGGTATTATTCTTTTAGTGAAATATTTATAACATATATACAAAACATAAATAAAATAACTTGCACAAATACAAACACACACACACACACACACCACTCACGCACACTTACACACACCCATTCTATATACATAAAGAAGAATATTTATAGAAATATTTGTAAGAATATTTTTAACAATTTATAATATTGCTCCCATCAATAGCTTCATTCACAATCAACCCCTAGAAGGATTTTAATTAAATTGTTCCGAGTCTATATTTACTGTCGGCATTGTCAAGGGCATAATTAAAGCTTAGAGCAATTTAATTATGTTGGTATTATTCTCGTAATAAAATATTTATAACATATATACAAATCGTAAAGAGATATATTGCATGCTCCTATAGATATCTATTTGTGTATTACAGTATATTGTACTTACGCGTAATTGTATTGTAATAAACACTCAACTAACCCTTATTGGTTTTTTTTAATTCACAATAAGACAGTTAAAAATTACAAAATGGCGTCAGTGAGACCAACCCTTGGAAGGGAGTACTTCGTTTGTAGAATGTAGCTAATAGAGGCTTTTGTAGATAGAATCTTGGTAAGTTGTTAATAACAAAAGAATTTAGTCGAAACCTCATTAGATGTAATATAATATTTACTGAATACAAGCTACTTTAATCGAATTCAATTGTAATTTGTTTTTTTAAAGTGTTATTATCGTATATCCAATAACAATTTATAACTCATTAAATTGAGTTAGCTGTAGTCAGGTTTCTTGAAATATAAATTAATCCATTTATTAACGGGAGAAAATATTGATTACTACCACTATATTTAATAATGTACAATAGATATTGTAACATCACCTATGCAACGATAAAGCTGTTCCACGACATAACCTTAAAGTCAACTGGTACATAAAACCATATAATTGAATTCAGCACATACATCTGTATAGATGTCTTGGAACATACTTACTTACTTCTTACTTCAGCCAACGCCCGTCCTTGGCCTCTCAGCCATCCGACGCCGTGCCTCCCAGTACAATGTAGCGAGTCCTTCCCTGGACTCCTCGTGAAAGATATCTTTCAGGCCGTCACAAGTGGTAAGATGCTCTGCCGTCCCTTCGTTGTTGGAGCAGAGTGGGCAGATTGGTGTGTCTACCACTTTCATGCGATGCAGGTGTCTCTGTAGGTAGTCATGTCCAGTGGTCATCCTAAACAAAGCCACGGCTACGCCTCTCGGAAGATCCAGTGGTATGCTTGATTGGATGATCTTTTCCCATTGCTTTCCTGTAGCAGCTTGTTTCCTGTCCCGTTTCACGGAGTCGCTGATAGTGCTGTTTATATTCCGACAGACACTGCGGTATGAGAGGGGGAGGATCGGCTGCGCCATGGAGCAGCCATGCTTGGCCAAACTATCTGCTTTTTCGTTTCCTCTGATGTCACAGTGCCCCGGCACCCATTGTATTGCGATCTGTGTTGTTTTCTGCAACATGCGGAGTGTTTTCTGGCAGTTGTTTATTTCCTTCCCTTCTTGTGGCTTTGGGGAGGCGATCGCCTGAATCGCGGATGTTGAGTCCGAGAGGAAAACTACCTTCTTGGTGTTGGCCGACAGAAGAATCTCTCTGGCCGCTTCGCCGATGGCGGTCACTTCTCCTTCGAAGTTGGTTCCGTTTTTCCCCACTGCTATTGATTTTTGCCCAATTGAGGAGAAATATCCGGCTCCGCATGCGTCATGCATTGCCGATCCATCTGTGTACACGCGCAGCCATTCGTCTGCCGGATACCTCTCGTTGATCATAGCTTCTGTTAGTACTTTGAGTTCGCAGATTTGGATGTCGGCTTTTCTCAGGCTTACACCAGGTCTTGGAACATGACGCCAGCTACATCTCTCCTGTAAAACGATCTCTTCAGGAGCGTTAAAGATTCACTTTAATACCAGGCTTTACTGTATAGGCTATGTTTTTACGTTTTGTTACAAATCTTATTAAGAAGCATGTATTTACTAAAAGCTGTAGATTTACCTACAGAATTTCCTCGATAAATTCTTTAATGCTAGACTTAGTATTTGCAGGATTATGTAGAATTCTGCTTTTGCTCTTTGTTTTTACCATATTTTTAATCGTTTATTATTATTTTTTTTTGGAAAATATTACAGTTTATTCGGCCTTTACATATTTAGAAATTCCTACATAACCTCATTCTTGCATGTACTTAGAACCTGTACGCGTCAATTTTTCTATCAACGTTTTGTTCCTTACTTTAATTGCATCTTTCTAAACAAATTGAATTTCGAAATGAAATTAACCTTTAAATATCAATCTTACATAATACATGTAAAATCTCTGAATAGTTAAATTTTTAGAATTGGATACTTTTTTATACAATAACTAAAAATACATTTTAATACAAAAATCTCTTATTTTTAAATCTATGACAAATTTATAGACAGTTCAATTCAAACTTAACTAAAGGTTTATCAGACCTTCAAGTTTGGCGGAACAGATTTGTTGAATTTATAAAGGAAATTCCAAGTGTATATTTAATTTGTGTTAATCTCGGCGTCTATGTACGTACCTTAGTTAGTATCGTAAACACGATGCTTGCTTGGTTGCATAACTCGACGGAGGAAACTACAACTTGTTGGCCCAACTCTACTTGGGTTAGTTAGCTCTCGCTAACTTTAATCAAGTAGATAGTTTATATTTTGTTTTGTCTCTCTGAGTTGTTTGGTTTAAATTTATTTTAAAAGTTTCTGGTGGCTTTCTGGTAAGTTTTATATTGAACTGATGGATAAATAGATAAACCCTTTATTTAGAAAAATAAAATAATCAAGTGCTAATAATATATATATATATATATATATATATATATATATATATATATATATATATATATATTATGAATGCGAAAATTGTAATAAGCTTATATAGGTCAAACCAAGAAAAAATTAAAAGAAAGATATAAAGAACATTTAAATGCCTATATTAATCCAGAAATATATAAATCAAATTTCGCAAATCATTCTATTAATAATAAGCACCAATTTCAAAATATAGAAAATATGAGACTTATAAAAGAAATTAATAAGGGATTAAGAATGAATATATATGAAGCATTCGAAATATATAAATACAATAATAATAATAATAACAAATTAATAAAAGAACAAATACAAATACATTCTAAATTTGATACTATATTCAATTTCTATAATGTTACAGCAACAAAATAAATTTGGCAATTTGTATAAATTTAGCAACAATTCTATTTCTAATTAAACATATGTTTTAGGCCTATAGCTTACATTATTGTAATTTTCATTCCTGATGATGTTGGTACTGTTTACCAACGAAAAGCTTTGGATATAAATTAATAAATATTCTTGTATTTGAATAACCTATGTTGTTATATATATATATATATATATATATATATATATGTTGAGTGTGTGTGTGTATATAATGTAATAAATAGTAAATATAAATATAAATAAATGTAATATAATAGTATATTATAAATGTGTGCGTTGTATATATATATATATATATATATATATATATATATATATTTTATTTATTTATACACATATATAATATATGTATATATATATATATATATATATATATATATATACTTTGGTAAAATTTTCCTTGTTACTGTAATATTATTAATACACCGAAAGTTATCAAAAACGTCTCATGGTCACATCATACCTTGTACCAGAAAATATATTGGTAAGTTATGTCACAAGTAATTGTTATATTAAATTGCCTACATCCATCTTATGAGTTAATACATTGTTAGTTACTACATATTGTAAAGCATTTTGTGTTCCGAAATTAAAATTATTGTAAAATTGTGATTTTTTAAAATTATTATATGAAACTGATATTACTAAATACTATTTCTACGCAAAAATTTCGATTTTTTAAAAATAATAGTGTACATTTTGAGGCAGCAAAAGACGCTAAAATTTGCAATTGTTGGGCTGTACATCTTGAGGTCTTTTATTTATCAATTTAATTTGTCAAAAACCATTACTTAATGATATTTCACAGCAGACGCGTTCCGGACTCGGTCAGCGCATTGTTCAATGCTGCGAGTTGGTTGTAGTGTTTGTGTTTGGAAATTTATTGTTGTGTCAGCTTATTGTTTTTATTGTGAATTATAAAATATGACGAAGTATACACCAAAATTGAAACAAACTTAGAAATTCTACATGACCACTAAAACCAATAAATAAAATAAGCTGTTTTCTGTTGTTTATATCGGAATTTACAAAGACCTGCTATTTAATTCTATTTATATTCAATCACTTAAGGATTAAAAAGTTTTACATTTTTATATATAGGGCCTCTCTCTCTCTCTCTCTCTTCTCTCTCTCTCTCTCTCTCTCTCTGTATATATATATATATATATATATATATATATATATATATATATATATATATATATATATATAAAGAACTAAGTCAAAATACAAATACAAGAATTATAATTGAATTTACAATTCAATTATAATGAATTTGAATTGTAAATTCAATTATAATTCTTGTATTTGTATTTTGACTTAGTTCTTTATTAATGCACAAGAATACATATTGCGATATTTATATATATATATTCTTATCAGCAACTAATTATTATATTTTATAGAACAGAAACTTATAAAAATATAAATACCTAGGCACGCACATCACACAAGGTGACACAATGTAGGAAGAAATAAGAGACAGCAATGTGAATAGTCAAATGACTTCTTGAACAGTGTGCTAGGTGTCAGAGCATAACCATCGAATCTGCAACATAACAACCTATATGGTGAAGTACAGCAACTTAAAGGCAGAACAAAATGGGTATTGGAAGCAACAGAAATAGGTATTTGGAGACACTTCGCAGAGAAATCGAGAATAGGGAAAATACGAAACGACAGAATCAGAGAAATTATGAACATCGCTCACCTTATAAGAGACGGCTACATCATCAACCAATTAAACTGCTATGTGCACGTCTAGAAAATGTATGAAGATCGACTACCTCTACAAGTCCTGAAGGAGACACCAAAGGGAAGAAGACAAAAGGCTTGAGAGAAGGGATAGACAAAGAAGGTTTCTAAGGAGACAGGGGCAAATGGAGAGTTGTAATAAAAAGACATAGAACGTGTTAAATCGATATAGGAGTGTGTATAGGTATATAAAAACATAAAAATAAATTTTATATCACCTTTTCTCTATTCGTTTTTTAGTTATTAACTCTTAGTAAAGTAACTACTTTGGAATTAAAATCTTTAAATCTAATCCACCAACGTCCAATAAAATTAAAGGTTACGGATAGCGCTGGAAACCTCTACGCTAGGACAGAGCTTAATAATTCACTGGGAACTTTATGTCTTAACTAACATTTTACTACCCGCTCGAAATACACAATAAAACTTACAATAAATACATTTATGCGGGCAATAAATGCACCTTAAGGGACGTTCAATTCAAGTACCGAGTGAAATAATCCTGTTTTTACTTGGGCTGTTATTGGAGGCGGGACGGGGCTGTATTTTTTTATAACAACCCTGGAAGAATAGCGGCAAATAAAATGTCAGGGGTTAGGAACCGCACATAAATATGTTAGCAGACATTTGGCCAACCTCAATGAAGGTTTCATACACCATCGTACAGAGCCTTCATCTGGAGATTACTGTAAAGCCTTTTGAATATATTTTTAAAGTTTAAATTTTACAATGTTTTAATTTCTTAAATTAGGTTTATTATTATTTATCCTGTAAATTGCTTTACTGCGTTATTTAATTGATTATTTCACCAAGAATATTAAACTGAAATGGTTACAATGAAACATAGGTTGCAAAACAATAATAGTGACGTAACTATGTTGAGCTTTGGCTTAAACTGTGTCTAGCAATGATGAATAACAAATGATAATAACATACCAACAATATTATTTAAAAAAAAACATACTAACATACACAAAAAAATAAACAACTACAGTTTGTTTTATTTCAAATAAATAAAACCTATTAACCACAAAAAGGTTTTATTTCAATCCCTATGTACATTTCAATTGCAAAGCAATCATCAGAAGAAATAATTACAAAAATAACTAAGGAGTTATCCTTGGGATAATTTCCTCTGAAGATGATTGCTTTGTAATCGAAACGTACATAAGGATTTAAATAAAAGGTTTTAGGGCTAAGAGGTTTTATTTATTTAAAATAAAAAATTCCACAATTGCTTCAAGTTGTTAAATAAAGAATTGTTGAAATAAACCATTAAAACTCGAATTCATTATTTTATGACCTTAATTTGGCAGATTGAAAACAAAATAAATATTTTATAGGTGCTGCAAACATCACCTATACTTGTAATACAAATAAAACAATAAAGTAATAAATAAACGAACATCTTAGGCCTACAAGTAATAATCAACGACTCTTCAACGTATGTGACGACGTCAGTGTAGAACAAATGCATGCATATTCTTCTGTCATTGTCTTCATGCCTTGTCTGTTACAAATTCCGCTATTACGAAGGCTGCTTTGATTTGTAGCAGATCTGAATAGTTGGATAGTTAGCAATCCTAGGCATGGACAAGCACTCCCAAGTATACAACCAGACATCGTTGGGAAGTTACAGAAGCAAGAGTTTGTCCCTCCCGTTACTGTCTAAGTTTTCTTAAATGACCAATTCAGACCCGTATAATGTTCACTTCATCTGCCTATATTTACAGTGCCTCATAAAATGACATATATTTCAGCTTTCTTTGAAATCAGTTTTTCTCTCTCTCATTTTATCTCTCCCCTCTCTCTATTTCTCTCTCTCTCCTCTTTCTCTTGGCTTCTTTATCTCTTCCGCTCTCTCTCTCTCTCTCTCTCTCTCTTCTCTCTTTCTTTTTCACTCTTTTTTTCTTTCTCCCCCCCCCCAACCCAACCTACGCATTACTTCGTTTTATACTCTGAAAGAATTAAAACACTCTGGGCAGTTTTCTGCCATCCCTAACGTTTCAATATTCTCCTCTGTTGATGCGTTTCGGAGTAACTCCATTTTCAAAACTTAAATCGTACTCCTTTCGTACAGAAATGAAGATGGGTTTCTTAATAATTTCAATAATTATTTGTTTTATTAACGAATCAAATTAAGAATCTTATTATCATGTTTGATTTATTGAGAATCATACGATTCCTTGAACTAATAGCTACAGAACCTAACTATTAACCTAAAGCTCCTGGGTTCGATATCATTATCAGCAACGTTTTCTTTACGAATATCTCTACAAAAGTGATTTTAAATGTTTGGTAAGTTTTTCTCTTCCGACAAGACTACTTTGCAACCGTTTCCCAAGGCGTTTCCTGGCTTTGATTCAACGTGAATCCGTTTCGGAAATTTTAATGCTAGGCTGTACAGGACATCTTTCTAATGGAAGCCCGGTGTCTGAAGGTAATTATCTAACAGTACACCAGGCTACGTCTACTTTGTGTTTAGACAGTTTGTAATTGCTTTTATTAATTAATGTTGGAAAAAATTAAATTTACAAAGCGGGAGTCGATGAGACTGGACAACAGAAGTGAATAATTCATTTGTAGAAAGTACTCAGTAGAGATTTGAATAGATTTTAGTAGATGTAGCTAACAATAAGAGCATTTAGGTAATAGATAACCTTTAGTAGATGTTAAAAAATATTTAATGAAAATTTTTATTTAACGGATTTCATTTAAATATGTTCTTAAATAGCCAAACGATAGTAATATGGTTTTTGTTTCCTAATTGTAGTAAGGTTTATTAAAATATAAATTTTTATATTTTTCAACGGTCGAAAGTTCTTGAATATTGTAGTCCATTATGTTCGGTGAATCTTAATTAATCACTTTAACATTAGTTTATGACTATCCGAACTTTAAATTTCCATGTATACAAACTAAACGTCGACAAGTGCACGAATTCTACATTCGACACAAAGGTCGCAGCTTTAACCAAAGAATCAAGGAACACAAACAGAACAGCAACTCATAATTTTACAATCACCTAAAAGAAACAGGGCACAAATACACAGACATTTACCATAACCTAGAAATCCTATACAAACAAAAAAGGACCCATCTCAACACACTAGAACAATATGAAATTTACAACACACAAAAACACAAAGTACAAACATATTAAACGAACAAACACAATACAAATCACACATACTCTTTTATACAATCGAAAACCTACCTTTAAAACCGTCACCGCTAGACTCAACATCTCCAAGCAGAAGACACCGATGAAGATCTGCACATAGCGATCGAAAACGTTCTTTCTCAGTAAGTTTTCATGAATTCACCAAATTTAAAGTTCGGATGGACATAAACTAATATTAGAGTGATTAAGGTCAACAGTTGTTGATTAATAACGTTTTTTAATAACGTAACATACCTAAGTTTCAAAATACTGTAATTGTTTGCAGCATAGCCTACAACATAAAATCAGCTGTTGTGTGAAATCATAAGTTATCATATCATTTAAACAAAAATAGTTTTATGCAGTACACACAAACAACTATATACAAGTGGTCGAGCGGGATGACAACTCAATTATTTTTTTATTTATAAATTTTAATTTAAAATTATATAATCAGGTACCAATTGGTGGCTAAATCAATATTTGTAATTACATTTATACATTATCTCTTTATTGGTAAAATTGTTCTGAGTAACCCTAACCTTAAGTTAATATTATATGGTTAGAACTTGAATCTGTTACTTAACCCCAATAGAATTTTATGACTTCTGAAAGATATTTTATCTCAGGCGGGGGAGATTAACTATTATTTTAGATTGTTTTATGAGAAGGTAGTTATATAAACATAAAGCATAAACTCATAATAAGTATGTTGATCAATTCAAACAATTTTAACGACTAATTCATCATTGTTAATAAATTAGAACAAAGCTTTATAACCATTGATGACGACAACCGTGTTAATAAAACGCGTATTTATTAAAATTACTCGTGAGATTGTGTTAGCTTCCCTCATTGTCATACAAAAGGCATTGAACATTACCAAAGCAGCTAACTTGGAGACACCGGCAGCATAAAGCTTCGCCGGTCAATTCACATAAGAACTGGCGAGCACGGAGTATCTGGGCTGGAATATAAATTGTGTAGAAAATCCATCTTAATCCTTTGGTCCTGCAGGAGAGATTGATATGCGAGACAGTCTTATCGTTCATTACTTGTGTCCGACTTCAAAGCCGTTGCAAACTTCATTATAAAATACCTACACACTGTATAACCTTCCTTGCCTAATGCAATTACACCGGGTCTGAGGGCCGCGCATTGGAACTTGCCAATTACAAGAATCGAGCGAGACGACGAAATTTATTGTAATATAGTCTGCAGAGGTATGAGGGAATTTTTAATTTTACTGATTTAGATGAATATGTAAGAGACTTCTCTTCTTATCCTTGTTTAAATTACTACTATTTATAACTTCATTGTTAAAAATCTTAATTATGGAATTTATAACTCATGGAATAATAAACATTATTAAAATTCACAATATTAGGGCCCAATTACAAAATTACAATCTAAAATACAATAACCTATAATCTAGACTAACCCTAGGTAAGTTATTTTGCATTATTTTTGTGATATTGGAGGTTTGTCAATATTTTTATTGAAACATTAATAAAGATCAGATATTGATAAAAATATTTTGTAACAAATACTACTTATAATTATAGTACAAAAATAATTCAATTTTTCAAAAAAATATTTTTTTTAAATAGGAAAAATATACTCGATATTCAGTCGCACAAAATATGACCTTAAAAACCACAAAATCAAAATTAAATAAAAAACAATAGCATCTTTGTTACATGTAGTTAATAACCTTTTATTTAATTTTTTACTACTATGTACAGAAATATTTTATTCAGCATTGACAGGTGTTAAAATTTAACAAATTATAGTCCTGATGTATTTTTACATATAGGCCTATTATATAAACAGTGTTTTACCGTATCTTATTTTAAAAACATAAAATAAACCAAAATTACCAAACATATTTCACATGTTAATACACGGTTTGATAACTATTTTACTTCCCACAATTGGACACATAAATGACTTAATACCTAATATTAATAGCATTTTTTCTTGTTTAGTAAATAAATATATAATACTAGTATATAAATTATATGTAATATATATTATTAATTATTGCATTAATTTATAGACCAAATTTAAACCCATTATTATTTTAGATTTTATCCTAAAATAAATTGAATATATTTGAATAAAACTATTTATTTACAATTCATAAATTGTTATTCTTTCGAATTTTTAAACTTCATTTTATTAGAAGCTATACCTTAACAACATAACGCTAATAAATTTCCATTTAAATATATCTTCGACAGCAATATTCTTCTTTGGTTATTTTATTTATCTCGCTTCAGAACAACCCCTATGTATATCTTGCGTTATGTAACGTTATAAAACGTTTTTCTAAATATTTCTAGGCTATTTATGTGATAATCTTAATTTTTTTCATTATAAATAGTCCAAGTTCAATACTACAATTATTTCTCAATTTTTATAACCCAAGGACACACAACAAGTATTCAAAATATAATTTAACAATGAATATCTTTCAAAAGAGAGGAAATATTTCGACATAATTTAAAGTACAATTTTTTCTTTAATTTCATCGCAACCTATTTGTGTTGAATGAGCGTATTTTTAAACTATTGAAATCCTTTTAATAAATACTAATTTATGTAATAATTTGTGGCGTGATTTTTCATTTAAAAAAAATAAAACAACTTAACCAACAATAAAACGTTTTATTTATGTCCGAGTTTAATATACTTCATTTATTTAAAATAAATTTTTAATATGCGTGGACGTTATAACTTCTTACATGGATAAAGTTAGATTGTTTTAGAAACATTAGCACCCTATTCTCTTTTAAAATACACACAAATATTTTTCTGGGAATAATTTTCTGTCCTACTGCACACATCACAAGTCCCCTCAACTTTACGTTCTGACGCGTTGCTAATATACAACGCACTCACTTATTTCTTTCAACAATAACCAGCGTTTGTACAATAAACCTGACAAATAAACGAAACAGAGCCGCCAATTGTTGAAAACGTGCAGTGACAACGCCCGTATCCCGGCTGTCAGCGGGCTGTCAGATCACTCGTCACTGTAGATAACAGACTGTCATACGTTTTTACTCTCCGAGTCTCTGCGTTCGAAACCAATCTTCGGTTTTATTTCCGCTGCGACTAAACAAATATAAATCGTTTTCTATACACAACCCTTCATGAACGGCTTTGAATTTATATTGTTCGTACGTCGATCCCGATGATGTGTGAATCTTCAAGAACAATTTCAGCTTTATGCATCAGTGCACGCGGTTCCTGTACCTTGGGTATATTGGGCAGAGTTTTATCGTAGTTCCAACCACGCTAGAGTTGAAGTTCTTGATATTTTTCAGTGAATAGCGTCCATTTTTATTATGAAAGACCGAGTGTTTTAGAAACTTTCAAAATCTATTTTGCTGTTTGCTTCGAATAAAATTAGATCGCTTCAAATTTTCTTGTTTTAAATTTAATTCCTAGCTGGTTAAACTGTAGCCACAGGTATTGAGGAAATGGAGACTTGTTGGTCCGGCGAGAAGTAAAATGAAGTAAAACGTAAAGTAAAGCAAAGTAGTCCCTTAAAGCATAGTCCCAGTAGCAGACACAGCAAAATAGTCCCTTAAAAGCATTGTCCCGGTGACAAACGCAGCAAAATAGTCCCTTGAAATCATTGTCCCAGTGACAAACACAGCAAAATAGTCCATTTAAAGCATTGTCCCAGTGGCAAACAACAGTAAAATAGTTCATTGAAAGCATTGTTCCAGTGGCAAAATAGCCCATTGGAAGCAATGTCCCAGTAGCAGACACAGCAAAATAGTCCCTTAAAAGAATTGACCCAGTGGCAAACACAGCAAAATAGTCCCATAAAAGCATTGTCCCGGTGAAAAACGCAGCAAAATAGTCCATTGAAATCATTGTCCCTGTGACAAACACAGCAAAATATTCCTAAAGCATTGTTAAAGTGGTAAAATAGCCCCTTGGAAGCATTTTCCTAGTGGAAAATAAAAGCAAAGTAGTCCCTTAAAGCATTGTCCCAGCAGCAAACACAGCAAAATAGTCCCATAAAAGCATTGTCCCAGTGACAAACGCAGCAAAATAGTCCCTTAAAAGCATTGTCCTAGTAGCAAACACGGCAAAATAGTCCCATAAAAGCATTGTCCTAGTAGCAGACACAGCAAAATAGTCCCATAAAAGCATTGTTCCAGTGACAAACGCAGCAAAATAGTCCCTTAAAAGCATTGTCCTAGTAGCAAACACAGCAAAATAGTCCCATAAAAGCATTGTCCTAGTAGCAGACACAGCAAAATAGTCCCATAAAAGCATTGTCCCAGTGACAAGCGCAGCAAAATAGTCCCTTAAAAGCATTGTCCTAGCAGGAGACAATAAAAACGTAGTTGTTAGAGAGCATCGTCCTAGCATCACAGCATTGTAGGCGCAGTAGGCCGAGGAGTAGCCTAATTTATTTTTATTCACGTAATTTTGCATTTGGAAAATGCTACAAGTTAAGGCTTATCTCGTATCAATTTATTCGGGACACTCTAGCGAATAATTTGATAAATGGATTATTAAATGATATTGCGAAATAATGCCACAGTAAAGTATGAAATAATTGAATAATCGTTGGACTGACACGGCCGCAGTGCGACTTAGGCGGCGGGGGGGGGGGAGAGGTATTTTAGTGAAATATTTTCAGGAGATGCATATATATAGCAACAAATTTGTAATATTATATTAACGTTTTTATTTATTTCTCTAACAGTTATTTTTAATTAACAAGTATAATTGTTGACTTTGTACTGGTGGAAAAATAATCATGCATTTTTAATGTTATTGTATATATTGAACATATAATTTAAAAAAATATTTTTCTTGCTCCATTACTTAATGAAATTTACTAATTTCATTAACTATGATGCAATATATCATATGAGCAAACATTATAACTAAAGCATAAAATAAAATGTCCACTTTTGTAAGTGTAATATTTTGACATTTTGTAAACTTGACCTACACATAAGAGAGGAAAAACCAATACCTCACGTTTTGGATGTTTTATCCTGCCTAAAATAAACACTGAACATGAAGAACTGTGTAACGTCCTAGAGAAGTACGTAATGCAATTGTATTTACTTGTACACTTGACATATACCAATATCTAAACACTTACCTATTAGCACCTACTTTTTGTCTAAATGAGGACAACCTGATTAAGGCTAAAAGTAAGCAGCACTGGCACGTGTTTATATACTGATGCGTGTTACAGTATAAATATACGTAGCTTTCTTGAAGAGTGCAATAATTTGATTATTAAACTTTGTTTAGGTCTTTGGGGAGCAGATTTATAGGTGTTTTTAGTCAAATATAGGAAGATTGCCCGGTATATAGGAAGTGAAACAAACTTTTGCCTGTTGTACACGTGTCAAGCTTACGTTTCTGAAACCTAACACCCTCAAGATAGATGCATATGTCGTTAACTTTGTTTACTATCGAGTCAGGTGTAAGACGGAGGGTGTTTCGAAGACTGTATAGTGTAAATAGGGGTTAAAACATTGTAGCTGACCCTCGAACTCAGGGAAGACCTACCAAGAACCAGGAGGTAATGAAAAAGGAGACTGTCATATCGATTCAGCTGTCTAGTATGCAACCCAATACGTGTTCAAGGCATATCGGAAGAGCGGTGTTTATTTTTAGAAATTTTTGTCAATAAATTATTTAAAAGGAATTTTGGCCGAATAAATCTTGAACAATATATTTTTTTCAATTCCTTCTATTAGTTCACACTCTCCCTTTATATACCTTCTTCAGATTTTCAATCGTTAATATAATACTTTTTATTCGTCCACTAAAGTTCAAATAAATTTGTTCAAACTTTTAGTGGATGAAATTTGATGTTAATAGTTTTTTTCACATATTAATTCATTAATCGAATTTAATAAATTAATTTTATTTTTATATGGGAGAAAACTTTTCACAAAAGTAGCAAGGTAAGAAGTAGCAATCCGTCCCATTTAGATTATAAATGATAGCATATGATTTTATAAAACAGCTGATTTTATGTTATAGGTTTTGTGGTGGAACAGCTGTGTAACGCATAGCCTATGTTACTTTATATTAATTTAAATTATTCAATAAAAATCAACTCAAATATTTAAAATATTTTTTGTTTATCTAAGTAGGAATTTACTTTAAAAGTTTTTGTTTATATTGCTTTTTTAAAATTTTTTTAGTACGTTAGAAATTTTAACGAACGAACCCGAAAGGTATTTAAAAGTTATTAACTTAACGTTGCCCTGAAGAGATTGGGGCATGGAAAACCGTTAGAGTAGATTAATGGCGGAGCCATAAACATAATATGATAATGCTGGAATTAAATAAGTTATAAAGGGGAAAACAAACACATTAAATAAGGTACGCTTTTAATTACCTTACAACGCTCTTACCATTACAGGCGTGCTAAGATTAGACGGTGTTACAATTTTGTTCTAATAAAACATCGACGTCGAAATTCATTTCTAATTTAACATTATAAACCTGTTTCTTTATCATTCAGGCATTGGAAATCAGTATAATTTCTTAAGAAATAAATATACACCCGTAAGCCTTATAAACGGGGAAACTGTTCGTAATTATTATTATTTTTTTCAAAAAGTACTTTAATAGAGTAAAAAATAAAATACTTTTTAAAATGTGAATTCTTTCATATAGGCTATTAACTAATAGGAAAAAGCTGTACATGCTCGTGTATAAGTTCTGAAGTTACAGCAGAGTCTCGGTTATCCGAGTCGCTGATAATCGAGTTCCTGATTAACCGAAGTTGCAAAAATACACATTGCTTATGTTTTGACTTCGGGTATGATCTTAGAGCGGTAACGTAAAAATATGTTTAAATTTATGTGTTTTTTTATTTTATTTCTGTTTCCACGTCATTTTTTCATTTGTTAATACAATATTGAAGATTCTTTTTTGTCATCGCTGACCACATTTTCATTAATTTTGCCGCTTACCCACTCGATTTTCTCACAGTTTATGTTTCCACGTTTTCGATTATCCGAAGAAATTTCGATCCACATCTCGGATAGTCAAAGCTCTGCTGTAATTTTTTTGTCATTATTATTTTACTGATTTTTTTACACTCCATATTTTCTATTTGATTTAATCTCCCAATACACAATACAAATTGTAATCAATATGTAAATTACCAAAACTGTGTAGATTAAACCTTTTTGTACACTTTGATGAATGGAGTCATGAAGATCAGAGGGCATAAACACTATAGTATGTTTAGCAGCTTCTTTGTAGTTATACCCTCTGAAGATAACTTAGTCATCGAAATATACATGGCCTATAATCGAAATATCGGCTAGGCCTATCATTAACTTCGTTAATTGGTTATTGATTTATAATTTGTTTTTATATCTTTTATTTTGGTTGGTGTTTAGTTAATTTTATTATTGCTGATGCGTTCATTGTATTTTATTACTTATTTATTTAGTTTTATTATTTCATCGTTATCTTTTCATATTTTGTTTACGTTTTAATGCTTATATAGTTTATTTGATTTTTTGATAAATTACTTGTTTTCATTTAATTTGTTGTTATTTCTTTTGATAGTAAACAAGAGTTTACTACGTCTTTATTACGTTTAATGATTTTTGTCTATTGCTCATTTTATTCTTCAATTCACTACATTCTTGGTTCTATTTTGTCAGTCCATTTCGTAATTAAAAGTTTCTAAATTTCAGTGTGTTTATGCACCATTAAGTACGTATTTGCAAGTTTGTATCTAATTTTGTGTTTTAATACTCTTCTCAAAACTGCTTTTTAGCATTCGCGTAACACAGAGGGTTTAATTAAGTTCGATTCCGGCTGCAAGAGCGCGCTGTCAGCGTTGTTCGGTTAAAGCCGAAAGAGATTTATTGACCAGTAAAAATCACTGATTACCCACGAAAGTACGCGGGGAGATATTTGGAGCTAAAGCGCTCTCGGAGAAGGGTCTTTAGTTCATTAGATTGTCGAAGCAGGACGAGATATTTATTGTTCGCCATAATATATGATTTTAATTCTTGGATCAGAGATATAGTTGTTCGATAATTTTACATAGTATTAATTTGTACAAATACTCGTATATGAAATAGTTCGTATCGGTACCTGAATATCTGTATTGTTAACTAATAAATAAAACATTTTAAGTGAAAATAAACAAATAACTTATTATTTAATAGCGTTTTTATTATTAATAAATAAAACTCCCAACTACAAAATCTTTTTTATTTAAATCCTTATAAACATTTAAATTTTGAATTATTCTTGGAATAATTTTGTTCTGAAGATGGTTGCTTTGCAATCGATATGTACATAAAAATTTGAATAAAACGTTTTTGTGGCTAAGTGGTTCTATTAATTTAAAATAAAAAATTACGCCACAGTTGCTCCAAGTTGTTATTTAATAGCTTAGTATAGTCTGTTATTATAAAAGTATTTTAAAGCATGAATAAATTAAAAAATGAATAATTTTCGTGTTACTATTTGTTTAAAATGTTTCTTGTCTATTGAAGACAGACGTAAACATTGTGTGTTTAAATTTTTTAAAATAAACCGTTATCTGTAAACTGTGAAAGGTATTTCAATTGGCCAGTAAAATAACAGCAGCTATATTCGTTTGCCATTGATTGGACTAGACACCCGTTCCATAAATTGGACGGAGGCGTTTCGCGCCATGTTCAGGTCGGATACCGGAGAGAATTACTCCTTTACCCTTGTCACTGTTGCCAACCTGCAAGTCGTAAAAACGGTTCCATAAAAACGACGACGCAGCGTGTCTCCAAGTCGAAACCCACCCTTCCTCGATATATCGATTGTGTCTGCCCCTATAGGTTACCCAACGCGGGGCTTCGGTGCCCAGTTTAATTCATTAGACCGCATGTTCGCGAAGCCCTACAAACACACACTCGTTTTACTTTGTTGAATAAACACCCAAGACATATATCTCGC
>JBAIZL010000004.1:215687421-215697421 GCA_036971475.1 Prosapia bicincta
AGCCTATATAGTTGTGTATATGTGCTGTATACAGCTGTTTTAGCCTTAAGTGATTGCATATGATTTCATACAAGAGCTGATTTTATGTTATAGGTTATGTGGTAGAGCAGCTGCTTTAACGCATAGGTTATGTCACTTAATTTATATTATTTTTAATTATTATTTAAAAAGTTACTAAATTATTTTTTTTCTTTGTTGGCCCAAGTAGGAATTGACTTTAAAAAATTTTATATATATAACTTGTTTACGTTTGTGTATTTTAAATTATGTCTATAAATAGTTTCTTCCGCAGATTCCCAAAAAGACTTTAACGACTAGGTTAAGTAGAAAAGTTTAATAATATATGCAATTACAAATGCTGATAGAGTGTTAATAATGTTTGTATTGTTATTTTAAACAAATTTTAGAAACTGATTTAAGTAATACTTTAAAGACTTTAACGGTTAACTAAGGGTTAAAAGAGTTATGTCATGTAGTAGAACAGCAGTTTTATATAAGTTATGTTACTTTATTGATCGTATGTTATTAAGTTAAGATGTTATTATTTAATATTTGTATCAGTTGATAAATATACTAAGTTATATTTCAATAAATATTACTATAGTTAATTCAATATAATAGTAATAAGTTATATAAATTAATCACAAAATTTTTAAATAAAAATTTCTTAGGCGCGTCAGACACTTGTTAAAAGATTTCAATAAATATTCGTTAAATTTTCTACTCAGTACATTTTACATCTAAAAAGGCTTTCTATTAACTAAATACTTCTGTTATATACTACATCAATCGATTCTAATAAAACCTATCCTAACTACATTTTTCACATAAAGTATCACTTCTGTCGGTCATCCGCACTGACGTCACACTATTTTAAGATCTACTCTCATAACGTAATCAGTACGTTACGTAATTTTTGGAACACCCTATATGGCATGACGGAATGTTTATATTCAGAGTAAGTATGACATGTACAAATAAAACATTGAAATGATTGCCATGACTTAAAACTATAAATAATTTATATAAAAATACCCAAATAAAGACACAATGTGTTAAAAAATATATGTTTACAGAATTTAATTATAAAATAATCTTTTCAAGTATTGTTTAAACGAAGCTAAGAATTAATAATTCTAGAAAAGGGGGAGAGTATTGTGCTCAACCTTTATTGCACTACAAAAATTATTCCATGACCACAATTTTAAACATAGTTAAACAATGTGTTTTCAAATACGTTCTAAATATTTTAATAACCTTACATTGAAACAGTTTCCTCTCGAAGTAGAGCACGGTTCAATCGATGTCTTACTCTAAGTGGAAGGAGAATATGCTTAACTCTATAAACCGTACAACCCTTGTGTTGTTATAACACGGAATTCCTCCCCTTTAATATGTCAACAATGAAATTGATCCGATAATCCAATTAGAGTCCTGTAAATATGGTGCCCTAATGCTCATTCTGGCTGTACCATAATGCTGGTTTAACTCTCTTCATTTGAAAAGGCTAATTTTTTTAAACAAAGCTGAGCTCGTAATTTTATAATGTTCAAGGATTATACAAGGCGAAGCTTGTGTATGAATATCTAAGCGCAAAGTAATATCATGAAATAAAACCATTGTAAAACTAGAATTTTACGGGCCTTTTTTATTTTAAATTGTTTTTGAAAGTACAAGCAAAATGTGACTGTATTTTTTTTAAATTTATGTTTTCATTTATTTTTTATCCGAAATTTAAAGCATTTTAATCAAGATAAAATATAACCATATCTGTGGAAATATTGCATCAATCACCCAGCGTTTTTGTTACTATGCACTTCACGTTTAGGGAAATTTAATGTCAGGCTAGAAAAGTAGTTCTAATACGTAAAATACATAATAAATATTTTGTTTACTACAAGTGAATGGATATTTGCAGCTACTACCGTTCGTTCCGTGTTGGAAGTAATACAAGTTTCTTTGCTGGTGTTTATTAATGCTTCACACAGTAGTTTTATCTGTTTCATAAGGTCACGATAAAAGGCACTATTTCTTGCGTTCATCACTTCCACCCTGGCATATCGTGGAGGGAAAGAGTTAACCCGCATTGCATTGTAAGCATGTCACTTTAAACTTTGCCATTTCGTTGTCTTTTTTCCCAATAAATGTACTAAACATTTGTACAGAGAAATTGTAAAATTAATATCTTGGAGTTAATATAAATAAATAAAACGTCGTAAACCACAAAATCTTTTATCCATGACCTCTTGTGCATTTCCTTTGCAATGAGATCCTTTTCAGAGGAAAGTACTGCAAGACGTCTTGCAGGAATTTCTTCCGTAGATGATTGCTTTGTAATCGAAATGTTCATCAGGACAAAAATAATACGGGTTTGTGGTTTTATTTATTTATAATTAAACAACACCACAGTTACTCCAAGTTATAATCTCTGAATATTACTTATTATTTAAAATATATTTTGATTACGTTCTTTTAAAAACTGAAAATTGTATTATGAATTCAGCTGTTTTTTATTTTAATTAATTTAATAAAATATTTTAAATTAATATTATAAATAGTTTAATGGTAATTTATAACTGTTTCGAATATGATATTATTTAAAATTGATTTAATGGGGTTAAGTCTTAAACTACTAAAACAATATACTACGTTTTTCATCATTCCTTTACTTGTGTTTTACTTACATTATTACTTACTTTTGTCTGAAAAGTAATACTTTTATATCCTACCATTTAGAAGACTGTCAAACATAGGTTTGAAATTTACAGGTATATAGCCTAAAGCCTATTAACTTTTAGTTCACTTTTATAAAGTTATTTCAATTCCATTTTTGTGTTATTAAATATTTGGTGGCACAAAACAAGTATCTTTTAATTAATTATTTTAGCATATTTCAACAGCAATGTTCGACGCTAATTTTATTAAATCTAATTTTTTTTGTTTTGCTAATAGTGTTTAGATTTAACATTTATTAATATTATTAAACCGTAGGGTATATACTGCATTAAATGCTTAATAAGTGTTTCGTGTGAAGGGTGTCTTCTAAGATGCTATCTAAGCTCCTAATATACTATCAACTTCTAGTTCAAGCAAAGTATTTTAAATTAATGGTTACATAAAATTATTTTATAAGAGAATTGTGTGCCAGTTAGAATGCGAAGTGCACATGCCGTCGGTTCAGCGTTGATAGAGTGAACAACAGTCCATTTTTAATAGGTTCACAAAAGAAATCAGTAACAGAAATAATAAATATCACAAGTTGTACGTGCGTTAATATGCATTTCGAAAAGACTTCAATGCTTGAGCAAATTATTCCAAACTAATAACTTCAGAATATTGGCAATTTAATTTAAATTAAATAACTTTATCTTAACTTTAAAATAACTTTAAAGATAAAAACTGTTAAATCTATGATACACTTGGAGGTAATTAATGTTTGAATAAAAAACTTACTTGGTAAATAAATAAATTATAAAAAATAGTTTTGTAAGAAAATAACACGACTTTTAAAACGCAAATATTAAAAAAAAAAATTTTTATTTTCTAAAAATATTTTAACGTTAGGCCAAACAGTTGTAGAATGCTTGTTTTACTGCTTAATATTGATTCAAAACCTTCAAAAACATGCCAATCAAGATTTGTTTACAAATTTTGAAGTTTTGTTTTCTATTGCAAGAACAATCATTAAAGTCTCTATTTTGATTAGTTACGTGTTGTACAATGCACTGTTGATTGGCGAACCTTTCCGGATTTGCCTTTGTTCCGGGTGTACAGGGAAATATCAACAAAAAATCAAGCAAAAACAAATAAATCTGTTTCTGAAACCGTGAATCGCTCTCGAACCGTTTGTCGCTTCCGACCTTGTTAGAAAAATACATGGCATAAACGTTCCGCCTGACAGATTATAATACGGGCTGCGTTCGTTCTCGCCTTCTTAAAAAGCAATTTTAATTTCTCCAATAAAGTTGGCAGATGCTACCCTCTACAAGCTAGCCCCTAACAAATGCTTTATCCATTTGAATAAATTAAACTTTCAATTTATATGAAACGAATATTAAAACTGGTCCGTCGTCTGGTATAAATCTTGTATTATATAAGGATCTCTGGCTGCCGGAGACGTATTCACTCCTTCAGGATAAAATCAGAGTTTATAAGTCAGTAAAGAAATAATAACATGTAAATAAGGATACAAATAATGCCAAGTACTTTGCCCTTTCATATACTGGATACAAAATGAGGTTTTCATTTCCATCTCAGAATTTTTAGTTGTCTTTGAGTTTGCAGAGAATGTTTGCATAAAAACGTATAGTTTGAAAGAAGAGCGTAGTTTTCTAAAGAAGTTTTATAAATTATATTTTATTTCCGAAAATAGAAGATTTTAACGAACGTGTAGAAACATTGTGCTTGTGTCCGCACACAAAGGTAAAATAAGTTATTCGTTTAATTTGTTTATGTAATTATATAGCAAAATAAGTTTTAGTTTATAATAAAAATAAATAAATTGCTTTTATTAGACTATAATTACATAGAGCCATAGTGTTATCATATATTTTCAGGGCAAATACACTATTTATTTTTGTTGGTAGGCCCTACTACTGCCTATTTATTATCATACGTAAATGTTCAACGATACGTGTATACCGATAAATATGGTTTTAAAATTTACTACTTTGTTATCGTTTGTGATCTCCATTTAAACACTAATTAAGTTTTATTCATTTAAATAATTGCCGAGTTGTAAATCGCATTATTATTAGATTTCGTATTTTAAGAACAAAATTAAACACACTAACAGTGACCATTTTCATTGCCATAGTATTTGTTATGAAATACCAACAAGCCCTAACAGCACGAAATAATGTTTTAAAAACTTACATAAACAATTTTTTCAAAAAACAATGACAGAAATAAATTTAAAGTCTGTTATGTTTACTGTAAACCCTACGATACAAAAGGTATGCTTGTATTTTCAAAACTTATGCACATATAATTAGCAAAATAAATGTAGCCTACTACCGACGAAAATAATTGGAAAACAATAATAACTTGGGGCAAATGTGGTGTATTTTTTTTATTACCAGCAAAACCACTTAACCAAGTAAACGTTTTTTTCAAGTCCTCATGTAGGTACATTTCGATCGCAAAGCAATCACCTTCATAGGAAATTATTATAAGGCTAACCTCTTCTAGTGTGAAGTAATTTCCTATGAAGATGATTGCTTTGCGATCGAAATGTACATTAGCATCTAAACAAAAGTTCTATGTAGTGAAGAGGGTTAGTCTACTTATAATAGAAAACAATAAAAAAACAGTTGTTCGCGGAATCGTTTAGACTGAAGAAAGATTTGGATGAGATGAAACTTTGTCAACTCAAACTTTGTTGTTTAAGAATGAAAATTCTGACAATAAAAGAGGTGAATATTTTTTGCAGTGGTCGAGCCGAAAAGCCGTGGCCTTTGTATGGCTAATAGATAAGATGACAAGAACAAAAGGGGCAACCGTTGCGTACAATGACATCTGAAGTGGCACGCACTTCAACCCCCCCCCCCTTCACACACACACTCCACTCCCGCCGAGTATGGCTTTACAGAAATAATATTCGTGTTCACCAAATTCTTTTCAAAGGAATTATTAAAAGCTCGAAAATAGCTGTCAGTGTGGTAACTGTTTAGGACTTGTTAAAACTAAAAGTATAATTTGAAAAAGCGGCTTCGGGTTTTGTTCCCTTGTTTTTCAAACTTGTTGATATTTTTGTAAAAACGTAAATCTAACTCCAGTTCCTTTATGTGCAACTTTTCTCGGCATAAATGAACGAATGTTTCAGTTATTCACAGTTTTTGGTCGTGTTTTAATTTTTTAATGAACAGCTTATTACACTTTCTATGTCGATACTTTTTATGTTTTCCGTTCCTTTTAAACACTTATTAAATTAAGATTGTACTAAAAGCTATGTCTCTTGTCCCTCTTCAAAAATAGTCATTCTTCAGGACCTATTCGTAATGGAAACAAAATTGTTTTGTAATGAAAACTAGGTTCTTCTCTCTCTCCTTCTTTCTTTACTTCTGATGTTGTATGTCTGTTTATTTCTCTCTTAATTTACCTCTATATCTCTCTGTTTTTTCTCTAGCTCTGTACGTCCCTCTCTTTCTTTTGTTTTCTACCTCGTTTAGTCTCTTTCTCTCTGTTTCATTCTCTACCTCTGTAAGTCTTTCTCTTCCAGCCACTGTCTCTCTTTCCATATCTCTCTTTGTTCATCTTCCTTGTGTGTCTATGTTTCTCTCTCTTTGTCTCTGTATGCCTCTTTTTCTCTCTTTATATGTGTATGTCTCTCTACCCTTTTTTTGTCTCTGTCTGTCTGTCTATCTGTCTCTCTCTCTCCCTCTCTCTCTCTCCCTCTCTCTCTCTCCCTCTCTCTCTCTCTCCCTCTCTCTCTCTCCCTCTCTCTCTCTATCTTTTCCTCCAGTATTTTATCCTACTGCGCGTGTGTGTGTATGATATAAATCTATCAATAAGTTATAATTTATAAACGATTATGGATTAAAGGGAACAAAAGACAAAGTTGGAGTGAAGGTTCTATAAGGAAAAGACAGTCGAGTAGGAATGTAAGATTAAGAATGGGATGTAATAACTCACAGAGGCTTTGGTTTTGGGGAAATGATAACTGGAGGGTTCAGTTGTACTGGAGTCCAGGTAGTATAAATTTCAATTATTCCGGACCATCTGGGGACGAACAGGTGTGGATTTTCAAAATAAGTACTTCTTTAAACCCTGTAAAAGTAGTTTACAATAATTTTGCAATTACTACTGGAGTTTATTAGGGACTGCGATGGTGCAAGTTGCAAGATTTGTTGCTAGCTGAATTTCGATCTGAAATTGAAAATATTTTTGGGAACAATTAACCAACTGGAAGCCCTTCAGAGCGGTCTCTTCGGCTCTATATCAGTTCATATTTTTCATTAGGAGGGGCCGTTCTTGCACGGCTACTGCCCGCGTTCCGATGCATACAGGCAAGCGTTTTGTATCCGACAATTACCGTCAAATGTTTAATTAAAGAAATAATGTCCAGACATTTCAATTTTAATTAAACTCTAGAGAGCAAACAGAATCGTAGCTCTCCAGTTTTATTTGTGCACATTGCACTCCGGAACAGCCTAAACACCGTCCTACAGTTTAAAATTAAAATTTTCTGCAACGTTCTAGTTTAAAGTTTGTCTATTTGTTATTTACAAAAATAATAATAATAGTTTTTAAATATTTAGTAAAAGTTAACTTTATGAAAATAAATATTTGAATTTTTGCATTTATATCTTTAAGTGTATTTTATAACAGAGTTGTGTATATTTTTTATAAATACAATTGGTTATAATTCCTCTAAATACCTAAACGTTTTACAATTTTTTTAAGGTATTAAGTTATTATTTTAAATAAATAAAACATTATATTTAAATCCGTATTTTTCGGTTGCAGAGCAATTATCTTCAGAGAAAATTATTACAAGAATAATTTATAGAGAAATATAACTGTATAAAACAACTGTGGCGTAATGTTTAACATAAATAAATAAAACCTCTATACCACAAATAACTTTTTTCTTCTATTTAATACCTTATGTACATTTCGATTGCATAGCAATCATCCTCAGAGGTAATTTACATTAAAAATACTGAGATACATAATTTACTGAAATACTGTATTTTTATTGTAAATTACCTCTGAGGATGATTGCTATGCAATCGAAATGTACATAAGGTTTTAAATAAAAGAAAAAAGTTATTTGTGGTATAGAGGTTTTATTTATTTATGTCATAGTTACTTGTTTAAAAAAATAACAGTTATTTTTGTAATAATTTCTTCTGAAGGTGATTGCTTTGCATAAGAATGTAAAAGATTTAAATAAAAAAATATTGTGTTTTTTAAAAAATTATTTAAAATTAAAATATATCACCAGACTTGATCCAATTTGTTATTATTTCTAAGTTATTAACTAAATTCCTTTTTCCTACTACAAAGATTTTATGTATAAAAAGGTCCAAATCGATTGATACTTTCAACTGAACCTTTCAATTTGACCTCAATGCACCAAACCCACCCTCTTTCGTTGCGCCCTTGACAACTTGCTAAAACCCAACGATTGCTTGAAAAGTTTCCTGTTTTGCAAGTCCTATAACGATACTGGTTAAGCTCTAGTAACCAGAGTCGATACACTAATTACATGAATAGCTAATTGCATTTTTCTTCTCGTGATTATTAATCAGGTAGAGTTGTTGCTGTGATAATTAAGTACGAAGAAATTCAAATTCGTATAGAATGTATCGAAACAAGTATCTTACCCATTGTGTTCACTGTAACAAGTGTTTAGAAATCGTTAATTGCCTGTGAAAGAATCGTAGAGACTTGAACATTGGGTTATATAGAGCCTCTATTGTTTAATATTGTTTATTGATGTAGAGACTTGAACATTGGGTTATATAGAGCCTCTATTGTTTAATATTGTTTATTGATGGAAAACAAGAAATAGCTATCGTAATGCAAAGGCGAAAACATTAATATTATATTAAATGATTCCCTAATCATTAAAATAGAAATAATCGTTCAGTTGGTAATATAATAAATTTCAGAATAGGAGTTTTAGTTAGAAATATGCACTTATTTGCTTCAGGAAACACTTTCTATGTATTCAACATTACGTTTTTAAATAAGACTTCCCAAGACGGGGTTTTCCAGTAATTCCTTCCTTTATTAATTTAATTATTTTATACTAACCACTTAATTATTTTATATATTTTCTAACACTTTTAAATCATAATAAAAACTTTAAACATTTTCAAATATAAAACCAATTAATACTAAGTGTGTGTATGATAAGCTGTGTATACCAATTACTAATGAAGGCGACATCGACGAAGAAACTAGTCCGTGTTGATAAACTGGCGTGTAGTGAGGTTATTAGTAAACTCTTTCAATATTTACCGTTGTGAATTGTTCTCTCTAAGTTCTAATCAACTTAATATGATGTATAAATTTATGAGTTGTTTTATTAGTAAGTTAATATTTATGAGTAAGAAAAGTTATATTGTCTTATAATATGTTATCGGTAAATAGTTATGTAATATAATGAAGCATTAGTGACTACAGTTATTTTTAATAATTACGTTAATTTTCTAGAGGATCTTTATTACTATTTATAAATAAATATGATAAATTGTAAATATGGTCTCTAATACTAAGCGAGTAAATGCCACGTCCTGTATTTAATACTTTATGCGCTTTCTATACGACATTAAAACATACAATAAAAATCTAATACATTTATATTATTATTGAGTATTCTATATAGTTTTATTCCTTTCATATCGCCTTATTATTAACTTATAAGTATATTATTTCAAAGACACTTCTGACAGTCCTTAAAATACTGCCATAAACAATAAGAAAATACAGAGTTTGTGGCAGTTACACAAACTCAAACTGAATGAGTACAAAATAAAAACCAAAATACTAAAATAGGAAAAAACTAAAAACCTGTTTCTCCTACAAGTCTAACATATTTGCTTCCTTTATTTGTGGTTCCTTGAAGTTATATATTCTTTATGTGCGTTTTCTACTTTTTACTTTTCATTTACTATTTACTTTGCAAGCTTTAGCACTTTTACTTTGGCCAAAAACAGTATGGGGAGAATTGCATTAGCCTTGTCTAAAGGAAGAAACTTTCCGCGCCGTGAAAAGGAAAAATACTTCACTAATATAGAATAATATGATTCCGTAAAATAAACTAAGGGGCGGCAAGTTGATGAAGAGCTAACAAAAAGAAAGTCAGGGTCGAAAGTAGCCATGTAACAAAGTGATATGATAGTGGCCCGGCCCAGTTGACTCTGTCTTCATTAGGTAGGTCTTGTTTGGCTTCAGAAATGAAATTACATTCTCGCTGGACCCACCCCCGACCCTCATTCCTCATCCCCAACACATCCCGGTTAACTTGATTGCCGAGCGTGTCCCTATA
>JBAIZL010000004.1:215702421-215737421 GCA_036971475.1 Prosapia bicincta
CGTTTCTAATACCCTGTTCACACAGCGCCACTTTATTGCCCACCGTTTCCAAAACGTTTTTTGCACAGCGCACTTTGTGTCCATACCGTTTCTAATACCCTGTTCACACAGCGCCACTTTATTGCCCACCGTTTCCAAAACGTTTTTTGCACAGCGCACTTTGTGTCCATACCGTTTCTAATACCCTGTTCACACAGCGCCACTTTATTGCCCACCGTTTCCAAAACTTTTTTTTGCATAGCGCACTTTGTGTCCATACCGTTTCTAATACCCTGTTCACACAGCGCCACTTTATTGCCCACCGTTTCCAAAACGTTTTTTGCACAGCGCACTTTGTGTCCATACCGTTTCTAAGACCCTGTTCACACAACCCCACTTTATTGCCCACCGTTTCCAAAACGTTTTTGCACAGCGCACTTTGTGCCCTTACCGTTTCTAAGACCCTGTTCACATAGCGCCACTTTATTGCCCACCATTTCTAAGACCCTGTTCACACAGCGTTACATCTCGCCACCGTATTGTTGTGCACCCACCAGTCGTATTGCACATACCCCAGTGACAGCGATCACTGCGGAAACACAAAAAAATTTAATAAAATTGTAGTTCCCCTCCTTAATATCCCCCCCCAAGAAATATTCGCAAACTGATTTCAATCGTGTTTAAGTTCAAAATAAAAACTTGCTTTACTAATTTAAAATACTAAACAAACAAAAGTAAAACTGCTTGCAATAACATATATAGACACCAAGCATTTCTACTATATACGTAGAGTATAATATAAAGTTTACTTTAAATTACTTTAAGTCGTAACGCCCGTGTGCGCCTCTGGATAAGTTTATTATAGAAAGCCTACATACGTCACCAACAAACGGCTATATCGATACGAATATATCGAGGAATTAGCGCGCTCATGTTCAAGGCATTTACTAACGGGGAATGGGGCAAAATTCTTAGAAATTTGAAAGAAACCGTTAAAACGCGGCTTTCAGTACACGGGAGCTCCTTTCCTTTTAAGCTTTTCTTTTCGTACTGTTTTCTGAAAGAAGATTTCTATTTCAATATGCGTATAAATACATCGATAAATGTTTCAAAGCATCTTTTCATACAGATTCCTTTACCATTACAGTTCGAAGTGGTTTAAATTTGCCTTTATTCAATTGTAAGCCAACAAAATCAAAACTCTTTATGTGAAATTTGGACATATTTTATGTCCGTGAGGCGGGTGTGATTGGCTTCCATTTTGATTTTTTTTCTAAATTATAACTAAAACTGCTAACTTAAATTTAGTCTTCTATGAAGACTTGTTTTTATTATTTTCACAATCTTATTATTATTTTTAATCTATAAAATTATTATTTTTTATAGATTAGTAGTGCATTGATACGATGACATCTTGAAGAAAAAGGGAGAAACACAATAAAAAGTACATATTAGGCCTAGGAAATTTCACAATTGAAACAGAATAGTCAGTGTAGAAATAAGGTTAAAGTTATGAGCCATTAACGTAAAATAATTATAATAAAATTAAATTATAATAAATTAATTCATACGTAATTAATAAGTAATTTATTAGTTAAATTTTTTATTGATTAAAGGTAACTATTATTATAATACATATAATAAATAAATACTAATGTGCAATACATAAATACATAACGTACAAGAAATGAAAGAGGTGATATATAATATCAAATGTTGTTCAATCAAATATACGATTTCTCTGAATTTTTAGTATCTTGCATTTGAGAATTATTTAAACGTAACCTTCATATAACCTCATAGAAATAGTTCTTAGCATTTACCGGCTCCATTGTAGACGCTGTGTTTCCCTTGCAGATACCTTTGGGACAATTCTTACATCTTCGGAAATTTCTAGTAAAAAGTTCTCAAAATTTCCTTTTATGAAGCATATTTCAAATTTTAATTTCCGTTTGAAAAATTCTGAATGAGCTTAATACACTTAATAACTTAATTATTTGATAAAACAACAATTTATTTTTCAAATATTGTTCAAAAATGTTAATTTTTGGGAAATATATTTTTAATTGGAAAAGTTTAATTATATTTAAATATTATAGGTTTATAAACCATTTAAGTGAAAAATATATTTCAACTAATGTTACCTGTAAACTATTATGTAAACGGATTCACAAATAAGTATTGTTTTTTAAAAAAATGTTACACATTTATTAAAATATATCTTAAATTTTAATTCATTTTATTTTACAAGTAGCTTACATATATTATTTGAAGCTTAACACTTTTTATACCATTTTTGTACTCATTTGTTGTTCTTCTGTTTTTGGCTTTTTTCGTTATTACTACCACAAACTCGTTCATTTACAGTACATATTTGGTTCACTTAGTTTGTCTATTCTTACATCAATATGCTCTTATTTTTATGGGAATAACTGTTTATAAAAATATTAAAACCTCTGTTTATATTAAAAATACTTCAAAGAGTTTATCTAATATTTTTTCAGGAATTATAGGTAAATTGGAATACATTCTTAAAAGTTAATTTTTACCACAATATTTTATTACAACTATGAACACTAGTGAGTCCCCTTAGAGGGGACCTTGAAATATTCTTACTCAGTCATTCCTTGCATCGTTGTTAAACCTTCAACCCAATCGCCTACCTAAGCAATCTCCCTTACAAATCTCTGCTTTAACTGCAGGAGGTTCATATTTATTTTTTTTAAATAATTATATGATTCAGTTTTGAACACTAAATAATGTTTAAAAATATTATTTTGGCTACTAACCTGAGTGTATACGTGTAACACATTTCACCAATATTCGAAGAACTTTTGCATCGCGTTACGTTACACGCGGGTTTTGATTTATTGCCTTAACATCGAAACATCTCAATACTGTTGGAGGGCTTCTGATATCTAGCACACGTCTGTCTGTATGACAGCATGATCCAGATGTCGGGCGTTTATATTTGATTTATTCTGTTCTTTTGTTTTCAAGATAAAAACTAGAAACAGTTTCCATCAAACGTGAGACTTGAATAATCAAACTTGACGAGCGTTTCTAAATCTTGCCTAACGGAATGAAGAGAATTGGTTTAATTATTATTTCGTTCGATCGGGGAAAATCGTGAGTATTTAGTTTATAGAAGGGAAATATGTAAAATAGTTATTATTTTTATGAAACTGCTTTTCAGAGAACAAATAGGGAATACTTGACGAACAATTACCAACAGTATAATTGCTTTAGTGGATAGAACATATAGTTGGAGATTTTAACGATTTTCTAATTATTGATTTTAACGCTTTCTGAACTGAGTATAGATATGTTTCTGATGTGTTTTCGAAAATAAAAAAGAAGATAATATATCAACCACAACTAGTAGATTTAAATAATATTTCAATAAAGTATTACCTGATCACGTACATAGGATTCAAAAATGCAGGAAGAATAATAATATTGTAGTGATATGCACATTTTTTATAAATAAATTTTCTTTAGAAACACAAACGAAACTTTATACTCAAGTTGTCTTTATAAAACGGAATACTATACTGTACTACATTATAATGTAACTATATTACAGTATCTATCAAGTTAGGTTTGTTTATGAAAAAATTAAGTTTTTTTTAACGTAAGCTAGCCGGTTGATGTGTGAAATAGTATCCAACTTGCCATGTAACACACGTAAAATACGTGACCATGAGACAAGTTTATTTTTTCTAAACCCAACCCAACTGGATACTTTTAACAACTATTTATCCTAGTATAGAAATAATGCGGTATACAATAGTTCTCTAATCGATAAAAAATATTTATTGTAAAATTCTACACTTATATAAATATATACATATTGTATTGTATGTAAGTTTTTTTTGTACGCTTCTACAGTGAGGTTATTCTGTCTGTTTTAATATCTACATTTCCGGGCATCAGAGACAATTTTGTATTCTGTTTTTGTCTTCCTCATGACTCCTACATGTCTGTAATTTTTTTGTTGTTGTTATATAATTATGAGTGCTTGTCCGAAATACTCCCAAAGTATCGTTGAATGCTTCCATGTTTCCCAAATTGCAAATAGGCGATAGCTCTGCTCCTCGGCTTAAAATGTATGAACAAAAAAAATATCTAATACAGTATATTGTTTCTTAGCGTCTAAGATATATATATTCTTTATAATGCTAATTGAAGCCAAAAGGAAATTTTTGTATATAACAGGTAACATAAACAAACAATTTTTCAAGTCAATACCTACTTAGGTGAACAAAAACAAATTTTATTTTAATTACTTTTTATTAAATAATTACAATTATATAAATAAAGTAACATACTATATCCGTTAAACAACTGTTCTACCGTATAACATATAATCAGCTGTTCTATGAAATCATATGTTATCATTTATTGTAAACCAAATGGGACGAAATAACTGTATTGCATACCTTGCCCCTTTTGTAAAAAGTTTTTCCCCCATATAAAACTAAAATTAATTCATCAAATTTAGTTAATGAATATTAATTTTTTAAAAAATTATATTAACGTCGTGTCTTCCACTACAAGTTTTAAAAAAATGTATTTAATGAATAAACAGTGTTTTATTAACTATTGAAAATTTGAAAAAGACTAATATAAGAAGAATGTTAACTAATAAGAGGAATAGTAAAATGTTCATTATTATTATTTTTTTTAATTGTTAATTGAAAATGGGAAACAATTTTGTATTATATTTATTTGTTTTCTTCAAGAAAGTAAAATTATGGGTTAGTTAGCTGTACAATAGATGTTTACTTACATATTTCTAATTCCTTTATTTTTAAACAAAATCAAATTAAATGAAGAATTGTTAAATTATATTTTTATATCCTATAATATAATTGTAACTTATTTTCTGGTTATTGTTTAGAACTTTTGATATGATCTTATTGTATTAAGATAACCACGTGGCGTTGAAATTGAATGAAAACAAACAAAACTATTTTTGATCCAAGATAAAATCAGACCATCGCGGTCTTCAGAAGTAAATAACGTGTCCTAACCTTTTAGTTCCTGCTCCTTCCCTATTTACTTATAACTGATCAATTCGAAGCGAATATTAAAAAAACCAAACCCCGTTTAAATACTCGTTTCTACAACTAGCGAAGTACATTTTTAGGTTGTACGCATCCCCCCCTTCAATTCAACGTATTTGTCGTCTATTCACCTCACGCTGCAAGAATAGAGCGAGTTCACTCTAAAGATGGTGCAAATCGTGTGACTCCTTTCCCTTCAAAGCAGCGCACATATTTAATTTTCGAATTTAATTCTATAAATTCCTTAAGAGGTGTGTAATTAGCCAAGTTTTAGAAGGAAGAAAGTTTGTCGCAAATATTGCCTTTAATTAGGAACACCGACAACGCCGCGCCGGAAACATAGGCAAATGTTACAGTAATACACTTCTGGCTCAATATTTAAATCATACCTTTTTTTAAAGAGATTATTTTAGTAAATCCTAAATTAAAACATGTTTTTGTAACGCAATCAAATCTAATTGTAATATTTTTTATTAATGTTTGTTTTAAAACTTAATATTTTTATTCACAAACGTTCTGTTTTAATCTACGTTTTACTCGTAAAACACTTGTAAATATTTCACAAACTTGCCTATAGCAGCACTTTATATATGTTGAGGACGGCCGTTTCGGGAGACTGTGTTACGGTCTGAGTTGACAATGGGACACATCTCCCGAAACGGCCGTCCTCAACATATATAAAGTGCTACTACAGGCAAGTTTGGTAAATATTTACAAGTGTTTTAGTGGAAATTAGTAGCTCACGTGAAGATGTAATCAACATATATAAGATTTTACTCTTGCTGATACGTTACACAGTAGATCCCATTTTCTTAAGCTATAATATTTATTCAGTAACACAAGTAAAAAGCTATAACACGCCAGTGTGAACAAAAATAATAAGCATTGATAAAGTTTGCAATAAGCTATTACAAAAATATAGGTGAAAAAACACCAAAACCACAAAAATTAATCAAAAAATAACTAAAATAAGTTACATAAGATTAAATCCTTATGTACATTTCGATGACAAAGTCATCATCTTCAGAGGTTCCTATAACAAAAGTACAATCTAAAACACACAAAAAAAATTAACAAACTAGTCTGACCTTTGCAATAAGCATTGATAAAATTTGCAACAATCCCTACTAGAAGCTGCAACAATCACTGATAAAATTACTGCTTCCATTGCAGCTTTTATGAAGGGCTTTTCACTGTTACTATAAACAATTTGGAATTTTTCAAATTACTGTATTTCAATTGAGATGGCTGTGCATATGGGTAGAGCGTAGACATTTCTTGGGTTTGATGTCCGGTAACGCCAAAAAATTTCTTGAATTTTGTAGTCCATTGCGTTCGGTGAATCTTATTAATCACTTAAACAATAGTTTATGACTATCCGAACTTTATATTTAGTAAATTTGTTAAAACTTACTGAGACAGAACGTTTTCGATCGCTATGTGGCGATCTTCATCACTGTCTTCTGCTTGGAGTTGTTGGGTCAAGCGGTGACGGTTTTAAAGGTAGGTTTTCGATAGTATGAAAGAGTATGTGTGATTTGTATTGTGTTTGTTCCTTTAATATGTTTGTATTTTGTGTTTTTGTGTGTCTGTAAATTTCATATTGTTCTAGTGTGTTGAGATGCGGTCCTCTTTTGTTGTTGTGTATCTAAATTATGATAAATATCTGTGTATTTGTGTCCTGCTTCTTTTAAGTGATTATAAAATGTTGAGTTGGTGTTCTGTTTGTGTTCTTCGACTCTTTGTTCAAAGACACCAACTCAACATTTTACAATCACATAAAAGATACAGGACACAAATACACATATATTTATCATAATTTAGAAATCCTACACGTCAACAAAAAAGGACCGCATCTCAACACACTAGAACAATATGAAATTTACAGACACACAAAAAAAATCAAAATTCAAAGATATTAAACGAACAAACACAATACAAATCACACATACTCTTTGATACTATCAAAAACCTACCTTTAAAAAAACCGTCACCGCTTGACCCAACATCTCCAAGCAGAAGACACTGATGAAGATCTGCACATAGCGATCGAAAACGTTCTGTCTCAGTAAGTTTTAACAAATTTACTAAATATAAAGTTCGGATAGTCATAAACTATTGTTTAAGTGATTAAAAAGAATTTCTGTGGGCTTTTTCAGCCCCCACATCGACTCTAATATTGAAATCAGTACCTAGGGAATAATGGGTGACTGTGGAAGTTCAGCTGGCCGAAGCAAGGCACCCCTACCTTGTTTCCTAAGCCGTAATTGAACTATAATATAACTTTAATTAATTCGCATATGTTTTAATACATTTTATTAAATTTAGCTGTATTTTAAAATAATTTAAAACGCTTATTTTAAAACCCACATTTATTATTTATGTTACTATTTTTTTCAATAATTGATTTTAACATTAATTACTGAAGAATAAAATATTATAAAACCAGATATGTTTAAAATGGCTTAGTTGGCAATGGCTTTACATAATCCTGGCGCTTTCTGAGCAAACATTTTGATTATATTATAAGATTATTGCAAACCTAATTTATACAGAAGTTGTTAATGACGTTGCGATGTAAAGAAACTTAAATAGCACCTGTGATTCCCAAACTGTGCTCTAATTTGAATAAGAGCTGAGGCAAAGTAAAGAAACGTAAGGGAGGGAGCGTTTAAAGAAAGTGCTCCTAATTAAAATACAAAAAATATTTTTTTTTTCAAAATCCACTTGGATTTCCTGACGTACTAACCTAAGAATTTAAGTACATTTACAAATATGTTAAGCTGCAAACAGGGTGGAATGTAAATTGCATATTACCTTTTTGGAGGGGTAAATAAATAATATCGGTTTAGAGAAGTGTGTAAAACTGGCTGTGTTATATATTTTACTTTTATTTATTTAGTTAGTATTTAAATATTTACCTTAACTCTTCTCTTTGTTAATCTTTCGAACGATCTCAATTCTTCCTCTTTCTTTCTCCTTTTGTATCTTCTTTCTTGTTCTCTATTCCTCTGTCTCCCGTTCTCTCCTCATTCTTTTCTCTTCCGCTCTCTCTCTCTCTCTTTCTCTCTCTCTCTCTCTCTCTCTCTCTCTCTCTCTCTCTCTCTCTCTCTCTCTCTCTCTCTCTAATTCCGTCCCCTTTTTCTTCCTCTTTCCACCCTCACTCAATATTTCGTTTCTTTTTTTTCTCCCACTCTCCTTTCTATTCTGTATCCAGAATTTATGTGTTATAATAGCCCTCTCTCTCTCTCTCTCTCTCTCTCTCTCTCTCTCTCTCTCTTTCTCTCTCTCTCTCTCTCTTTCTCTCTCTCTCTCTCTCTCTTTCTCTCTCTCTCTCTCTCTCATTCGATTTGCTTCCTTAACCTCTTTCTCTTTCCTTTTCTTTTTCTCTCTTCCCTTTTCTGTCCTTTTCTTCTGTCTCTCTTTTTTCTTCACTCTTATTTCTCTTATTTCTCTGTGTCCTATTTTCTCCTTTCGCTCCTCCTCCTTCTCTCTATCTCTCTTTTACGCTACCTGCTTTCAAAACTCTTCTTTCGTTTGACTGAGCTGCAAGTGGTGTCGTAGCCGACAAATAGTTTAAATTAGACTAGTGTTACCTTTTATATGTTTTTGTCTTTTTTATATTCTTAAACAATTACAAAATAATATTTAAATATCTTAATTTTTACGTAACTCACGAAATAAAAATCGTTTTTCCGTAACTTCTATGTACTTATATATCTCTGTATAAGTGGCTTTATTCATGGGAGTGCACATAATCTTATTTAACTTCTAAATACTTTTTTTATATTTGTCTACACTATAAATAATAAAGTAACTGCATGAAAGGAAAGTTATTATCAGAGTAATAAAAACATAATACTCTTTTTATAGTTTAAATTAAAAATGTAATGGACACGATGTATTTTAAAGTTTATAAACAATGCTTTTACAGTTTAGATGGAAGACACGGAAGGATAATAAAAGAATGGCTGGTTTCACGGAGAACGAAGGCGTAGGAAATTAGCTTTTCGTGGACTTATAATCAGAACGGGGCGCGCGGAGTGAGGGTGTGTTATCAGAAGGCTCGGCTTAGGGTTTAATTAAAGAAAGTGCATGAATCAGACACGAGGGTTACCTGACTTTAGATTATTGCTTCCTTTCCAACATGTGAACAACGTAAACAAAACACGAGTAACCCTAATGGAATCAACCTTGTTTCTGTATTGTGAGAGTTAAAATCTTTTTGCACTCGTTTTGATAGCGTAGGTATAAAAACACCTGCTTTAAATTATTATCGTAATTATTCCTAAATAGAGAATATTGTTACATTCTGGTGAATATAAATAATACACGCCTTTAAACCGTTTCATATAATAAATCTCCAGACTTTCATTGTATTATAACCATTGAAACACGGTTCATCTTATTCAAATATAGGCTACTCACTTTCTAACCGTATGTAATTTTACCTATTGCTTATTTGAGTTTATACGTAAACCTATAGGTTTGTTATAAAAACAAATAATTTCAGTATTTTAAAAGTATTTGTTGTTAGAAATTACTCACTTGATTTTAAGGAATTTCTTTTTCAAAATGACCTGCCAAAAATTGTAGCATCAAATGAAATGCAATTAAATTAATATATTTTAGTTGTAAATAAACTAATACAATTATTTTCAAATGTTTACTTTTTGTATAAATGGGAATCTATTTTACAGAAATATTACATTTTTTTAATGCAAATGTGTCGAAGGACGTTTTCATTTGAAAATTAGCATAATAATATATAATTCATAACCATTATATTGAAATAAAAAAAAAATCGAAGTATAAAATAATATGTTTATTATCTGAAACGAAATTGAATAAGATTTTCAAAGCAAAATAAACCACGTGTTAAAACAGCTGTTCTACAATATAACCTATAACATAAAATCAGCTGTTGTGTGAAATCATATGTTATTACATAACTTAGCCTAAAATACTTGTATACAGCACTTATATACAAGTATACATATACCTTATGCACAACTTGTATGTTGTAGCCTACACTATATAGAAATTTTAGATCGTAATTATTTTAGTGTGAAACTAACTCAAAAATTTTTCTTCGCTCTATTTTCTTTTCACCCGCGCCAAAAGAACTATTCACTTCAAAAAATATGTTTGTAGATCGTGCTTTATTTAAAACATAATTGGCTACATATATTCTAATTTGTTGTCTAATTTAACATTCTAATTTGTTTAGAATAACGGAGACAGTTTACGTTTTTATAGACCCGAAACACAAAATTTTGCTCTAAATTCAGGATCCGCATCTGAATACAAATGACGAATCGCCAAAACGTCCCCATTACCTTTCGGTCGGCATTAAAGTTACCTCTCGGTCGGCATTAAAGCGTATTACGGTTTGGAAGCGGTATCGAAAGCCTTGGAGAAATCAAAGAGGATTTAATTAAGTAGGCAACCATTGAGGATTATAACTGTGAACCGGGCTTGAATACAATTGTAAAAGCTAGCTCAAGCAATAAATTACGATCTAGTTGAAAAGTTTTTTTTTTAAATTGAAAAGGCTGTTAAAAATTGTATAAACGTGTGTGTACTGTAAAGGTTTTTAACGTTATAATGTACGTGTAAACATGAGCATTTAGTGAAAACGTGATGCTATGAAACTAAAACCGTTACACTTAAATGAATTTACTGCAATGTCTTTTTGAAATTTTAAGGTTGTTTTAATGTTTTAAACGCATTGTATTGCGTTTTTTTATAAAAGTAAATTTAAGATTAAACTGTAATCCTAATATGTGTAAAGAACATTGTGGTTCAAAAGAATGACCTGACTTCAATATATTTATTGCAAAAAATTATTTACACGAAAAAATTTAATATGGAATGAAGTATTTACAAAAGAATGGAGTTTATGAAAATGTATTGCAAATGTTCAGTATGTGCTCCATTAACTGCGTGAATGGCGTGTTGTGTGGAAGATGGCAGCTTCCACTGAAGCTACTGTAGCTGACATATTGTTTTTTTAACTAGGAAGTATCACGAGAGAAGAGAGGAACAAAAACGAGCTATTTATGGAAAAGCCAAGTGTTATATCATATGACCTAGAAGGCCAAAGGCGTCACGCAAAATCCCTTTGTTTATGCGGACGCCGTACTACGACAGCCTGACCACTCAAAGTCCGCTACTAACATAGCAGAGATCAAGCGGGGATTTTCGTAATTGTTTCCAGTTTATGTGGACAATGTGGTAGGCTATAAAAAAGAACGAACATTTCTTATTCTAAATCAAAATAAGCGTTATTTTAAGGAAGTTTATATGAATTTTAAAATATATATACGTTATTAGTGTTTCGAGTAGTAAATGGAATCAAACTTTGTGTTTTATTTGGAATCATGTTAATTTTGTTATTATTTACACAATTTTTTAATAAAATTGTAGTATAATATAAATACTGCGACCTATTCTAAAATTTGCTTGGTTAGAAATATTAATTTTTATAAAGTTTTTCAACGAAGCTCTAATAAATACAAATTTAATTAAAGAATACAATTTTATTTCTCGTTTTAAGTTCCGAATTCACGCTTTACTAAATTCTTACCTTAGAAAATGAGAGCAAAAGCTTTTCTGTTGAAGGTAATAAAGCATCATTTACATCTTTAAAGAAGCGTTAAAGTCTTTGGAGCGCGACGAACAAGTGTAACACTTTTTGTACAAAACGTTAAATCAAAACAAGCTGTAAACGCGTTTATGATTTCAATTTCAAAGCCATCGTAAAGAAAGAAAGAATATAAGGGTTGAAAGGGGTTGAAGTGCGCTCCGCTACATCGGCACTCAATCATTTCGGAAAATATAGATAAGGGAGGGCATAAAGGAATCCGAATCTGTTTCAGTTAAGGGAGGAAAGATGTTTTCCTGGATGTGGAAATAGAGTGCATTATCACTTAAAAAGGATCGCTGCAGGTTGCAACTGAGGAAATATTAAATAAAAGCGTGTATAAATCTTGACTTGGAATCGTTGGCAAGTCTGGCTGACCTGCGTTTGACAATTACAAAAGGATAAAAACAGCGCGAAGGATTTACGCCCTGTCCGCGATGGGAATGTATTTCCCTTAGAATTTGTCATTCACTAAAAATGCGATACAGCGAAATATTTATCTCAAGCTCGGTATGATGGATTTATTGCGGGAATAAAGGCGTCGTTTAGTTTTTGAATGTAGATAAAGTTAAATATTTTCTGTAAATGTTCGAAGGCAAAAATATAGATAAATGTTCTATAGTTGGTTAAAGTTAGTAACTTCAAATAAACTCTTTTGTTTCTATAAATAGTTTGCAAAACGTTTAATTTACTTTTCCAGTTTTAACTCTAAGAACTAACTCTATTTTAGCTCTTTTCAGTTTTGCTTTATCGAAGTTCTTTTAAATCTATCAGCTTAAAATGAAAATCATTGAAAATCAAATGATTTTATTTAGATTTTGGTTAAATCTGTTTTTTTATTATTCGAATATTGTTTTATATTATTGTAAACATATTTATAATTATTTCTGATAGCTTTAGATATATTACATAAGTTATATCTAACAATTAGTTAACAATAGTTATGTCTTACTGCAACAATTCACTTCTGACATATTTAGTCTTAGGTTAATTGTAATTTGTTGTACATTACAATGTTTGCTTCTAAATCTAGTAGGTTTTACGTATATTTCCTGTAAATTAGAATAACAAAGAAATCAGTAGGACAGCCCCTGGGTATTACATCCTCTACTCATCCGTACTAAACAAACATTCGCCCAAATTGAAATACCTTTCCGTGTTGCCCGTTTAATACCAACAGCCCTGATCCAAAATATTCCGGACAGTGTTGAAATAGACACGATGCAAAAACCACGGGGTTCAGGAGACCCTCTCCTCATTTATTGAGTGACTGGATTTTGTTGAATTTTTAATCCGTTCAATAATCATTTTTTGTCAAAAAGTTTGATGCTTTTCCCCTCATAAAAGGTTTGTTTTTATTATACATTAACAATTGGAAAATTTATGAAGATATCCTAAACATAATGTTGTCTGATAAAACATTAAATAAACTCTAGAGAGAAAGAAATATTATATGATTACAAAACGTAAAAGTGATCCCTTCATCGCCTCTTAAAGATTAAAGGGGGAAAGACGAACCGCGATCTAGTGACTCCCATTGGAACTATTTGAAGAAGAGAAATCGCACGGCAATCCTGCGCCCCTGCGATACGATGTTGCCAATTAGATCAGCAGTAACGTAACGAGGTCTAAGGCTTCGACACAATGAATTATATCTACCGACATGTAATTAGATCGAATGGACGGACTGCCTCTCCCCTTCCAAGCTGTAAACATTTCACCAGACTGCCGTAATTTAGTGGCGAAACAGTTGCCGTCATTCCTGTCGCCACGTGTGAAAGAAGGAACACGTTAGAATGGTCAGTAAACTGGAATGGGTAAATTGTCTCCGGCTGATAAACAAGAAATTAAGTTGTTCGAAACGCCCTAATACAGTCACTGCCGGAAATGTAAGACATAGGTTGGCGATGAGCCAGAAAATATCATTTTTAATTGTAGCCAGAATAATAAATTAATTATTCAGCGCTTTATCAAATTTGTATTGAATCTCACCAATTACTACATTAAAATACTTTAGAGATTTTATAGACCGGATTAAGAAATGGTGAGCATTGAATTTTAATTAAGAGTGGTTATCATTAGAAAAATGTAGGTTTTGAAACGTTATAAATATAGATGGTACTTGCAGAGCGTTCATTAAAATCTTTTTTTTTAAATCGTCCAATAAAATGATTTTTTCCCTTCCAGTGTTCATTAAAGTCTTTCTCAATTTTATAGACTTCCGGCTGCTATCGCATTACAACAATACACCTTGTACATATATTGCTTGATAAATAATTTAATTATAAAAACCATTTGTATACGTTCATACTTTTAGATTGGCTAAAGATTAAACCTTTTGCTCTAATTAAACTTCAAAACGTTATTTGAATTTTTTTTAATTAGTTTTAATAAATTGCTTTTATGGTTTCTTTTATTTAAATCATTTAAAATTTAATAAATAAGCAAATCCCCTTATTGCCTTAAAACAAAGAAACACTCACAGAAAATTATTTTAGGTCAATACATTTGCTCCAATATGTATTATACTAGTGGCGTATAAGCCTGTAGTATTTGAATTTGGGAAGGGGTAATTCTACTCTTCTACCACAATTTAAAAACAGTGTTTTCATATCTTTTTTTTCTTTTCTTGGAAATATTTTTACTTGGGTAATATTGCAGAACAATAAAATTCATTAGACACAAGTTTTTAGATACAAATTATTACAATTAAAATTTAATTACTTTCATTAAAATTACATACGATTTCTTGAACAAAGAATGATTTTCAGTTTTTGTGTTGAACATCTTGAAGTTTTTCTTATGCACCACAGAACACCAATACGCCACAGACTCACTCCTGAACCAACAGTTTTGTCCGTGAGTCACAGCATTGAGCAATGTACTGACGTAGCGCGAAACCCGTCTGCTAAAAAATACCAGTAAGCAGTGGTTTTTGCCAAGTAATGCAAAAGTGTAAAAGAATAATTTCTCCCTTATATTAATATTACTATTACAACTCCTATCATATATTTTTATTAATATATCCTTATTTTGTTTAATAATTTAAACCAACATAGGTTATTCAAACAAGAATATTTATTAATTAATATTCATAGCTTTTCGTTGGTAAACAGTACAAACATCATCAGGAATGAAAAATGTATTATAAATTACATGCCTTTTTACATACAGTTATTACATGGTGTTTATAAATTAGAATGCGAAAACTGTAATAAAACCTATATAGCTCAAACCGAGAAAAAGTTAAAAGAAAGATATAAAGAACATTTGAATGCTTATCTAAATCCAGAAATATAATTAATAATAATAATAAGCGTATTAATAATAAGCACCAATTTCCAAATATTGAAAATGTGAAACATTTAAAAGAAATTAATAAAGGATTAAGAATGAATATATATGAAGCATTTGAAATATATAAATACAGTAATAATAACAAATTATTAAAAGAACAAATATAAATACATTCTAAATTTGATACTATATTCAATGTCTATAATGTTACAGCAACAAAATAAACTTTGCATTTGTATAAATTTAGCAACTTTAACATATGTTTTATGCATATAGCTTGCATTATTGTATTGTTCATTCCTGATGATGTTGGTACTGTTTACCAACGAAAAGCTTTGGATATAAATTAATCAATATTCTTGTATTTCAATAACCTATGTTGTTTTATATATATTGAAATTACTATCATATATTATAGTAATATCCGAATGTCGGTTGTCCCGATTTCGACTAGTAAACATGTGATGCAAAACATTATTGTCTTGGCTAGGTAAAGTGGTAGGCCTATCTACATGTTTTGACACAACTTTCAAACTGTACAATAAGTTTACTTTTCAAAATCTCTCCAAACTATTGAACATTTCTATCGGCGAACTTATTTTATTCCACTTGGGCTGTGCATGTGCAGCTCATCACTGTCTCGACGCGAACAGGAGCTTTTGTTTGCCATTAATTTGCCACCCGTATCAAGTCGGAACTCAAATAATCACCGTATGTGTTAATTAACTACAGTGTCTTATTTCCTCTTTGTTCGAGAACTACAGTACAGGCTGTAGTTAGGTATTCGGTCACTGCGTGCGGCATGGCGCTGCGATCGATACCCAGATACCGGACACCTTCCGCCAACCAATGGATTACTGCCCTGATCGACTGACGTAAACTGTGCATTGTGTATTGTGTAACAGTGTTTTCGTTGGGTCTGTTACATTACACCTTTTGCTTCCTATTACTTGATATTTTATACGAGGTTGCCCTAATTTGGATACCAAAACGAGATTCAGTGAAGATCGAAAACCTAAACTTTATTACTACTCCGAATAAAACTAATGCAATAGGTCTCCAAAACATAAAATAAAAATATTATAATAAGCTTTGTCATAGATTTATTATTATTAGTTTTGTTATTACTTATTATTATTAGTTTTGTTGTTATTTATTTTTATGAGTCTTGTTATTACTTATTATTATTAGTTTTGTTGTTATTTATTTTTATGAGTCTTGTTATTATTTATTATTATTAGTTTTGTTGCTATTTATTATTATTAGTTTTGTTATTACTTATTATAATTAGTTGTGTTGTTATTTATTTTTATGAGTCTTGTTATTACTTATTATTATTAGTTTTGTTTTTATTTATTTTTATGAGTTTTGTTGTTATTTAATATTATAAGTTTTGTTATTATTTATTATTATTGGTTTTTTTGGTATTTATTTTTATGCGTCTTGTTATTATTTATTATTATTAGTTTTGTTGTTATTTATTATTATTAGTTTTATTATTATTTATTTTATTAGTTTTGTTATTATTTGTTATTATTAGTTTTGTTATTACTTGTTATTATTCGTTTTGTTGGTATTTACTTTTATGAGTCTTATTATTATTTATTCTTATTAGTTTTGTTGTTATTTATTATTATTAGTTTTGTTGTTATCTATTGTTATTAGTTTTGTTGTTATTTATTATTATTAGTTTTGTTATATTGTTCGTTATTGTTATATTGTTATATTCTATAAGTAATTATTGCATAACTGAGTGAATACTGTAGAATTTACGTGTTGGCGCGTTTCGAGACAATCGTTTCATTTACGAACCTGACCCTCTATACCTTTTCGTAAATGAAACTATTGTTTCGAAATGCGTCAACACGTTATTTAATTACTTATATTTTAATCAGTGAATTCAAAATGATTGCCACAAGCAGCTTTATTGTTATATTGTTATGTCTTACTACTATTTATTTGTTGTTTATTGTTGTTTGTTTGTTGTTTGTTTGTTGTTATATATTTATTTGTTAATTTTGTAATTGTATTTTCCTTGAAATTTACTACCTCAAATATCACCCTAGATTGGCAATGATGACGAAAATTGGGTAAGGGCATAATGATTAGGCCTACCTGGTAAGGGGGTAAAGCGAAATCATGGCATAGCGTGGGAAGGGTAGCTTAGTAGATTTGTTGTGTCTGTTTCGTAAAGAGGTATCGACTCTATATACCCCTTGTACGCAGAAAGATAACAGAGAGTAAATGAAATGACGTAGGAATGAAAAAAGGAGATAGTGATCTCCTAGTACTGGGCTTGGCTTTGGCAGGGATACTGCCTGAGTCTCTCTTCTTAACTGGTTTATCACTACATATATTTATAACTTAAATACTAACTGAATGCTATACTGGAGAAATTAAAGAATGTCAGAAACTAGTAAATATGTACGCTTAGAAGTTTTTAACCTCCTTCGCCCGCTTTACGTATCCAAATCTTTTTTTAGAACTCCTCCGATCACTTTTTTCACTTTTCGGATCCATACACACGCCTCAAAGTATTCCAGTAATTATATACGCAATTTTACCTCTTCCTAAATTTCCACAGGAAGGGTTTTTACTGTGTTACTTCCCCATTGCCGTGTTCCTTTCGCTAGTAGCTACGTCATCTCTCAGTTTCCAGTTCCTACCCCCAACCCCAAGTTGCACATCTAATTTCCATGCTTCCTTCTCTGAAACTTTACTTTTATTTTCATCCCCTTGTGCGGGCAGATGTTACTTGATTTTTAATTAAAAATTAATAAATGCATTTCCAATTAATAAGTTTTAAAATAACATAGGCGGCTGCCTGTTACTGCTGTGTATAAAGTGAATTTTAAATTTACTTTTATGAACTTTTTACTACAATGAAATCATTTCCAACTAGTAAAGGGAAGTAGAAGATAGGTATTTCATAATTCTTTCTTCACCAGTAGATTTCATCTTCATTTCCAGTTAGATCCATATTTATTTCATATTGTCTATCAATGTTTAGATGTTATAAATTAACATTTCCTGTACTTCAGTGCTAACAGTAACACGATTCATTAAAGTCTTTTTCTTATGGCGCTAACCACACTGTATACAGAGTTCTGCAAAATCAAAAGGTTAACTACAGTAAACGACAAACATGAAAACGTAATAAAGAAGAACAAAACACAATATTGATGAATAGAACAGTATAATTATTTTAAAGTACTGTATAATCAGTTATGACCACAAACATGTTTCTTGTAAAACCAACTTTTTTTAGGATATTTTCTTTAATATATAACCTGCACAGAAACTGTTAGCGTTCGTACAAACAGGTTTTTATAAACACTTGCTTTTGAAACCGCTCCGAAATTTAATGTCTGAATAAAGTCACCGAAATTGTTCAGCTTGCCATGAATTTTTTTGTCATTTGCTTATTTTACGAGGACGTCCCGTCCCCTTTGCAAGTGTAACAACGTATATCATCTTTACAGCGAAGTGTACGCCTTCGTAATAAACTAGAAAACTTTATCACCAGAATACCTTCACTTGCAACATTAGAAAGTACCAAGTTCCCCACTTTGTAGTGCCTAGCCCCGCGTGAAGTGCTATTTACGTATTTTAGCTCAACAAATGTCTTATTTATTGATTGGCATAAATTTATTTTATGAAATTTTATATCATCGTACGTCTCTTTATAGGCATTAAGTGGTAACGGAAGAAACATTACTTGCTTGAATTGGTATCTTGTCAGAAGTATTTCTTAATATATTCATCCCTTAAAACTAGCATTAATAAAAATTGTTTGGTTTTATATTTCTAATTAATCCTTGATAATTCCTTTCAGAAGAATTTCTAATCTTGCTTAAATATATGTGCATCCCTTAAAACTAGTTGTATTAAATTATTTTACATTTTATTTTCAAGTAATCCTCGATAAATCTTTTCAGAGGTATTTAAATCTTCCCTAATTAAATGTTTATCCCTTAAAACTAGATTTAGTAACTTGTTTGATATTATATTCTTAGGTAATCCTAGATATTTCTTTTCAAACGTATTTCTAATCTTGTATACCTATGTCATCCATTTTAATCTAGTGTTAATTCATTGTTTGATTTTATATTTCTAGGTAATCCTAAATGATTCTTCTTAAAAGGATTTCTAATCTTGGATAACTACATGTTCATTCCTTAAAACTAGTTTCAATAAATTGTTTGATTATATATTTTTAGATAATCCTAGATAATTATTTTCAGAACTATTTAAACCTTGCCTAACTAAATGTTTATCCCTTAAAACTGGTTTTAATAAATTGTTTGATTAGTTTTTAGATAATCCTAGATAATTCTTTTCAAAAGTAATTCTAATCTTATATAACTAATATGTTCATCCCTTAAAACTAGCTTTAATAAATGGTTTGATTATATATATATATATATATATATATATATATATATATATTGTAATCCTCGATAATTATTTTCAGAGTTATTTTTAACTATATGCCAATGGGATGCCAACTATATATTCATCCAACAATATTCTTTTTAACAACTATCTTATGTAATATTTAAAAAAAATCTTCAATGCTCATATCAAAGAAGAAATATTAAATGTTTCTCACTTAAAATAGCATTAATAAATGACACTTACACCCACCTGATTAATACCAAACGAAGGGTATATTTAACTATACGATGCAATACAGAACGGCATTTTAAAATCGTATTTAGTAATCAATACATCGCTGGTTGAAAAAGTTTCATCAGATTATTCAATTCATCGATAATCGCTAGAAACAAATCATGATTGGTCGGCCGATATTTCACTTAAATTGTTACCGATTAGACCCCCTCCCGCTTCGGAACAGAAACAACCCAAAAAGCATTTCAATTGCGAAAAAAACTGTAGCGTCGGCGTATTTACTCCGGTGAAAATATTATCGCTGCGTTGTGCGAGCGCGCGCACGACGCGGCCCCGATTATCGAGAGCAGCCAAAGCGCGGTGATTAAGTGCCCCCATAAAAACAAATTATTCATTGCTTCAGAGCCCTTCAGCTTGATGGACGAGTTGTTAAATTTAAGTGTATTATTGCAATAACACGCTACTGGATTTGCATAACGACAATGCCCATTTGGGGTGTTTCATCTCGCTTACATCTTTACATAGATTGTTAGAGGGGATATTAGGTGTAGTCTACATAGAAACAAAGTGTCAAGTTTGTCTAAAAACTTTAAAATTGTATATTTTATAATAAAAAAAAAGTTTCTTTTATAGAAATTTTGCAATCTATTTCTCACAAATGAGAATCTTCTAATCAGTTGTAATAATTTAGGAGTTTAACTTTGATTTAAAGTAGAATAGGAATGGGCCTGTGGCAGGGTAGGGATGCGATGTTGTCAGTTCGAATGCATTGACAGTTCACCCGCCACTGCCAGCCACTGTAATTGCAGAACGAAGCAAGCTACACCACTAGTAAATCACTCCACCACAGTTACGATAACACTGAGCGACGAACGGAAGTTTAACGTCGAATTGGTAACAATGCTAACCCACGTAGCAACATGTGAATTTCCTATTAGCTCAGACGGCTGTAGTCCCCACTCCCTCTGGCCGATTTCACCTACGCTTAATCCTATTCTGTTTTAAATCAAACCATAGGGACTAGTCTTGTAGTAATTGCCTCTGAAGATGATTGATTTGCAAAGAAATGTACCCTACATCAGGATAAATCAAAAGACTTTTGTGGTTTAGGAGGTTTATCTATTTATAATTGAAGTTTACACCCCAGTTGTCCCATGTTATTAAGTATATTCTTCAGTTAATAAATATATGAATTTATGTTTCAATAAATCTTACTTATTTGGAAATCTTACTTATGTAAGATTCAATAAATCTTACTTATGTTTGTTACAATTCAGAAATGAAAACCTCCTTGTTTGCGTCTAGCTTTTTAAGGAGACATTTTTTTACGATTTCAATTAAATTCTTTACATAAAATTTTTAATTAGTAAATTGTTTAACTTACAAAGAAGTTTTTTAATAAATAATTACTTCTATTAATAACCACATTATCTAAATAAAGTTTTCTCTTCAGTCGCTCATTGTATATCACATTTTTTTTATCTGTTTCCTACTGTTTTAACTGTTAAATTAGGTAACACCAAACAGACTGAAAACATGTTCCTTTTGTATGCTTCATAACTGTCCTGAAATTGATCCAGATAAAATTTACAAATCATTAAAATAATTTCTCTGTCTGAATAAAGGATTTCTTTTCTATATTTTTCACCGGACTCGCTGCAAACTGTACTTTGCATTACTCCCGACTTCAGTTTAACTTTTGTGTTCCAGTACAAAAACCTAAAACACTGAAGGCGAGTGAAAAGAATACGTGAACAAAATACTTCATCTGAACAGTGTCTTTAGAAATCTCTCGACGCGGCCCGTTTCTGTACGTCTGCATATTTCTCATCACTGCTTCATCATTTCGAAGACCGACCTCACTACATCAAAGGAAATTGTGCTCTTTGCGAGTTTTCTGGCCTACACACGTAATCCCTTACGATTTGTGATTCCTTTTTTTCTATAAATTTTGCAAGTTTTTACTCTATGATATATATATCTGTGCACCTTTTTTTTTTAATAAAACGAATTAACATTTTGTCGAACTTGGACTCCTCTCTCTCTCTCTCTCTCTCTCTCTCTCTCTCTCTCTCTCTCTCTCTCTCTCTCTCTCTCTCTCATTATCTCTTTCTCTCTCTGTCTCTCTCTCTCATTATCTCTTTCTCTCTCTCTCTCTCATTATCTCTTTCTCTCTCTGTCTCTCTCTCTCATTATCTCTTTCTCTCTCTCTCTTTCTTTCTCTCTCTCATTATCTCTTTCTCTCTCTCTCTCTGTCATTATCTCTTACTCTCTCTCTCTCATTATCTCTTACTCTCTCTTTCTCTCTCTCTGTCTCTCTCTCTCTCTCATTATCTCTTTCTCTCTCTTTCTCTCTCTTTCTCTCTCTCTCTCTCATTATCTCTTTCTCTCTCTGTCTGTCTCTCTCTCTCATTATCTCTTTCTCTCTCTGTCTCTCTCTCTCTCTCATTATCTCTTTCTCGCTCTGTCTCTCTCTCTCATTATCTCTTTCTCTCTCTCTCTCTTTTTTTTGTCTCTCTCTCTCTCATTATCTCTTTCTTTCTCTCTCTCTCTCTCTCTCTCTCTCATTATCTCTTTCTCCCTCTGTCTCTCTCTCTCATTATCTCTTACTCTCTCTTTTTCTCTCTCTCATTATCTCTTTCTCTCTCTCTCTCTCTCTCTCTCTCTCTCTCACACACACACATACACATACTCTCTGTACATGTTCCTTAGATTTATTTGAAATGTAGAAAAGACATATGCACTTCGGAAAAATTTTACAACAATTTTCACGCACAGATGAGCGCATTGTGCAAACGAATCTGTGGTTCTTACGATGGTTTAAAAACGTCTCTGCAATGACTTGTGCTGATCAGCAGGGCAATAAATATTGTCAGTCACAGATAAAGACTATCAAAGACAGAGACTTTATTTACATAGGGCTGAACGTGTGTTTGTGTTTGTTCCCCCTTCCCTACGCCTTAATGAATGACCGTCCAATGTCCTCTTTCCAGTGCACGTCGGAATGGGGTTCTAAGAGCTTGTTTTGTGGATGCTTGCACGTATTGTGTTGCTGTTTTTTTTGCATTGTTTTTTGTATGTTTTAGCGGTAAGTTGAATTTCTATTTTACTGTTATTATATTACACTTTAAGTGGGTTGTGTCTACTAATTATACAACGTGAATTTTTCTTTTTTCTCTTCCTTATTACTAATGTACAGTAGGCCCTATATATTTCTTATTTGGCAGACAAATATGTTTTATAATTACTGTATTTGCTTTGTACAAGTAATCCATATTGACAAAATAAATTATACCTGGCCGTACAAAACTTCTTCAGTAACGGGGGAAAATAATAAAATCCGAAAAAATTAAATTTTGAAACCAAATTCAAAAATATCTTCACTTCACAATTAACAACATAATTTTTACAATAAATTTTTTATTTTTATAAAACAATGTGCTATGTTACTTACGTGAGGGTATAGATACAAAGTACCAAGCGTTGTAGCTACTAAGCATCAGATTAGGGTAGATTTGGTTATAAAAAAGAAAAACAAAATAGTCTTCTAAGAGCTCGTTTACAAGGGAAGTGTGCTCAATTTTGTTAAGTTTCTGTATCGCTGCACGGAACATAGAGGCCGTGTTAAGACTTTTAACGGTTTACCTCGTGCATTAGTAAACATTTCTTAAAACCCCCAAATCTACCCTAACCGGATATTTTGTAGTATTACCCTAAAGTAGGTATAAAATTGTGTTCTGTTTTATAAAAACCTGATTTAAAGAAGTTTTTTTGTGTGAGGTGAAGTGAATTTGTTTTTGGCAGTTTTTTTTCATTTTTAGGGCCTCAGTGTTACATAATACCATTTTCCCAGTGTCCTTGAAGACTTTCTCCATTATCAGGTGTATTTTTAAATGAAACCTCTTGACCACAAAAACCTTTTATTTAGGTCGCTATGTACATTTCGATTGCAGAGCAACCATCTTCAGAAGAAATTATTACAAGAACAGACTAACTACAACGCCAAATATTAAAATACTTCACTCAGAAATTCATTACACCATTAGTTTATTAATATATGCAGACTAGTTTCAACGACGTCGTCTTCATCAGTGGTTGCCCACTTCTAGTCTGTATGTATTGATAGTCTGTTCTGAGATTTTGAGTGGACTCTTTTAAAATTTACCGTTGTGAATTGTTCTCGCAAGCTAAGCTCCAATTAACTTAGTAATAGACTAGCTACTTTTAGGTAGTAGAGCTACGACTATTAGGTGTTATTCTTTTAATAATTTCTTCTGAAGTGGTTGCTTTGTAATCGAAATGTACATAGGGATCTAAATATATAGATTTGTGATTAAGAGGTTTCATTTATTTGAAATAAAAAAACCCGCCACAATGGCTCCCAATTTGTTAGGTGTAATTATGTTTGTCTATTTAATTATGTTTAGAATGCAGAATTATTTAAAAATTAATTAATTTTAAAACTAATTAATTAGTTGTAATGCTTAAACTTAAATTATTTTATAAACAAAAATAACGTTTTTCCACATACAATATAATTTCTACCTGCCAAGGCATTTTGAATCGAGTAATTACTCCAGAAACACCTGTTAGGGGTAAAGCCTTAAATGTTAAGCACTCCGTATATTTAACTGGAGACGCCGATGTAGCCGAGGTAAAGGAAAATGCGGCGCACTAAAGAGCTAAATGCTGAGAAACAAATGAGGGCAACGTATAAGCCACGCGTGTAGTCAGATCTCGGGGGTTCAATTTGTAAGGGGAATGTGGTCTGAAAGGGGGCGAGGGGGAGGTGTATTGCTGAGGCAATTTCCAGCCCGCGCGGCGGATATGAAGAGTGGCAAATAATGAAATCGTGTGAAACTAGGGTGTAAAGGTTTGCTCCCTCGTTATAATAAAATGAATGATTTCCCAAGTCGGCGCCTAAATGCGCTCATTAAATCCGAGGGCCTCGGCCGTTCTGATTGCGTCGTTTTTAGAGACGCATTTACGAAATGCGTTAAAGTCTTTTCGTTTGTTCGTGTGTACGAAGTGGGGGAAATTTAAACGATCGGTCCGGAATTGTTGCTAGAACACATACTTACTATAGAAAGAAATCTTCCTTGACTCTATTGCAAATCAGTATAATTCCAAAACAAGTGAGTAGGCCTCTATGACGTATTTTAAATGCTTGTAAAATATTCAGATACCTAGTACAACAGAAATTCCTAGAAGCGTAAAATTTAAAAAATGCAAAGTAAAATAGAAGCAAAACAAGTACAAAGGTGCTCAGACTACAGTATATGGGACACGACTATGTGAACGTAACTAACCTACAAACTTCTGACTTTATCCATCTTGTAAATCTCTCGTTCTTAACACAATGTAAACTTCGTTTTCCACTTAAAATTAAGCGCTCCGTTTAGCAACTTCTTGGCGTTTATATAGAGTGACAGAGACTACTTAAATATTTATTCTATTGTTACAGACAAAACGTTAAAACGTCAATAACAATATTAGATAATTATTAAGATGAACTACTCCCGCTGATCGACGAAAAGTTTTAAATCCTGATCACTTGGAACATGCTGAACACGAATCTAAAGTTATTTTTAACGGTAAGCATAAATTAACCTAAAATAAACTAGATTAAACCTAGGTGCATACCTTGGAGATATTTTGGTCGGTACAAAGTTGATATTGCACCGAGTTGGTTTATGTTCACTTTGATTCGCTCTAAAAACGAACCTGCTTTGGCCGAAACCCTCCACCCACACTTTTTCCTGCATATCTTTGGCAGTGAAACACCCTTCCCACACCTAAACTAGAAGTATCCGTGATCTTCACTGTGTCATCGCACATCAAACAGTTCGTCTTCGTTGGGAGGACGTTGTACGAACCTAAAGCCTCAATAACCAGCCTTTCGACGAACAAACAAGCTTCGAAAAGTAATGTGTGGCAAGATCTGTCACACACACACCCGCGCACACGCACACACACACACACACACACACACACACACACACACACACACACACACAAGCATTAAATACGGTGAGCTTATTTGGTAGAAACGTCAGGCTGCATCTATCAGGCAATTAGAAAGCATCTTTCAGCTCCCGTGACTACTATCACCAAGATGGTTTATTTTGGTTTGCCGCTAAAAATAACGCAGATTCGCTCCTTTTTCAGTTGAAAAGTCATATGGCATCTGTCGGCCAATCGAAAAGGATCTTGCGGGTCACGTGACTTAAGTTTGCCGCTGAGATTCGCGCCTTTTTGACGAGAATAAAAACTTTCGTGAGATCAGAGCTTTAGTAAGCACCTAGGTCGGGTCAGGTAGATTAGGTTAGTTTATTTTATGTTTGCCGTTGAAAAATAACTACAGATTCGTGTTCGTCATGGTCAAATTGACCAGGATTTAAAACTTTTCGCCGATCAGAGCGGGAGTAGCTCATCTTAATAATTACCTAATATTGTAATAGTCTTGCTTAGTTGTGCTAAGTAGGCCTACAGACCACGTAGCTACTCAAGGGGAAGACGGTAAAGTGTGGGAAACAGTTGTGCTAAGTACAGAGTGCGTAGCTACACAAGGGGAAGGACGGTAAAGTGTGGGAAAACGACTAAATTCCAGAACGTCTGGAGTTTCCCGGACGTGGACGACAATCGGGCTTTGTCGAAACGTAGTGGGCATTTCCGTCTTTTTCACGCGTCAAGTAAAAAGGCCTTTCACTTACAGACATTTTTGTGAGTTATAATTACATCAGGTTTCTGTTCAACGTTTGCCTCTCAAAATCTACCGAAATTAAAAACCGTGAATTTAAATGAAAATTAAAAAACAAGTAACATTTGTTTCTCGTAAAAAACACTCAAGAATATTGAAAATCTAATCTGAACATGTTTATCTTAACGTAAAGATACATGATCTGCAATATTTGACAGATACTGTATGAAAACCGTCCTGTTCACAAACAGACATTTACAAACTGAAGGTTTCCTAATTAAACTAGGCGCTATTTTATTATATATTAAAATTAAACTTTGTTAAAAAGTAATCGATTTAGATAGCTCAATAATTGAGATAATTAAGAAAATTAAATTTCTCAATGGTAACATTCAATTTAGCAACAGGTTAGCTTACGTTAAAAAAATTATTACTTTTCCAATCGTAACCGCACCTATTCTAAACGAATAGATCTATTATTGCTGTATTTTACACTAGTACCGCGATTATCCGAGCCCCGATTAACCGAATTCCGGGTTAACCGAAGTAGTTAGAATGTTAATTACTTTTATAAGTTTTGGCTCTTGGCATGCTCTTAGAGCGATGACGTGAAAATACGTTTTCAATATATGTATGTTTTTTTTTCATTACGAATTGTTCGCTTCATTTTCATTTGTAGGCCTACGTTAATTCTTCATTTGGCAATACATTAGATACTTTTTTCACCCGTTTGACCACGTTTTCATTTCATCAGCTCACCATACGATCTTCTGTATTTTTGACAGAGTCCGTGTTACCCGGGTCTTCTATTAACCGACATTCATTTAGTTATTTGTGATATGGTCTAACAAGTGCGATCTTCGCTGAAGATTTGCATTATGAAGAAGCGGGTTTTTAAAGTGAGGTTTTGTTTGACGATAATTAATATGCCTTTGATGTTTTACTCATGGTTTACGATGTAAAATTGTTATGCCATAATGTTATTATTATATACTTTATATCTATTAATAGTTATATTTAATTTATATTTTAATACATTACTACAATGATCTTATCAATTTTAATGATAATAAATTATATATTTTTACTAATTTAAAAAATACTTAACTAAGTGTATACGTAATGGCTTACTTGCTGCGCGCTTCAAAACATTCGTTCCTTTTAGGAAGCTAGCCCACTACCGAAGCAAAACCCTCTGAGTAGAGGGCTAGCTTCGTAAAAGGAACGAATGTTTTGAAGCGCGTCAGCAAGTAAGCCATTATGTATTCACTTAGTTAAGTATTTTTAAAATTAGTTTAATCAGTGAATTTAAAATGATTACTTCAAGCAACTTTTTTTTTAATGAAAACTTCCTTAGGCGCGTCTGCCACTTTTTAAGAATCTGTTTCAATTAAATTCGTTAAATAAAATTTTTTATTATAAATTTGTTATTAAAACTATATTATTTTATTTTTAACTATATTACCTGTTAAATACATTCTGCAAACGAAGTGCAGTAGGGTCTCGATAATTCGAGGTAAATGGGACCGAGGCGCCTCGGATTACATGGAAATACCTTCCTGTGCATAAGGAAAAATAAGAGTTCTAATGAACCCTAATACTATAATTAAATTAATAATGGACGAAATACGATTATAGAGCTTTACTGAATACTGTTCTTACATGAATTAATGTTGCATTGGAATCCATTGTTCATCACGGTGGCTATATTTTTTTGGAAAATGTTATCAAATGTCTTCTGCATCTGCTTACCAGATCGTTTTCGTGCCACAGTTTCTCGTAGACGTCTTACCAGAAGAACATCTGTTGACGTTGTGTTTGTTATTCAATATAGCGCTGTTTCCAAGGCGGCCGTTTCTTCACCGTGACATTTTCCATTCTTGTACTGTCTCGGTCGAAGCTTCATCTTCATTTTCGTCCTCACTGCCTTCAGCAGATGCTAGTGTCATTTCAATAGTCGTAACTTGTGTTATTGTTACTTGAGTACCTTATTCATTGACGTAGGTCTACATTATCGACATTTTCACAATCTGGAAATTTATTGATAAGAAATGTCAAATCTGTTTCTACTTGTGGATCAATGACACAGTCAACAGTTTCATTACGACTCAGGACTTTATTCTACGACTTACTTGATATTTCTTCTTTTATTTCGCTCCAGGATTCGGCTCTACAGTCACACCTCCCTTAACTGTATTTTTTTTAGAAAGTTTACAATGCTTTCTTCCCTTTCAGTCGCTTCCAAGAGAGATTGTAAAGGGTAATGTCTGTATTTTTCCATACACTCCAGAACACCCTGATCCATCAACTGGGTTAAGCTCGTAACATTTGCGGGTAGAAATAAAGCATGGATATCATCAGAGCGCAGTTTATCTTCATCGAGATGCGACGGTGGATTCTATAGCAACAAATAATTTGAATTTCCTTTCAAATAGGTAAAATAGTCTGAAAGGGAAATAGGCTGGAATTTAACGGAATCTCGAAAGTCAGGACTCAGATTTTGTATTCGGCCACACCCAATGGCTGCTGTTTTGTTTGGTTTTACCTCCAGTGTTTTTATCTTTTAATTACAAAATTGTAATTTTAATTAAGATACGTTTAATCGAAAGTAGAATCAAGGTTTTTTATCTGAAAAACTTTTGAATTGAAAGAATTGTTGGTATAGTTTTAATTATGCTTGTAAAATCCGTATATATATATATTCCCGGGAATTGTTTAATTAAAGAAAAAGGGGAACAGCTCTTTGTAACAATGCCTGGCGGATAATTCCAGAAATTTAAAATGTAAATTTGTATCCCGACTCCATCGCGGAGCAATATTTAGGCTAAACTCCTTACAGCAACTCCAGATTTAGATTTGCCTTAACAAAATTTAACGTTGAAAGTTATTTTATTTTTGTTTTTCAAGAAAACTTTTTAACTTTTCACGTCCTGCACAAAGCTACGATACCCTCAATTACACAACATGCTGGGAGTAAATTGGAGCCGAATGCGGGGAATTATTTTACAGCAGTGTTGGCAGCATCTTCAAAGGACGAAGTCTTTCATTACCTTCCACGTCTCCGTAATTATCTGTCTATGTAATTGCTTTCTCTAGGAGTTTACCTTCAATTTGGCGACGCCTACGTTGTCAAATGGAATTATATTAGCGGGACAATTTTTCCGCGTTAATTCAGTTAACCAATAACGTAGCACGATGTTAGTGGACGGTTTTGAATAGGTATTTTGGTCAGCCGGTGTACACGAAATGTATGTCCAAAAATAATGTCGGAACTTTCAACGCGCGATACTGAAAGCGGTTCAATATACCTGAACTAGTGAAACAGCAATCTGAAGTTGAAATACGTAATATTTATTTACCTTATCAGACTTTATCAGTTTCGTGATCAATGAGATGGATGGCTTCCCAATTTATTTTACAAGAGCGTTGTCCTCAGACGAAGGTATCCCTCACAAATCGTTACAGTTATCGGAGATGTTCAGAACAATTTAACATTGTGCAGTAATATGTTCGCGATTCACCAAAAGTGAACGTGTGGTGTGGGCTAATGTAAGACCAAGTGTTAGGCTCTTTCTTTTACACTGAAAAACCCACTAATGGTATAACTTCTTGTTATGCTAGAAAACTTTTCCTTTCCTCAAATCGAAGACAACGAACAACAGTATAACTCGTTTAACATCCCGGCTAATTTTTGGAACATACTGTATATAATTAAACATAATAAATTTATCGGCTGTCATTAGTAGACTACAGATATTTCGGAAATAAAATGCTCTCTTGTGCGTAATTGCATGTGCGGAAGAGGTCCAGTGAGAGAGAGAGAGAGAAAGAAAGAGGGGGAGAGAGGAGAGAGAACGAAAGATAGAGCTAGGAGAGAGAGGAAAGACAGAAAGAGAGATAAAAGGGAGAGAGGGGATAATGAGAGAGAAAAAGAGAGATAGGAGACAGAGGGGAAGAGAGATAGAGAGGGGGAGAGAGATAATGAAGAGAGATGGAGAGAAGATGGAGAGAGCGAAAGAGAGAGGGAGAGAGACAGAGAGGAGGAGAGAGCGAGAAAGAGAGAGAGAGGGAAACACCAAAGGCCGTTTGGAGCTGCTCTAAATAACGCCAGGATTTGTGCAATTGAAGCACTTAATCATCGTTGAATGTTACTTTTAGTAACATAAATTACTTTTATAAATAAACTCAGCGATAATTATTAATATGTAAATAATTACTAGTAATTATTGTCTTGAGTATATTTCAGGCGCCAACTTTCCCGTCTCACTTCTGCTCTCGGAGTATCTACAACAAACAAAACGTTTAACTTGTAAAGAATTTTATCTTACCGTTTGTTGAAAAATGTATTTAATTTTACCTTGAAGTTATAGTAAACAAATTTGACTGACCTCCAGTTGTCGGCCATTTTGTGACGTCATTGGTTCACTCCTCGACACAAACACTAATCTGACCTAGACACCCTGCAATATTTTGCTTTAATTTTACTCTGTGGCGGTGGAAGCATGTAAATATTAAAATAAACCTGCCGAGCTATCCATCACGAGTGGGGCCATTTTGGATTTATATTTAAATTGTTTATTCGGTCTAAGTGAATTTTATCTGTTGTGAGTGTGTGTGTGTGTGTGTGTGTGTGTGTGTGTGTGTGTGTGTGTGTGTGTGTGTGTGTGTGTGTGTGTGTGTGTGTGTGTGTGTGTGTGCGTGCGTGCGTTTGTGTTTGTATATGTGATCGTGCGCGCGTGTGCGTGCGTGCGTGTGCGTGTGTGCGTGTGGCAGAGAGAGAGAGAGAGGAGGGATAGAGAAAGACACAGATTTTAAATAATTTTAAACTCCGTTAAGGACGGAGACTATCAGAAATTTAATTTTATATCAAAAGGACGTTTTGTGAAATACTCCATATTAAACTTCCGCTCAAGTATAAAATTAATTTCCTCCCTTAATTGAGTACTTTTACGCAACGGCAAAACAATTTGTTTTTCATAACTGTAATATTAATGTTAGTTTTATATTTATGAGCTGCTGTTTCTTGAATTTCTGATCCGTAATCCTCTTATTTGTTTATATCTTTTATTTCACTATTATTAGACCTACTTTATTTCGCAAATTTTCTTGTTACCAAATTTTATTTATAAAATTAATTTTGTAAATATCTTTGTTGTTTCATAATTCCCATTTGTTACCAACCTATTTACGTCTTTATAATATATCATAATATATTTTTATTTCATTTTCATTTTCTTTATTTTTTTATTTTAAAATTTGTTAAACTGTTTTCATTTCTTTCAATTTATTTTACAATTGTTCCATTTCTTTACTGCTATAATTTATTTCGTTGTTTTATTTTTCAGTAAGCTGTTTTTTTATGTATTTACTCATAATTTTTTGCTTTGATTCGTGTTAATGCTTCACGTAGGTAATTTTCTGCGATATGTAGGCCTATTTCATTGCTTTTCAACTGATATTGGTTTCGTATTCTGTTGAAACGTCACAATAATTGTTTTAATATTTCTCTATCGGCATTTTTTCTTTTCTCTTTTTGATTTCACAACAGTTGTTTGTTTACGTGTCTGTTTTATTGAAGTATATTTATCTGTTCAATTGATAAACGCGTTTTATTAACGTTTTCAAGAATATTTCAAACTAGATTATATTTTTTTTTGCTCTTCAAAATCACTTTAACCCGTGTAAACCGTATTTTGAAACAGAGATAGTTTTAGTTGAAAATTATTGACAGAGTGAGTTGGGCTGGGGTCAGAAGCGTACGCTTTGGCAATCGACAGGTTTCGAATCGGGAGGATGCTAATTGGCAATAACAATGACGGGGAAACACTATAGCACGTTGACAAGTGCTGCTTGATGAATAACAGGCGATTCCGGTATCATTTCAAATGCTACGACCCATTTACTCTACCTTTGTGTTAATTTTAACCTTTGTGTTAAATGTTTACCAGCCATTTTTACAGTTTCCCAGGTAAATTGTTGAAATTTTTCGATAAAACACGGAACTGAAAATTGCGTGCTGTGTATTTTTGGACAGTTAAAACTTATTATAACGACTATTGTTTATTTTATATATTTTTTTTTTAATTTTTAATTTTATTTGTATCGTATATTGTTATTTGAAGTATAGCTTTTATGTAAACCATCAATATAATTTATATAAATTTTATGAGTATTATTTATAAAAAAGTGATGTTTTTGTCGTTAAAATCTTTTCACTTTTCAATTAAAACGTCCAGTTTGTAACACTGTCCGGAATTATTAAATACAAAATACAAAGTTATAGTTCTTATTTTATTTCTCTATCTTTCCATTTATTCTCAAATATTTCTTATATAAGTTTAAAATTTGTTGTATTCTAATATTTAAAAGATAATTTTGCATAATTGTTTGCATTTACTGAACATTTTCCTACTCTTTTATTAAGGCATTCAAGTCTTTATTATAATAAATAACTCGTAAACAAAATAATATAAGGGGATAATTTTAGCAATTTAACATAGACACTCCACATACCCAACTGTATTATAACTTCAATATGAAAGGACTCTTCTCGCCTGCAATAAACCTTCAGAACAAGGTAACATGGCTTATTAAAGACAGTTGCCTGTAATTTTCGCAGGATAGGTGAGCGTTTTCGAGCAGGAAATAAAGTGGACGAAATATAGTGTTTACATGTATTACACATGCGTGGCTTGGCCAGTTGGATGTTTTTTGTTAGGAATTCCAGCAACAGTGTTTATCTAAATGAGGTCGCACGCATGGTGAACAAAGAGTAGAAAAATCCATACGTTTTGAGAGATCTTACTGGCATGTTTCTTCCACATATTTTGCTTTTATTTTCATATATAACTGTCACCAACATTAAATATTAACGGAAAGACGGACATATTTTTTAAAATAATTTCTTCTAAATCGACACCCTATCTAAACGACATTCTTGCGTATACAATTTGTACATTGTTGATTTTGTTTACGAATTGCATGAATATCTATTTAAACATCAGTTTAAAAGTTGATTTTTCAATTGTTTTTTACACGGTTGTAAACATTCCAGCTTTCACGTCTTTTTCAAAATTTGAAAAGGCTTAAAACATCTCCAGGGGTGGCGCGAAAACTTTCTTTTATAATAAAATCATGAACGAATAATTTTGTATAGGCATATGTATTTATTTTACCTTTCAAGTTTTTTATAATTACTTCTTGGAAACGAAATTTGAAGATGACATACGTTTGGTCGATACTTTCGGTGACTTGAAATTCTTAAATTTCTTCCCAATTGGACCACCATGACTCATATGTAGGATTTTAATTTCGTTTTGGGGAATTTGACTGTTTGTAGAGAGCGGGGTATATGGAGAGGCGAAATTAAGGTTTGCACTAAAAGTCCTGAGGACGAAAAAAATTATAAAATCTCACCCCTACTCATCAAAATAAAAAAGTTTTGAAAAAAAGTAAAACTAATCTTCCTATATATTATAAACTTAAATTGTCTTTGTTATTTATAAATCAGAAATACGCTGTTTATAATTTGTGCTCGTGTATACCATAAATTTGCATCATATATATATATATATATATATATATATATATATATATATATATATATATATATATTACAATACAGCAGCTACAAAGATTCCGGTTAGGATATAAAGCAAAATAACAATAATAGCATTTGCTAATGTGCGCTAACCACTTTTTAAGTGCATTGACCTCCATCTTAGCGTATGTTAAGGCGTTACGTATCACAAGATGAAGATTATAATTTATTTAAATTTTCCTATTTTTTGGAAAATGATGGACATTTATTTCTTAATATAATTTTTGGTGTGTCAGTGTGAGGTTTTAATACGTTTTGTAAATGGCCAACAGATATTTTTATTACAAGATCTGTCCAGAGTGTAGGGTCATTAAAAAAACATTTAAAAATGTTTAATACGTTTATATAGAACAACAAATCATGCATTAAAAGTAGCTTTTGTTCGCAAGGACATAATATTAAAGCAGATTGGATGAATTTAAACGAAGCCTTTGTAGGCGCAGATTTCCTAATCCGGTTTTACTAAATACTCAATATTGGGTGTCTTACACCGCTCAAAAGCTTTCTTTCGCAAACGCAAAGGGCTGAATTCTGATTCAGTTTAGTATAATTAGATTTCAGACAAGACGAGTCGATCCGGCTTATTGCGGCTAAATGTTTTATAGGAACAATAGGCGTCGGGACGCTTTGTTTGGCGTCGATGACGACCTAAAATAAAAGCTTGTGAATTCGTTTTATAAATGGATGACCTCTGAACGTAGACATTAAATTAAAGAACACTTACGGCGACGGGCGGATTTCTAACTTTAAGAGATCGAGAAAGACCGCCTGTCCATCTTTGTTACAATTAGCTGCCGAGCGTTTAATTGACGTGTCTCTGTTGTCTTAGAGAAACTAAACTCCATTGAAACTCTGAACAAGGAAATCGTTTCTGTTTGTGCAGTGACATCCTAAATGATAAGTTTTTATATAAACTGTTTTAATTACTTACACAATTGCCTTACGTGTTTCCTTTGTTAATTATTAGTTGTAAAAAGTATAAATATAAATATAAAACGTACCTTTCTCTCCGTTTGTTAAAGTCTTTTAATAAAGATAACAAAATTTTATAATTTAGATTTAGTTTAGAATAGTTTG